>CM062652.1:67293741-67893741 GCA_031772095.1 Zeugodacus tau | reverse complement strand
TTAAAATTTAAAATTTAACTAGAATTGCTGGTGCAAACTTCGCGCTTTGCGTGTGGTTTGTACTCGCGCAATATTTTCATAGGAAACGTGTGGCTACCAAAAATAGCGTACAGCACCAGTCACCGTAAACTCCAAATACGCAACACACTTGCCAAAACATTGGGGGCCAACAGCAAACAATTTGCGAAAATATGCTTATTGGTAAGATCAATATTTGTGACGCTCGCAGTGGCGGTGATGGTATGTGACTTTAAATTAACAAATATTGTTTTTCAATTACTTTCTATTTGCATAAATAGTAATAAAACAGCAAAGGAAGCATCAAAGGTTTTGGGGAGTAAACTGTTATGTCAAAGCAATGTTATATACTCGTATGTGTCAATTTTATTGGTTATCAAAACGTCATATCAACAGAAAAAATTAGTACAAATACTGGTTCATAATGGTTTTCATTTTACTAGATCTTATATAATTTTGCGTTTATATGCAAATTTCCGCAAATATGTATACTTTACTATTAACACTGTGTTGCCAGAAAATATGAATATCAAATATTTTAGTCAACGTGTGTGTCAATATTTTGGTTGAGTTGTAAATACTGACGAGAGTGATAGCCTAGATCTAGCAAGCTTTGTAAGTCTCCATTTGTTGGGGGAAAAACGGAACCAAACAAGATTATTTTATTTTGATTAATTTATGTTTATAACTTATATATTTATTTAATTTTAAGCAAATGATTAATATTTACTTCTAACGACGCTCAACTCAGATTTTATAATCATTTAATGTATTTTCATTCTTTTTTAGTTTAAATATACATTTAACAGCCGAGAGTATTTAAAGTAAACATGTTTTTAAATATTTGAAATTTTAATATTTATAATCAAAGAGTTAGAAAAAAAATTTAAAAGTAAATTGCTGATGAAACCAGCATTAAACAAAAAATAAAATATTAAATTTTAAAAAATTATATGAAAAATAGTGTTGAATTTTTTTTTTGAATTTTTCGAATTCCGTTAAATAATATTTTTTTTTAATATTGTTTGTTTATTAATCTATTTGTAATAATTTATTTATTTTCCAAAATACAATGGTATTTTATTAATAATTTAAAAAATACATATGTATATCCAAATCACAACTAATAAAATAATTTAAAAAGTGTAAAGATTTAACTTTTTGCTAATATTATACTTAAATTTTTATACTCTCGCAACAAATGTTGCTAAAGAGAGTATTATAGTTTTGTTCACATAACGGTTGTTTGTAACACCCAAAACTAAACGAGTTAGATATAGGGTTATATATACCAAAGTGATCAGGGTGAAGAGTGGAGCTCAAATCCGAATGTCTGTCTGTCCGTCCGTCCGTCCGTCCGTCTGTGCAAGCTGTAACTTGAGTAAAAATTAAGATATCTTGATGAAACTTGGCACACTTATTTCTTGGCCCATAGGAAGGTTGCTTTCGAAAATGAGCAAAATCGGACCACTGCCACGCCCACAAAATGGCGAAAACCGAAAACACATAAAGTGCCATAACTAAGCCATAAATAAAGCTATGGAAATAAAATTTGGTATGAAGGATCGCAGTATGAAGGGGCATATTTGGATGTAATTTTTTTGGGGAAGTGGGCGTGGCCCCGCCCCCTACTAAGTTTTTTGTACATATCTCGCAAACCAATAGAGCTATATAAACCAAACTTTCTGCAGTCGTTTTTTTAGCCACTTCTTAATACAGTCCAAAAATTAAAGAAATCGGATAATAACCACGCCCACCTCCCATACAAAGGTTAGGTTGAAAATTACTAAAAGTGGGTTAACTCACTAACAAAAAAGTCAGAAACACTAAATTTCGTAAAAAATGGCAGATGGAAGCTGCACTCAGATTTTTTTACAAAATGGAAAATGGGCGTGGCGTCGGCCACTTATGGGTCAAAAACTATATCTCAGGAACTACTCGACCGATTTCAATGAAACTTGGTTTGTAATAGTTTCCTTACCTCCCAATAATATGTTGTGAAATTTGGCGAAATCGCTTCACAACCACGCCTACTTCCTATATACCAGAACTTTGAAGACAATCTGAATCGTTTACTTTACAATATATAAAGTAAGTACTAGTGAAGATATCGGTGCAGAACTTTGCATAAATACTATGTTAATAGTGTGGCAGCCCCATTCTAAAAATCGCCGAAATCGGACCATAGGTTTTTAAGGCCCCATATATCGAACACGAGGACCTCGGTGCTTCTAACCTAATATTATGGTTTCCAACTTTCAATGGACTTTATACAGTATATATGACGAATATGTGAGTCAAATTGTGTATTATATAATATTAAATAAATAAATTGCGAGAGTATAAAATGTTCGGTTACACCCGAACTTAGCCCTTCCTTACTTGTTTCTAATTAAAGTTTTATAATTTTTTTTTAATTGTTGTTATTTATTACATAAAAATAAAAATGCTATAAAAAATTATAAAAACAATTTAATTGTAACAACAAATTTTATTAATTTTGTGAGATATTAAAAAAAATAATTTTTAATGTTTGTTCATTTATTTATTATACTCTCGCAACTTGTTGCACAGAGTATTATAGTTTTGTTCACATAACGGTTGTTTGTGTCACCAAGAAATAAAAGAGTAAGACATGGGGTTATGTATATATAAATGATCAGGATGACGAGTGGAGTTGAAATCCGTCTGTCTGTCCGTCCGTCCGTGCAAGCGATAACTTGAGTAAAAATTGAGATATCTTAATGAAACTTGGAACACATGTTCCTTGGGACCGTGAGAGGGTTGCTTTCGAAAATGGGCAAAATCGGTCCACTGCCACGCCCACACAATGGCGAAAACCAAAAACATAACTAAGCCATAAACAAAGTTATGACAGTAAAATTTGGTATAAAGGATCACACTAGGAAGGGGCATATTTGGATGTAATTTTTTTGGGGAAGTGGGCGTGGTCCCGCCCCCAAATCGGTTATTTGTATATATATCGCAAACAAATAAAGCTATATAAACCAAACTTTCTGCAGTCGTTTTTTTAGCCACTTCTTAATACAGTCCAAAAATTAAAGAAATCGGATAATAACCACGCCCACCTCCCATACAAAGGTTAGGTTGAAAATTACTAAAAGTGGGTTAACTCACTAACAAAAAAGTCAGAAACACTAAATTTCGTAAAAAATGGCAGATGGAAGCTGCACTCAGATTTTTTTACAAAATGGAAAATGGGCGTGGCGTCGGCCACTTATGGGTCAAAAACTATATCTCAGGAACTACTCGACCGATTTCAATGAAACTTGATTTGTAATAGTTTCCTTACCTCCCAATAATATGTTGTGAAATTTGGCGAAATCGCTTCACAACCACGCCTACTTCCTATATACCAGAACTTTGAAGACAATCTGAATCGTTTACTTTACAATATATAAAGTAAGCACTAGTGAAACTATCAGTGCAGAACTTTGCACAAATACTATGTTAATAGTGTGGCAGCCCATTTCTAAAAATCACCGAAATCGGACCATAGGTTTTCAAGGCCCCATATATCGAACATGAGGACCTCGGTGCTTCTAACCTAATATTAGGGTTTCCAACTTTCAATGGACTTTATACAATATATATGACGAATATGTGGGTCAAATTGTGAATTATATAATATTAATTAAGTTAAATAAATAAATTGCGAGAGTATAAAATGTTCGGTTACACCCGAACTTAGCCCTTCCTTACTTGTTTTTTTATATTTACTTTTCAAAATACAAATTTTTTTTTAATTATTTAAATTTTAATTATAAATTAAATTGTTATTAATTTGTATTTGGTTATAATTTATTTTTGAAAATACTTGGTTTTGGTTTATAGAATGTTTTTTTATTTAAATTTTCCTCAAATTCTTGCAAATACTTTTTTTTATTTTTTTATGTAATTTTTTAATTTTTGTTTTTTTTTTCATACTTCTTTTGTAAAGTACCTGTATATTATATATGATTTTTTGTTAAAACTATTTTTTTTTCAAAATTTTTATAAGTCCTTTTATTTTCTTCATTAGTTCATTTTTAATTGATGAAAATAAATACTTCTCAATTTTTTATTTTATATTTTTATTTTTCCAGTTCTTTTAAATGTTATACTATACTATTTACTTTATTATTTTTAATATTAATATTTTTAAATCTTTTAAAAACAGTATATATATATTTTTTATTTCTATTGTATAAATAATATTAATTGCATATTAATAATTTACTTACGGCATGGTAAATTTATGAACGCCATGTTGATAGTTTTGGTGGTTTTATAACGAGGTAGTTGAGTTTTTTACTTGACGAAACTGTGCTTCGTTCAATGTTTTCAAGTGATTTTAGCAACTCATATCAACAAGTTGAAGTTAAACAATGTTTTTTCAATGATCTGAAAAGAAATAAGTTAAATGTAGTTTAATAGATTTGTATATTTTGATTAAAAAATATGATTTTTCATAATAATTTTTTTAGACAATACGAAAATGACACAAAAAGCACAGATATTTTATATTTTCTAAAAATGAAAATGCTAACATTTTTTATTTTTTACCAATTAATGCGATGTCATTTCTTATTAATTTTTGATGAACTGGACTTTTTTTTCAATTTTATTAATATCATTTAAAAAATTGTATATTTATCAATTAATATTTTTAATTAAACACTAATTGCGCAATTAGTTAATTGAGTACAATTCTATAATGAAATTCTCTTAATTGCTCAATTAAAAATTTATTTGATTCTGTGTAAATCATTTAATCATTTTATTTAATTAATTTCAGCACCTTTTAAACAAATTTCTAGGCAACTGTTTACTTAATTGTTGCACCAAATTCAACTAAGTGGTTCATACAGTATAAAATTCCAGCTCTAATATACCAAAAACGTCTTTTCGTGCACTTTGCTTTAGAAATACCCGTAATATATGTAAATAAATACAAAATGTTGCTGCTAATTTTATGACGTTTCATAAAAAACAATGTGTGGCAACACATTTGACCCCCAGAATGTTAACGGACCCATAAACCAAAACCGTAAGCAAATGTTTTATCATTTTATATTTATAATTGTTTTCTGTTCTTTGCTTTTTTCTGCGCTATGCCGGTTATAAATTGTTGCCGGTATATAAATGTGATAATTAAGTCATAAAATTGTTCAACTGATAAGCGTAAGGAGCGTGTGATTATAAATAAGTTAACTGCTAATTAACTAATTGTTGCTGCATAAAACGAGAGAATAATCAAAAAAATTATTTACAGCTTAAATCAACGATATTCAATTTTCGCATACATATTTACATAAATATGTGCCAATCAAGTGCTCATAAAATAATGATTTATGAAAGCAAAAATTCATTGTTTTGTGACTTTGTGACTTTGTGTTGATTGCACAATTGACTTGACTTTTATCACGGGAAAACTTGCATATCACAACGACGCGTGTAGAAGTAGACGTATTTAAATGATGAGAATATTTGTGTGTATGAACTGGGTAAATACAATAAAAGTTTACTTTAACCGTTATCAGCGTCCGCCTCTACAGAAGCGCCTGTTTACAAACAAACACACACGCAATCAACTTGATATAAACTTGAATTAACGGTCGAAGAGTTTATAATTATTTGTCTGAGTGTCGGATTTGCTGGCATTACAAGATGTCTACGGACATTGCCGCCTCTCATCATTAGCGTGCGGAATCTTTTCTCGGAATTTTTTTTGTTGAGTCACTTTTTGGCACCTACATACGGGTACATCCGTATGCGTGCACGCAATATGCAAATGCGCGTGTAATTTAAGTAATTCAAGTTAGTAATGCTGTAATGGGAAAGTTCGTTTTGTAGTGTGCCACTTTTGAATTTCACCTGCTCCACGTGGCGTCGAAGAGTTTGGCATAAACAAAAATACCAAAGATCATATTTTATACGTCATTAAGTGCGCAGACAGTGGTATCTGGTAAAATTTATTTCATTTTATTTTTAATATTTTTTCATTTCTTATGACACTTATGACGCTCTTGTGTAGCCGACGTAATATACTTCTGGGTTTGCTTGCTGTAAATTGACAAGTCATTTACGTATTTCTAAAATATAATTTATATAAATTGAATTTATGATGGATTTATTATCCTCACCGTCAAGTTATATTGTATTTCATGCTTATCAAACTTTAGAATTTCCAAATAATTCCTAAGCACAATCTTAATTAAATTATTGAACTCATAAAATATTAAAAAAGTAATCCATTTATAATTGACATGTAGCTGAAGTGTATTGCAATGTATTTATGAGTCTATACATACAAAGAAACACACACTATGTACACATTTCTAACAGTAATCTACAACTTCAACGGTAATTTCCACGTTCTAAACGTATTAACAGTCGTCTGATTACAGATTATTAGCCATTCTATGAGTTAAACAGAAAAAATCCTGCAATGTTTATATTATATGTACTTTCAGTTAATTGCTGAAAGTGAAAGTCTAAGCTAAAGTTAATTAATTCACAGTTCAAATATATAATATAGTTTTGAAAGAAATTGAAAGTTGTGGCTTAGATGTAGAGTTCTAAAAAGTAATGGCACTATATATTATGTACAGTGCCTGTGAGAAAATATTTAATCATGATTTGCCATAATTTGACATTGTTGTACAAAAAATCTTAATTAATTAATTAAATTTATCAACAAATGCTTAAAAAGTATTCAAATTGCTTTGGTTTTGTGTTCTTTTTGGGTTTTTGAAGGTCACAATAGCTTAATATATAGATTTAATAAATTATGTTGTGTTTAAGAATATCGAAATCAAACAAAATGAATAAAATTTTAAGTTTTGCTGACTATATATTAGGGCTCTTAAAATTATTCGATTAACCTGAAAACCGATTATTCGAATATCCGGTTTGTAACCGTTCGTACGAATATTAACCGGTTAGCACTATTCGGTTAGTCGCAATGTTCCGACTATTCGAATAGTCGTTCTACTGCGGTTATTCGAATAGTTATACTGTCACTATTCGAATAAATGAAAATTGTTTGCAGTCTAAAAGCCTTTGATTTTCCAGATATATGTCCGTATTTTCCAGATATATACAATGTGCGGTATAAATCGGTTGAGAAGTGTTCGGGCAGAAGGGCACGAGCAAAACCGACCACTGACCGACCCAAAAAAACCGGTTCTTCACAGAAAACCGACTACCCACTCGTCGAAGTTTTGCCCCAAAATGCCCCAAAGCCCCACCCACCGACCGCCCACACTGCCACGAGTGTGTCCCAAAAAAAACCGATTCCAAAAAGTAACCGGTTACTTTAGTACTAGGCATATGCCGCAAAAAACCGAAAAAATTCGGCAGCAAGTGGGTTGGGGTATAGAATAGCGAACTCAAGAAACATACCACGCAGTGTTGTATCAGTCATATTTTAATTTTGCATGTGAAACAACAACAGTATGGTATGACAGTCATAAAAAATAGCGAGTTTTTTGTTAGTTTTAATGTTTCACTTTTTTCAATAAAAATAAGAAAATTAATGAACTTGCACTATTCGAATAGTCGACAACGAACGGTTAACCGAATAGTCGTAAATGAGCGGTTAATCGAATAGTCGATGGCTGACGACTATCCGAATAGTGCAAACCGAATATTATTATTCGAATAATGCCCTATTCGGTTAATTCGGTTAGTCGATTAGCCGAATACCAAGAGCTCTACTATATATATATTAAATAGCCTATGATATAGCTTGAGCAAAGCAAGTAGCATACATTCAGGGGCTATGAGCACTCAGATAGGAATAAACAGTACATATGATGCGCACAATGAACGAAAGATAAGCTTTTTAAAGGAAAGGTTTACCAAAAAGTCCCCATAATTTAATTTAAAATGTATTACTATAAAATTAATTTTAAATTTATTTGTGGCCCAGCTTTTTATTCTGCTATTCTTGTCTATTTTTCCCCGAAACTAACTGCCCCGTCATTGTTCAGTGAGTGTAGACAATATTTGCGACAATTAAAATACTTTTTTATTATCGATAACGACAATCAATAAAGCTGAACTTGATTAATTTATTTAAAACTTGTTTCAAAACTTGCAGGATGTTTACAATGTGTTGTATATTGTTTACAAATTACTTTAAATTAATATTTTTTTATTTTATTAAAATATTTTCGAACAAAAAACAATATATCTCGGATCACGTAAACTGGAAGTACGGGATATCAAAAGGGAAAAATTTTTTTTTTAATATTATGCTCACAAAGCTTACTAAAATTACATTGCATGTAGCATAAAAGCGAAAGTCACTGAAATCTTTCTCATCATAGAAATCTAATTACAGTTGGCAGAAATATTAACTTATACCTTAGCATTTTTCATAAGTAGACAAATTTTGCAGATTCACTCTAACCTATATCCGTCTTGTTAGTGACTGCTTTATTTATAAAATCGAAAAACATTTCTGAAGACTTCTTAGTCAATAGCTTCAGCTTCGATCACTCCTAATCACATAGACTTGTGCTGTTTCCACGACAGTCAGATCTAAGTAATCTAGCTTGTTTTAGAATATGTAAAAATTAGATTAAACCTCCCTCACTCTCTGATTTTTCGGCACTCAATTAATTTACATGTATTATTTTTGAACTGCTTAATTGAAAACGATTCCGTTTGGCTAAATAAAATCAATGATCAATAATTTTCTAGTTTTTTTTTAATTTCTTCTTCCAAACAGTTGTTTAGGGTTAAAATCTCTTAATTGTAACTCATTTTTAATTAACTCACAGCTTAAACAAATATTAACAATAGCATTAACACTGAAAAGTAATGATTTGCTGCGAGAATAATTGCTTTTTCAGACTGTTTCGAGTTCAAGTAACTTCAGAAATTTAAATTTTAACAGACATGTGTTCACCAACACAAAAAAAACAGTATTTTGTTTTGTTTTTGTACAACAATTTTATTTTAAATATTTATTTGCATTAAATCGCGATCTTGTTAATTAATGAACTTAGCTGAAATACATGTATACTGTAAGGCTAATTAAGTGACACACATGCCTCAATATTTGGCAATTTTGTAAATACAATGTAAATACGATTAATTTTTTGTTTACCTCACATAATTTACACGTTTGATTAAGCCTTTTTGATTGAAAAAATTAAGCTTTAGAACACTTTTAACAGAAAGTATGTATGTAAGTACTTTTCATTTGAATTAGGGTTCTTAAAGGCAGTATTTTTTAGTATTGAGTTAAATACCAGACTTTCCAGAACTTTTTAGCATTGTACGCACTAATTTGTAGCAGTATTTCAAGGCCATTTGAATGTCAGCACTTTTTCGGAAAATAAGATGTTAGCTGAATAAAGTGCTGAGAGCTAAAACGCTTCAAAAATCGTTCACTTGCAACTATATGTTAGGCTTTTCATGTCTTTTGACTTTAATTACACTTTATTCAGCTAACATTATTTTAAGCTGAATAAGTGTTGAAAGCCAAAACGCTTCAAAAGTAGCTTGTAGCTGCAATTATATACCAGATTTTTCGGTCCTTTTGACTTTCAGCACTTATTCAGCTTAAGATAATGGTAGCTGAATAAAGTGCTGAAAGCCAAAACGCTTCAGAAATCTTTTGATTGTACTATATAAAAGTTTCTTGAAGACTTAGCTTTCAACAATTGTTCAGCTTAAGATAATGTTAGCTGAATAAAGCGCTGAATAGCATAGCGCTCTTGACTTCAAAGTTTCAAAAAAGTATACGGAAAGCGAATGGAAGTTGTTCAAATCCATAAGGTACTTCAAATAAGACGTCATACGATGACAATCCAAAACAAGTAAGGAAGGGCTAAGTTCGGGTGTAACCGAACATTTTATACTCTCGCAATTTATTTATTTAACTTTATTTATATTATATAATACACAATTTGACCCACATATTCGTCATATATATTGTATAAAGTCCATTGAAAGTTGGAAACCATAATATTAGGTTAGAAGCACCGAGGTCCTCATGTTCGATATATGGGGCCTTGAAAACCTATGGTCCGATTTTGGCGATTTTTAAATGGGGCTGCCACACTATAAACATAGTATTTGTGCAAAGTTCTGCACCGATATCTTCACTAGTGCTTACTTTATATATTGTAAAGTAAACGATCCAGATAGTCTTCAAAGTTCTGGTATATAGGAAGTAGGCGTGGTTGTGAAGCGATTTAGCCAATTTTCACAACATATTATTGGGAGGTAAGGAAACTATTATCGGTCGAGTAGTTCCTGAGAAATGGTTTTTGACCCATAAGTGGGCGACGCCACGCCCATTTTCCATTTTGTAAAAAAATCTGAGTGCAGCTTCCATCTGCCATTTCTTAAGTGAAATTTAGTGTTTCTGACGTTTTTCGTTAGTGAGTTAACCCACTTTTAGTAATTTTCAACCTAACCTTTGTATGGGAGGTGGGCGTGGTTATTATCCGATTTCAACTATTTTCATGGGGTGTGGTGGGGTACGTAAGAAAATCGATTACAGAAAGTTTGATTTATATAGCTTCATTGGTTTGCGAGTTATATACAAAAAACCTATTTGGGGGCGGGGTCACGCCCACTTTTCAAAAAAAATTACATCCAAATGTGCCCCTCCCTAATGAGATCCTATGTTCCAAATTTTATTTTCATAACTTTATTTATGGCTTAGTTATGACACTGTATAGGTTTTCGGTTTTCGCCATTTTGTGGGCGTGGCAGTGGACCGATTTTGCCCATTTTTGAAAGCAACCTCCTCAGGGTGCCAAGGAATGTGTGTTCCAAGTTTCATTAAGATATCTTAATTTTTACTCAAGTTATCGCTTGCACGGACAGACGGACGGACAGACGGACAGACGGACAGACATCCGGATTTCAAATCCACTCGTCATCCTGATCATTTATATATATATAACCCCATATCTTACTCTTTTATTTCTTGGTGACACAAACAACCGTTAGGTGAACAAAACTATGATACTCTGTGCAACAGGTTGCGAGAGTATAATTATATACAATATATATAAATTACTTAATGACTGACTAGTGCATGAGCGGTATTAATACCTAAGTTTCGACACTTGAGACATAAATCTTCTTTAATGATTGATTAGTAACTTTGTATTTAAAAAAAAATTAAAAACTTTTGAAGTACTCTGCTCTTAAAGTTTAACATTAAAAAAAACGATTAGTCATAATAAAATAATAAAGAGTCATTTAAATTACGCAACTAATAAGTGCTAATATATTTAATATGTAATTTTTATGTACTACTAAGTACTTTAAACAATGCCTGTGCTATGAGTGCTCGTGATTTACTGGTACTTAAGCACTTGACTTAACGGCGAGAATATTTACAAAACTCAAGTTTGGGATCTTAAAGGTTGAGAGGTGTATAAGTACCAAGGGCGATTGATAAGAAAGTGAATAAAAAATATACTTTCAGCAAGAAAGTGACAGATTGTTTCAAGAGATTTGATTGTTCGTACTCAGGGATTAATAGCAGACCACTTTCTCATGCCTTGGAACTTATTCTTGAGTGTTATTAGGTTGTTTTAAATGCTGTATTTTGTTACAATGTTGAGAAAAAACTGTAAAAAGAATTCAAAAATAAATTAAAATTTAAAAGCTTATCATTAACCCTTAGTAGAAGGGATCAAGTACTTTCTTATTATATAAGAGAATATTATGGAATATTTTTTTTTACTTAAACAAAATTTTTACTCAAAGTTATTTTATTTAAAAATGATTTTCAATACTAAGAATTGAGACTCCATGCAACCACTTAGAGGTTAACAATTGCACATTTCCATTACTACTGCATTTCAAGTAATTATGTGTGTAATTCAAAATCTATGCGAGTAATCAAACACTCCTCGTACAACAACTTGCGTGACGGAAGCCGCATTGCGCATTGTTGTCAAGTCGAAATGTGCATTACAATAACAACAACAATACAACAATACTTAATGGCAATTTGTGCTTACTACTCATTTAGTTATTTTTGTTGTTGTTGTTGTTATTATTATTGTTTTTAACCGAATGTGTCTACTTAATTAAAGGTTTTGTTTTTGTAGTGCAATATGCATGCACTTGATTGATTTGCTAATCGCGCTCAAGCAATACGCAATCAAGTGGGTAGTCAGACAAACCAAAACGGTAATTACAACAGTCGAAAAGTTTCTGAGTGAGTTGTATTTGCAATTATAGTTTTAATATATGTATATATAAATATATTATTATATATATATATTATAAATATATACATTGCAATTATTTAATTTACTTTACTTAGCATGTGGTTAGTGAAAAATGTCTGAGCTTTTTTTAAGGTTTGATTGCTGTTTTTGTTACTTTAATTAATTACAAACTCAATGTTCTTGGAATATATATGTACATATATATATAATAAATGAAGGTAGGATATATGAATATTAGCTTAAAACATTTTTCACCAATAGTAATTAAAATTGTTTCTATAAAATTTTAAGCTGAATCCCAAAAAAAATTTTCTGTATTTTAGTAACAATTTTGTATAATTTTTTTTTAATTAAAAAATTTTTATTTATATAATTTTTTTTAATTTTTTACAATTAATTTTTTAAATTTAATTTTTTTAAACTATTATATTTTATTTATTTTTTATTTTTTTTTTTAATTTTTTACAATTAATTTTTTAAATTTAATTTTTTTAACTGTTATATTTTAATTTTTTTTTTGTAATTTTTTCCTACAATTACTCTCCTCAACCAATATAACACCAAAACGTCAAACAAAATAGTTAAAAAAGAGAAGAAACAAAAAAAAAAAACAAACAACAAATAATGCGTGCGATCTTTTTTTTTTCAATAAAGCGGAAAGCAGAAATAATTATGCAACACCAAAAATAGTTCATGCAAATTTGTATTGTCTATTTTTGTAGCGGAACATCTCATTTTGTCCACAGACATAAACACGCGCACACACAAACATACAAAGACACATACGAAGTCTCCAAATGTTAAATAAGAAGACTGTAGCATAAGAAATAAAAAAATGCTTTGTAAAAGAGCAAGACATTACAAAAACAAAACCAACTGAATAAAAAAAAGAAACGTTAATAATTTATAAGACGCGTCACGTCTTGGCCCAAACGCACGTGACGTACATTATTTATTGACAACCGGAGTAGGCTAGCGACTAGGCAAGCGTCTAAGCAAGCCACTGGCGCTTGACTTGATCTAAATATTTGCGAAATAATTCACTACCGATACGAAATATACCCAACACAATGAAATAATGAGGTGATGCAAGTTTTTAATGATTTTTTATTTTAATGTAATAAAAATTGTAGAAGATTCAGATTTATTTCAAGAATTGAAAATCTTTATGTGAAACACATTTTAGAGCTAGATAATTAAATAATTAAAATTGAATATATTTAAAATAAAACAAAAAAAAACAATAGTCTTTATTTCATTATATACCATCTCTCTCTCTCTCTGTATGGAGTTACCCTCTGTAGAAAACCCTGACAGATGTAACATTATATGATACTTAGTAACTGAATAATCTATTATTTGTCTATGTCTGTATAAAGTTTATACAGCTCGATAATACAATACTCACATAATCTTCGAAAAAAAAATATATATATAACACACGAAAAGACGCCTTGTCGGTCATTACTTTGTATAGTCGATAAGAGAAGTTATTTTCAACTGCTTGCTCAGCCGGGCTGACATTACAGCTATAAAGCTATTGATAAACTCGACTAAGTTCCCTATAACTTCAATATTACGTGTGTCAACGGATTGAAATAGACAAAAGTTAGACATAATCTCAATTTGTTTTCGCTGTTTAAGTTAGTTTTAAATACACCAGCTAATGGTGAGTTCGAATATAATAATTGGCACTGATTGCGGAAATACGACAGATCTATATCAGTTCAAATTGACTACATGTTTGGTCTGTTCTTTAGCAGGACTTCACCGTTGAATGCGAAAAGCTTCAATGGCTCTCGCAACTTTCTTCACTCTGGTGCGTTAACCATACTCGAACTCTATATATCGTTCTCGTTTGAAGGTTTGTTTCATAATCTCAGTAAACTTCGTTACTTTCTTTACTCAGCAGAATTGCGGAGGTATTTTCCCCATAAATATGGATAATCTGGTCTTCATACCAAAGGAATAATTAATAATTTGTATACAAATCGGTTTGAAGTTATAGTTCTAGATCAATTTGGAAAGCATTATTGTGTTGTTTTAGACAAATTCTCGCTTCTAGTGAAATTTATCGGAAATAAAGAGAATGTTAAATTAAAAACATACCAAACGTTTAGAATTTCTGAAACGATCCTCTGACCCAATAGACAACTTCATTGTCACTTTAATTTGTCGTTTAACCCATTTTTCGTTTATATATTCCATAAAATATACGTACATATATGTATATATTCTTTAATAAATTATGGATTTCCATTTGCCATATAACTAAACTAATTAATTAATTTGAAATCGTCTCAAGTCAACGAACTTTTTTCTTGTTTCATGTTCGATCCTACTTATGGTGGAACTTTATACCAAACACGTAATATATATTTAAGATGATAGGATTTCAATATTGATTCACATGTCAATAGTGAAAAAATTCGAAAAATATGTGCCTCAAGAGGCAAATGACTTACTCGTTAGTATTTTTTAAAAGAAAAAGCTTCTAATAGAGTTCGAACAGCTGTTGGTTGGTTGCTTAAAGCTTGATGGATACTGATATCTTCGCATGAAACTAATTTTATAACCACAATTTGAAGGCGTTGTTTCATAAAGCGTTTGAAAAAAATGTGTTTTTTGTTTATTATTTATAATATTATTAATATTTTATTATAAAAATTCAACAATAATTTAATTTTTTTCACAGTTGTTTGTTGGGTATAGCGTCTAACGCAAATGCTTGTAATTATATATTTACATAAATATATTTTTGTGACTTCAAATTTCGAAAAAATATGCTGCTTGTGACCAACTTTAGTAGCAACAACCAAAAAACTATTATAAATAAATAAATAGTAGTAGCAAAAATATTTCAATGTCAATGAACTGAGGTGATGCATAAAATGAATAGAAAATAAATAAAATTTGTCAATGAAAAGCTACTATCAATGCGTGAATTTTTATGGCTTATTTATATTGTATGTATGTAAGTATGTACATATAAACTATTTTTTTCGATATTACACACGTTAAACTGTTTGTAAGCCAGGGGCGAACGCAGGGGGGGGTTTTGGGGTGTTAAAACCCCCCCCAAAGTAATTGAATTTTTAAATAATAGAATTTAATTCTACATAGTCATTTGAAAAATTGTAATTTGTTGTTTTCAAAGCAATCTTTCTGCCGACGATGTAAGAATATGT
Source organism: Zeugodacus tau (assembly GCA_031772095.1). Taxonomy (NCBI): domain Eukaryota; kingdom Metazoa; phylum Arthropoda; class Insecta; order Diptera; family Tephritidae; genus Zeugodacus; species Zeugodacus tau. The sequence goes on along the minus strand of CM062652.1, from coordinate 67,878,317 downwards.
AAAATAAATGAATACATTAGTCACTAACAGCGTTGCCGTTTTGATACATTTGTATCTTTTTTGATACTTTTTTTCTAAATTTTGTGATTTGATAATTTTTTTGTTCACAAACGGCCTATTTTGATACTTTTCTGCTGATAGAATTTAATTTTTTGAAACTATGAAAATGTTAAACTAAAAACAAACCTATTATATCTGGATAGTATTAAAAAGTTGTGGGAATGTAGGCCAATTAAAAAACCCAGAAAAATATAAACTGGACTTTGCCTTATAACTCTGTGGCTGCTGAACTGGATTTTTTTTAGATGTAAGGGGAATTGTGAGCCCAAAATGGACTTCTTTTGAAAATTAGTTCTGAATTGAAAAGTCACCAATAAGGTTTCCATTATTTTTTTAGAGTTTATTGTTAATCATAATACAGGAAACATTTGAAAATTTTTTATTATGACTTTCAGTTTTCGTTCCATGATACTGTTGTGAAATAGATTTAAATTTAAAAAAATTATGCTATTTGTAAAAAAATACTTGAGTGTCTTAACTTAACCGCTGATGTAGAAGATCCCGATGATTTCGTTGCTGAATTTAGAATGTGGAAAAGGTTAAAAATCTTTTCTTCAGATTATATTTTCTAACTAAAATTTTGAATATATTTTCAGGAACTGGTTAAATCAAACAAAGAGATCCAAAACTTTTTTAGACGCGTTGAATTGTTGCGATGCAAAAATTTTCAAAACAGTGCATCGTTTTTTAAAGATTGGAGCAATAATCCCTATATCTGTCGCTTCAAGTGAACGCTCGTTTTCCTCACTTCGCAGGCTTAAAACATATTTAAGAAATAAAACTGGAGAAGCACGCCTGAACGGAGGACGTGACGAAGGAAGAGATTTTAAATGTTATGGCCCAAATTAAAAGAAGATTAGACTTCAATTTCTAAATAAAATAATGAAACATTGTCTTTTTACCTAAAACCCCCCCCAAATTTTTTTCCTGCGTGCGCCACTGTTGTAAGCTAAACAAACTATTTACAACTACAATTATAAGTGTCTAGTTTGTAGGCATTTATATTTTATAGCACGAGTGATTTGTTGAAAACCGTTAATTGCATTGCTGCTTTGCACTAATCTGTACGAATATATACGTATGTATGTATATATGCATTTAATAGCTAACGGTTATTCTTATCTGCAAGAGTTTTATAGTAACCTTACTATTTTCACTATAAAAATTAAAAAATATATATAGTTTGTTATCAACCACTAAGCCACATGGTACTGTTATATCTACTATAATATATATATACATATGCATATGTTCTGCTTTTATATCGCACAGTTTATTGAAAACATTGTATAACAAGGTAAACATTTATGAAATTAATGGCAGCACTCAAGCATGCTAACAGCCCATATGCTACTAGCTGCTACCTGCTATTTTTTTCTCTCATGAAATTTTTGTTCTTATAAATTAGTTTTGTTTAATTTGCTTTGTAATTATTCCATTAACTTTGGCATAATTATATTTGTAGTGAAACATGAAAAACACGTGTTAATTTAAGGCTTTGAACTATATATGAATTATAGAATTAAGTCGCTTATTATAATTGAGAACATGAGTGTCTTTCCTTTTTTCTGATGAATAAGTTAGGTTAGGAGTCAAGTCTACGCAGCAAAATTTACCATTCTCTTGGCATATTTGGTCCTCAGAGCAAAAATTAACACTTGGTGGTGGTTATTTCCAACTGAAATCTTAATTTAAGATTGATCGAGGCTATGCAGAGAACCGAAAAGATTTGAAGAAAGCTCTATAAAACAACATAGTAATTCAACTATGCATATAATTTTGAAGGTTATAATAACCATAATTATGAAAATTTTTAATAAGTGTTAAAAAATATTTTAAAAAAATTTGAAAAAGTCCCGAAATAATAAATTTTACTAAAATGTATTTTTTGCTTTTTTTGTCAATAAAAACAATTTATAAAAGTAGCAGTGAAAAGAAAAATATATAAACGCTTTACTCACAATCTATATTGACACATACATAAGTAAACCTAAAATTAACATACATATAACTGTAAATACACTTGTGCAAGAGCATTTTTAGCGGGAATTTACATTTGCTAACTACTTTTTGTTTTGTTGTGCCATTTTACAATTTATCACATGCCCATTAATTTAGAGTGTCAAGGAAAATCAATATTTCGTTTTAATTACCAGCGCATTAGCTGCGAAAAATTCCCCAAAAAAATGCGCACTTGCATACAAAGTTTAATGGACTTAAAAATTTGGAGAATCAATAAGTTAAATACAACCGGTTCCAAAAAAAAAAAAATTAATATACTAGATAAGTCTGCTCAGGTGAGCTGGAAAGATAATCATCCGAGCAGACGGGGCATAATGCACATGCGAGCTTCATTGTGCACAGATATACATACATATTTATATACCGATATGTATTATATATATTTATATATGTACAAACTGTTGTATTTGGTATTTTTGCGTGCGCATGCGCATGTGCCTTGGTCAAAAAACACTGACTGGCATACACAATAATTTAATGGTGTTAAATACAAATATCAACTAATTTAATGTAGATATGTTTATATTAAATAAAACGTGGCGAAAAAATTAATATAAGTGTTAAGAGCTTAGTATTTATATACAAACAACTACGGTAGAGGGTCCAATGATTTTAATCTTATAAACAAAATTTCCGAGTATTTGAATTTTTCAGTTCAAAATTTTTCGAAAATCAGTAATTAATTGACTTCTAAGCACAACTGTAAACTCTACAAATAATCAGTGCTTATCTCATACACAAATTTCAATAAACTAATTTGTCTATGAAGATGCAATATTTTCTATATGTTTTTTTTTCATGTAAAAAATTATTTATTTAATTCAAACTTTTTTCTGTCTTATAGATACATATTAGAATAATTTCTGAAAATTTGAAAAAAAAAAATAAAACTCCTCCATTGCGACGTCATTTCAGGTGACCCCCGAAAAAAAGGTGCATCCGCGTTGTCAGCATAACTCCTGACAGGATCATGCAAAATGAAAAAACAAAAATAGGTGTTTTAGGTAAGACCATAATCTCGAAAGTGAAAATTGGAGTTTTGGCAGACATTTTTCCAAAAAAATAAAAATTTCGGTCAAATTTGCTTGACATTTTTTTTTTTTTTTTTTGAAATTGTTGTAATTGAAAAAAAAAATCCTTCGTTCAAATAAATTCGAGTAAATTGTATCTCAAACACCTGTTCAAAATTTCATCAAAATCGGTTGAGTACTTTTCGAGAAAATTTGACAACCGACTTTGAAAACACGGTTCCGAGAAAAACGCGTTTAAAGTTTTGAGTAACAATAGTACTTGACTTGGAGTGCACACCTTCCAAAGGCTATATCTTCGAAACTATTATTCGGATTGAACTTGACTTGAAAATTTAGGACAATATTCTTGAGATGTTATAGAAATTAATAAGCCAAAAAACAAAAAATCGATTTTTTGAATCCACGAAACCCATGTAACCCCTTAACTAGTTAAGAATACGTGTACAATAGGATATATACGTCGAGAATAGAATACGCCTTGAAGGTGTTTTTTCTTGAAACTGTATTTTTCAAACGAACGCACGATTTTTTAAGTTACACTGAAATCTCTTGAACACTCTTATCTTCTGGAACTTGTCCCATGCTCAAATTTTCTACAATTCTTTTAGAAGTGTACTTTTCGATCATGATCATGTATTCAAAATAGTGATCATACTGATTATAACTGGCTAAATAAACCAGTCCATTTGGGATTGGCGTTGGTTAGAAAGTATATAGGGAAAATATCGAGTAGGTAAATTGTAAGGTGGGTACTATAATAGAATAGAGAATCCACATATCAACGATTTACGCTGAGATAGGAGTGAGACGAACTAAAAAAGTTCAAAAACGCTATTCGACTGTTAAAATGGTTTTTTTTTTGAAAACCACATTTGACTTTTTTGCATAGTTAGAGTGGCGTTTTACGAAGAAATTAGAGAAAATAGTGTCTACCAGAGGCATATTTGACATAAAACGTGCAAGAAGTTTAAAAGCGGTTCGTTTCGAGACATATACGCTCCTATCCATCTCCTCCAAAGAAACCCAATAAATCTCTGCTAATGAACTCAGCGCACTAAATTTAGATGTGAAACAAAATACCTGCTATGATGAAATATTTAAGCAATGTCTACTACCGGCTTTAGACAATAAGTTTCTTCAACCGGAGCACAGTGAAGATGCTGACTAATGGCGGTTCACTTGCACTTAAGCTCATACATATATTATCATTAATAAAATGTTATATCTACATATGAATATTTGAATGTTTGTTTGTGTGCTTATCAACGCGATTGCATTTGCATGGATGTGTGAGCCGTATGACTAGCCAAGCTTTATTGACAAGCATTATATGAGCGCTTGTTGTTTACTCCTCAGCTTAGCTTAGCGCGCTTGTGTGCCGTTTAATTGTGCGTGTTTTGTTGTTGCTCCAACATTTATAGTGTTTACCGCTACTATCGGTTAAATCTGCTATAGTTTTAAGCGTGCACCGCGGCAGCTGAACGCCCACCCAGGCGCTGGCAAATACAATAATTAACACGCGGGTGTTTTATTATTATTTTGTTTTTGTTTTTGTTTTTTTTGTGTTTTAACATGTTTTTCGCATCTAATTACTTAATTTGAATTTGGTACTGCCACTGAAAAATTCCATGACAACTACCGGCAATATCATTGTCGGTATCTTTTATTGACAAAGCAATGATGCGTTATAAAAATGAAAACACAAAGCAACAACAAAAAAACATTAATACAAAATTTGGCATCATTTATCTTGTTTTCTCTTTTGTTTTATTTTAAAAGTCACAAATAAAAAAAACTAGTTGGTAGTTTACTTTTTATAATTGTTATAATTTAGTATTTTTGTTGTTTTTATTTAATTTTTTTTTCATCACAACATGTGATTGTTGATTTCTGTGTGTTTTCGTTTGGCAATTTCTATTTTGTTTATAAGTGCTACTTGAAAACATACATAGGTATATAACTGAATACATATAACAGCATAAATACACTGTCTGAGCTGCGCTTATGCACGTGAAGAGCAGATCGATATTCAGGAAATTTCTAGCAACCAATTATGGCACACTCTAAATCACCGTTTTTGGCGTATAAATTTTGAATATCATCGCACGTCATCGTATCGAATTCTACGAATTGCCTCTACGTGTGCTTACATAAGTGCGGGTACTTCGAAATGATGCAAAGCGAAAAAAGCATTAAATGAGATACTAGAATCTTCGCGATTTTTTGTTTTTGCAATTGAAATTTGTGGTTTTTACCAGCAAAAACTTGAAGAAGTTTAAAAATAACCAAACATTGTTTGAAATACTTTTAATGGACTGGTTGTAGTTTGGGTAAGCAAGTTTTCAAATTATGCGACCGCATAAAATAATTAAAAAAAATCGCAGTTAAACATATTTCAAATGATGCACTCCTGCTCTCCTTTTGGTCATACAAAAAATTTAATCCTTTATTTTCAATAGTCTTTTTTAAAAAATTTCAAAAGTCATCAACATATTTTTTTTAACCAAATTTTAAATTATTCTAAAATCTCTAAGCAACAAGAAAAATAAAAAATTTTCGAAAATGATTTTAAGTTACATTTTTTTAACCAAATGCTTTATTATTCTAAAATCATTCAGCTTTGAAAAAAAAAAATAAAATAAAATACTATTCAAAAACATGATTTTCGAAAAACAAAAAAAATATAAAACTGTTTTTATGGCACTTTTAGTATTATTACTTTTCATAAAGTTGGTTTATCTGTTAGAACAGAGTTTTTATGAAAGTCACTTAGAAATTTGAATAAATGAAAATTTTTCTAGTACTAAACTTTCTACTAAAGTATGTATTAAATGCTACTTAAGCAAAATTTCCCGCAAATGTCGAGAATTCGGCTCAAAAAGTGACATTTTCAGTTGAGAATAAGTTTGGGATTCAAACAGATCTCTACAAATATTTTGTTGGGTTAATGTTTACACAAATGTCCAAGATCGATATAAAACGATTTAATCGATTTAATCGACTAGTGCTTGATCCTAGAGACATCTATTGGAAAACGGCGGAAGCAAAGTTGTAGACCCAATAAATAAAATAGAAAAACTGAAAAAATGCGAATTGTCGTCAAATGAATGTGAATGTCTACTGCATATATATATATATATATACATATATATATACATATATATAAATATAAATAACTTGATAAATTAACCGCATTCAAATTGAGCACAAAAACAAGTTAAGTAATATAAATTAAATATAATATTGATACTAGTTCTTCCAGAATTAGATAGTAGTTAGTGTATCAAATGTCTGCTTGTGCAATATTTAAAATTAGCTGATCGTTAGCACTAACTTATTTAGTGCATTTTAGTTGTTTCTAGTTAAAAAATTAGCAACTAAAATGTGTTAAATGAATTAGTAAAAAAAATATTTAAAATATAAAAAGAAATATTTTTTGTTGTTTTTGTTGGTAATTAAAAATTTTCATACAAATGTTGTACATATATTTTATCGAGTATAATTATTTTGCTTGTTTATTAGCTCAGCTGTATATATAGCAAGCAGACACATTCTTTTTACTAACTAGCACTGACTTAAAAATAATGCTAAGCATTTGGGGAAATACTTACATACATAGGCAGGTTTCAAATATAACAAGTAAGGAAGGGCTAAGTTCGGGTGTAACCGAACATTTTATACTCTCGCAATTTATTTATTTAACTTTATTAATATTATATAATACACAATTTGACCCACATATTCGTCATATATATTGTATAAAGTCCTTTGAAAGTTGGAAACCATAATATTAGGTTAGAAGTACCGAGGTCCTCATGTTCGATATATGGGGCCTTGACAACCTATGGTCCGATTTCGGTGATTTTTAGAATGGGGCTGCCACACTATAAACGTAGTATTTGTGCAAAGTTCTGCATCGATATCTTCACTAGTGCGTACTTTATATATTGTAAAGTAAACGATTCAGATTGTCTTCAAAGTTCTGGTATATAGGAAGTAGTCGTGGTTGTGAAGCGATTTGGCCTATTTTCACAACATATAATTGGGATGTAAGGAAACTATTACAAACCAAGTTTCATTGAAATCGGTCGAGTAGTTCCTGAAATATGGTTTTTGACCCATAAGTGGGCGACGCCACGCCCATTTTCCATTTTGTAAAAAAATCTGAGTGTAGCTTCCATCTGCCATTTCCTATGTGAAATTTAGTGTTTCTGACGTTTTTGGTTAGTGAGCTAACCCACTTTTAGTAATTTTCAACCTAACCTTTGTATGGGAGGGGGCGTGGTTATTATCCGATTTCTGTAATTTTTGGACTGTTTAAGGAAACGGCTAAAAGAAACGACTGCAGAAAGTTTGGTTTATATAGCTTTATTGGTTTGCAAGATATGTACAAAAAACATATTTGGGGGCGGGGTCACGCCCACTTTTCCAAAAAAATTACATTCAAATGTGCCCCTTCCTAATGCGATCCTATGTTCCAAATTTTATTTTCATAACTTTATTTATGGCTTAGTTATGCTCTTTATGTGTTTTTGGTTATCGCCATTTTGTGGGCGTGCCAGTGGTCCGATTCCGCGTCATTAAGATATCTCAATTTTTACTCAAGTTACAGCTTGCACGGACGGACAGACGGACAGACGGACGGACAGACAGACATCCGGATTTGAACTTTACTCGTCACCCTGATCACTTTGGTATATATAACCCTATATCTAACTCGTTTAGTTTTAGGACTTACAAACAACCGTTATGTGGACAAAACTATTATACTCTCTTTAGCAACTTTTGTTGCGAGAGTATAAAAAAAATTAAAAATTTTTAGTAAAATTTGGTACTTTTTATAAGCAATTGACAACAGGGAAAAAAAGTATAATTGCGAATAAAATTTAGAAAATTTTTAAAAATAGAAAATATATTTTTTCAAAGCTATTAAAATCCGTTTGAAGCAAAAAAAATCTAATTTTTTCATAAAATCTAATTCATTCTAATATTTTCAGTTCTATGTACATATGTCCATATGTACGAACACAATTGTTAATAATATGATTAATATTAAAAATCGTTTTGCTGCCTAATAATTACAGCTATTGTTAATGTTCATTAAAATCTAAATTTTGTTAACTCATAAATTATTTTAATAGTTGAGCAAATTGTTCAGCTATGAATAACAGCTGTAAACGCAGCTGTGGTGGTGACAAAAAAAATCAACAAATACTTAATAATTAATAGGTGAAAATTGTTTTGTTAATTAAGTAAAATCTGTGTTATTATTCAAATGAGTTAATTGAACAAATATTTCAAAGAGTGCATTAGGAAAAAATAAAGATTAAAAAAAATAAATAATATATAATAATGTTAAATTTAACTTAGAAAAAAAATTTAAAAAAAAATTTTTAATTAATAAATAAATTAAAAAAAATTAACAAAAATTTAATATATAATTTATCTTAAAAAAAAAATAAAACATTTGGGATAGAAAAAAAATTAATTTACAAAAATATAATATATAATTTATCTTAAAAAAATTTCGCTTAAAAAAATTAAGAAATAATATTTAAAAAAATTAAGAAAAATATAAGTATATTATTGAAAAAATTAATAAAAAATTTGACTAAAAAAAATAATAAACAAAATTAAAAAAAATTATAATATATAATTCATCTTAAAAAAAGGATAAAAAATTTGGCTTAAAAATTAAGAAATAAAATTAAAAAAATTAAGAAAAATATAATTATATTTCAAAAAATTAATAAAAAATTTGACTAAAAAAATAATAAATACAATTAAAAAAAATTATAATATATCTTAATTAATATCATCTTAAAAAAAGGATAAAAAATTTGGCTTAAAAACTTAAGAAATAAAATTAAAAAAATTAAGAAAAATATAATTATATTTCAAAAAATTAATAAAAAATTTGACTAAAAAAAATAATAAATAAAATTAAAAAAAATTATAATATATAATTCATCTTTAAAAAAAGGATAAAAAATTTGGCTTAAAAAAATTAAGAAATAAAATTAAAAAAAATTAAGAAAAATATAATTATATTTCAAAAAATTAATAAAAAATTTGACTAAAAAAATAATAAATAAAATTTAAAAAAATTATAATATATAATTCATCTTAAAAAAAAGGATACAAAATTTGGCTTAAAAAATTAAGAAAAATATAATTATATTTCAAAAAATTAATAAAAAAATTGCCTTAGAGAAAAAAAATAAAAATGAAATAAAAAATCGACTTCTTAATTTCACAAAAAATTATAGTTTTAGAAATCATTATTTCCACACATATGGCATGATTCACACAAATATGTGTACATGCATATACAAACATTCGCACTGTAATGCAGAGTCCACAACTCAGCAATGTCACTCATACGCCATGTAGGGGATGTTTTATGAGGAGGCCTTTTTATTAGCGTTTGCAATTATTTAATTGCACACAACATTGTAAAAAACGATATTACGTGCAATAACGGTGTAATTTGATTTTGAATGTGCTTTGCGGCATTAAAAAATTAAAAATATTTTTTTTGGAAAATAGTAAAAGTGATTTAATACTTTAACAAAAATTTCACAAATTCATAAAGAGTTTAAATGATGCAAAATTTTGATTAGATTAAAATGTATTTACATTTAATTTTCTCAAAAATTATTCCGTAAAATTTTGTTTTTTATCAGATATTCTCAGGTTGATTCGATATGGATGCCAAATAAACATATTTATTGTTTGGAAATGAAATTAATTGCTTCGTATTTTTCCAATAAGATATTGCGTGTAGTAAATCAGAAAAATATAGTATATAATAATAAATAAAGAAAAATACTGTAAAAAAATAAAATTTTAAATTATACATTAAATTTAAATTTTTAAATTTTAAATCAGCAAATATTATTTAAAACAAAAAAGTAAGTTAAATTAATAATTATTATAACAAATTAATCTAATATGAAGTATCTCGAACAAAATTTTAATTTTAGCATCGTAGCAATTTAGGAAAAATATTTTCTAAAAAAAAATATATTTGTATGTGTTTTTTCGTAACTTTTCATTTTATAAATATGTTTATGAATTCCTTCTTAGATAACGAATTAAAAAATGTATTCTATTATTGCTCACTAGCAATGTAAGGATTCGTGGTTCTTCAACGCTGTTGATTATTTGGTAGTTAAAAAATATATTTTATTTTTTTAACTTGTTCATCTAAGATTTAAAATTTTACTATCTAAAAATGCATTTTTTATTTATTTTTTAATACTGTAAATTATTATATTATATAAACTTTTTTATTTTCATTTTTAGAAAAAAAATTAAAATTAAAAATAATATTCGAATTTAAGAAAAGAAATAAATTATGCTTAAATACTGCTTTTACCATAGAAACATGTACTAAAGTATTTTTTTTTTGTTTCAGAAATGCCAATGCCATCGAATTTGTAGTTGACACAGAAAGGTAAGTTTTAAGTTAATTTTAATTCCGCAAAGAGTTTAAATAATAAATTTATTTCATTTAAATATATATTTTATTTACTTCATAAACACTTTTGAAGGAGAATTACCATTTCAAATGCTATATATAAATTAAAATTATTTTTTTGTATAATACGTTTTTTTAAATAAAATTTTACTTAGATGTGTGTACTTAAATAAATATGTATTATGTTAAAAAAAATCTGAGTAAAAAGATTTAACACTACATTTACAAACATTTTTTATAAATATTTCATGCTTTTTATGTACATTTATAGCCAGATTTTTAGACATTATAGTTGCACATTTATGTTTTTAAAAAATTTTCAATTAATTCAATTATATACTGTCTTTATTCAGTAATTAAACACCAAATCGACTACTCTTTCAAATGAAATTTGAATTCTTGTAATTTATTTCAAAATAAAAAAGGAGTCGTAGAGCAGTAAAAGCTTTACGCCTCACCAATTTGGTGACCTTAATAATATGACCAACAATTTTTTTTAATTACTTTTTTATATAAGAAAGTTACTTAAACAATCACTAACAATTTCAAGAGCTAACCAAATACGGTTTTAACAACCAAGCTGCACTTCTAATATTATCAGCAGTTATACAATATTAACTGCTACTGAAATTTTAAATTTCAAAAATAATTTTATTTTAAGCCACAAACACACAAAAACACAATAATCACTTATATTAAAAAAAAAAATTTTTTTATAAAAAAATCAATTTCGTTGCACTAACAAACTTCAACTAGACGCTTCTTTGTTCACTTGCAAAATATATTTGCTAACGAAAAAGCAAACTAAACTTGACAACAAAAACACTTTACCTTCTGCACACTGCCGCGAAGAGACCAACAACTAATTATGTATATTGCACTGTTTGACGCATTCACACGTCCGTTACTTGTATGTTTTAGACTTCGCGCTAACTGTAACACTTTTAAACACCACTGACTGCCTGCCCCGTAGCTTGTACTAAGCCAAATCACCACCGCACGCTTTGAATAGTTCAAACGTACTGCGCGCTGCAGTTGGCAAACTTTTATATTTTACGGCTCAATTCGACTGACTTTTTCAATTCAAACGCCAAACCGCCGACCGATTGATTGACTGCCACCAACGGATGGCGGGCGCGTTGAAATCATACGCTCTTCCAGCAACAACAACAACATACAGGTGTACGGCTGTGTGTTTGTTTGTTTGCAGTTGAGAGCCAACGCAACTCGCGAAACTCGGTTGAAAACGAAAAAGCCAGCGCACATACAGACACACACATACATATCTACTGTGATATGCACGTATGTAGCTTATCCGTCGTGTAAGTTGCGAATTTAAAGCGCTCAACGCAGCCGCCAAAAAGCTACAGCGCTCGCTGTGAGCGCCAGCAGCAGCGGCAGCGCCGGCGACAGCTCTCGGCGGCACCCACCTGCTGTGTAAGGAAAAGTCAAGCGTTGCGCAGAAGCGTCGAAAGTTATAAGCGTTAATGAAATTGCAAATTGTATATTGTCTTGTTTGTGTGTGTGTTGTTGCGGAATTCATGAGTTTATCGTTTATATTAAAATCAACTCAAGAATGTATTGTATATAATAAAAGCTCATGCGGTTAAGCATCTTACTTAAATCTATGATAAACATCAGCTGATAAACGTAACATGATGAGGATGGCACTGATATGCCGTTTAAATGTAACGTAGTGGTGTGTGCCCATTAGGGTGGTACTTATAAAAGTTCTTTTTTTTCGTGCAAAACTTTAAAAAGCATAGAAATAATATATTGATATATCACTTTGTTTGAGTTTGTTGATTCAAAAAAAGCTTACAATTTTGAAAAAGCTTTCATAATCTTTGAATAAGCTTTCCTGCTTTTTGGAAAAGCTTTCATAATTTGTTAATAAGCTTTCATTCTTTTGAAAAAGCGTTAATTTTTTGTAAACTTTCATGATTTTTGAAAAGCTTTCATACTTTTTGAAACAGCTTTCATGTTTTTAGGAAAAGCTTTCATGTTTTTTGAAAGAGTTTACGTGCTTTTTGAATCGTGGAAAACTCTGATTGAAACTTTTCCTTTTAACTTCAATTCTCAGTAAGAAAAAATGATTATCTTTTTCTTCTACACAAAACTTCGCCAGTTGCCGCTATTCTTTGTAAAGTCACGCCAGTTGCACAATCCAAGTTCAGACAGGTCCCTAAGCACTTAGTGCTTCCATTCAATTTTCAGTAAGAAAAAAGCACTTGCTTCCATCTTGTCCATCCACGGGTCTCGAATCGGAGTAGCATTTCACTGGAGCATCGTTTTCCGTACATACTATGACGTGGTCCAACCAGTGCATTCGTTTGATTTTTATTCGCTTAACTATATACAAGTCTCCGTAGACCACATACAGTTCATGATTCCATCTTCTTCGGTATTCATAGCTCACGCGGACAACTCCAAAGACCTTGCGGAGTATAGATCTCTCGAATGCTTCAAGAACCTTCTCATCATGGTTTGTCATCGTTCATATTTCTGCGGAAATAATGAGAGACTTATAGAGTATAACTTTTGCTCGTCGAGATAGGGAAGTGCTTTCCAATTGCCTACCGATTCCAAAGTAGCACCAGTTGACAAGAGTTATGCTGCGCTTGATCTCCATGCTTAGATTGTTGGTGGTATTTATGCTGGTTCCGAGATAGACTCTCTTCTTTCTTTAGTTATTTGGATTTTGTATATATCAGAAAAAAGGTTTAGCAAAGTCAAAACAGTTGAAAGGAATTTGTACAGCTCATAGACTTTATTTATGTTCATTACTGGTCTGGGTATTGGACCAAACTAATTTTTTCCGGGAGATGGAGTCATAAGTCAAAAAATTGTATACTCCGATTTTCGAAGTTCCCTCCAAAATCGAAATATTTTGATACGAAGTTCGAAAAAGGACTTTAAAAAAAAATATTATTAATTATGGGATGTAACTACAAAAAATCTAAAACATGAATATCATCCACATTTTCCTCTTAATTCAATTGTGTATAATACTTTTCGAACAAGATTATATATATATATGAAGGGTCAAAGTTTGATCCTCGAAAATAGTAAAAAATTTTTTGGTAAACAACCCAGTGATGTGTAGTTTTATCGTTAGCGATGTTCAGTATTTTAGAACCAATATGTATATGCCGGTATTTCCTTTTTCAATTTGAATAAACCCCCTACCCTCTATTACAACAAGACAAGTGTTAAATATCGTGGTTTGGGTTTTATAAAAAATGTATGTATAGTATATGTTTCCATACTTTGTGTATCTGTTTCCGTGTTTGTTGTCCGATTTCAGTATGATATTGTTGTTTTAAAGTTTTCAAGTAGTGTATATAATGTAAGGCAGCACTGGCTTTCTGTGGACTTGATTTTACCTAAATTACGAAAAAAACACGACTTTCTATGTGAATTATATAGGTCCACCCTTGTGATTATAGGTTAGGTTGAGGTTACAACCGATTCATCCACAATTTTGGTATAATTTTAATTGATTGCCTCGCATTTATTGAATTTCCTGTATTCTTATGACTTTTAAATATTAAATCGAGTATTATATTCGTCTCTAAACTGGACCTGAGCTATGGTGCTGGACCTGGGCTAAGCATATTCTAGAAGATTTTTAGATCAGTTATCTTAGTGCTTAAAAACTGAGCGAAAACAAGATCCTCAAATATCAAAAGATTCTACTATATGCTTTAATCCACTCATTCGAAATCTTACCTTGTTCCATAACTACCAAAGAGGAAGTATAATATATTTATTATACAGATGACACAAATGACTTATTTAATCGCCAAGCTGAGTAATGCAATTATTTAATATTTATAAAAGCTTAAAATCTCAAACGTTAAGTTGCTTTTATTTATACCACAACGGTTAAATAAAAATGTAATTGTTGCTGGATTATTGAATGAGATTTGTAGTAGTATGTACCAATAGACGTTATTATATGCATCGACACGTGCTGTAATAACTGTAAAATTTTTTTAAAATGGATTCAAATATTAGCGTCATACCAGAACACAAAAAACATTAAAATAATTTAAATTTATAATATAAATAACGTGCTCATACTTTTCAAGCTCATTGACTCACTCAGATATTAAGAAAAAATATTTTACATTTGCTAAAAATTTAACTAAAAATGTTGTGTAATATTTTACATACTGTAGTATATACTTACTTATTGTACGTGCATTCCGTTGAATTTTGTTTTGAGAAAAAATTGTGTCAAGAATTTTAACAATTTTAACGTTTTTATACTCTCGCAACAAATGTTGCTAAAGAGAGTATTATAGTTTTGTTCACATAACGGTTGTTTGTAACACCCAAAACTAAACGAGTTAGATATAGGGTTATATATACCAAAGTGATCAGGGTGAAGAGTGGAATTCAAATCCGAATGTCTGTCTGTCCGTCCGTCCGTCCGTCCTTCCGTCTGTGCAAGCTGTAACTTGAGTAAAAATTAAGATATCTTGATGAAACTTGGCACACTTATTTCTTGGCACCATAGCAAGATTGCTTTCGAAAATGAGCAAATCGGACCACTACCACGCCCACAAAATGGCGAAAACCGAAAACACATAAAGTGCCATAACTAAGCCATAAACTATGAAGGGGCTTATTTGGATGTAATTTTTTTGGGGAAGTGGGCGTGGCCCCGCCCCCTACTAAGTTTTTTGTACATATCTCGCAAACCAATAGAGCTATATAAACCAAACTTTCTGCAGTCGTTTTTTTAGCCACTTCCTAATACAGTCCAAAAATGAAAGAAATCGGATCATAACCACGCCCACCTCCCATACAAATTTTAGGCTGAAAATTACTAAAAGTGGGTTAACTCACTAACGAAAAACGTCAGAAACACTAAATTTCACATAAGAAATGGCAGGTGGAAGCTGCACTCAGATTTTTTTACAAAATGGAAAATGGGCGTGGCGTCGCCCACTTATGGGTCAAAAACCATATCTCAGGAACTACTCGACCGATTTCAATGAAACTTGGTTCGTAATAGTTTCCTTACATCCCAATGATATGTTGTGAAAAAAGGCCAAATCGCTTCACAACCACACCTACTTCCTATATACCAGAACTTTGAAGACGATGCGAATCGTTTACTTTACAATATATAAAGAAAGCACAAGTGAAGATATCGGTGCATAGTGTATAGGTTTATAGTGTGGCAGCCCCATTCTAAAAATCGCCGAAATCGGACCATAGGTTTTTAAGGCCCCATATATCGAACACGAGGACCTCGGTGCTTCTAACCTAATATTATGGTTTCCAACTTTCAATGGACTTTATACAATATATATGACGAATATGTGGTCAAATTGTGTGTTATATAATATAAATAATATAAATATAAATAACGTTAAATAAATAAATTGAGAGAGTATAAAATGTTCGGTTACACCCGAACTTAGCCTTTCCTTACTTGTTATCGTTATTTTTGTTTTTCATATTTTCGCGCTTTATATTTTGTTGCTATTGATCTTTGTTAAATTTTTTCTAAAAATTATTACTTTTGTGGTCGTCTTTCCATATAACACAATTTTGAATTCGTTCACTTTACAATCTATACCTCAGGAAGCAATTGAGATAAGAAGAAAACGGAAGAAAACTTTACACAAACTCTGCATTCGAGTTGTGTAATACTCATTTAAAAAATTGTGAAATCTGACAACAAATTTTCAAGACCCCAAATATCAAACATGAAGACCTCAATGTCGAAGTCTAATTTTTTACCGAAAACAACTGTCTCTCAGATATTTTAAAGTAATTGAGATGGAATCTGTTTCTTCTAATAATGTGTCTCTCTGTAACAAGTATGGGTGCCATAACTTCCCCTAGCTACCCAACACCCAATATTATGATTTTCAGTTAACAAGTGGGATATATTAGACAAAATAACTGAGCGTAAAGTCATGGATACACATAATTATCTCAGTCCCCATATACTATATATTATTCTAGTCGACTTTATGTCGAATCGAGATCATCTAACTGGAGGTCCCGAAAATGAGCTGTTTCGACATGGTCTGATCATAGGGAAAGGGGTGTTAGATGAGTCGGATTTGTTGCGCATGAAAAGATATGGTTAGTATTATGCGGGGATACATTGCTTCTATTCTAGATAAATAGGAGTTTAACCTGCTACAATACCCAGCACGAAGTTCTCTGCGAGTCACTATGAGGCAACTCAGGCTCGTCGTCTACAATCATTCACTCAAGGACATCATTCACTGGGTGGTGGTTACGGAAGTTGTTAATTGCATCACTTTGAATAACACTTTTGCAGCTGTCTACGTCCTAAGTCTGGTCGGAGAATTGTTCTATGTCGTCGACGTACTGTAGAAATGATCTCTTGATGCATCTAGGTTGCGGTACTGTTTCTCAAAATTAGTTGTTGTTGTTGTTGCTAAGGTTACTCCAACCTGCCTGAAACGGCAAGTCTAGCCTAAATGTCATCGAAGTCATCCAAAGGGAGCCTCAGGAAACGAGCTGTTTCGATAGGATCAGACCAAAGGGAAAGGAGTGTTAGATGAGTAGGGCTTAGGGGGCATGCAAAGAGGTGGTTAGTGTCATGCGGGGACTCTTGACATGCAAGACATTTGTTGCGTTTGTCAGGGTCTCCGCAACTCTCAAAATTAGTTACTGTTGCTGATGTTGTTGTAAGTCTTATCATTCGTTTAAAAATTATATTTTTTATCAAAAAATTTATATTCTGTTGTAACATAATTTTTATTTTGTATAGTTCATTTCTGCTAAACAGTGATTTTAAATAAAACAATAGCATTTTTTTTTTAGCAAATAAAGTATAACACAATCAGATTAGTTCACAATAAGCATAAATTTAGCTAAACAGTTCAACTGTATTTATAGAAATTATATGCCATAAATTCAAATATTATTTACAAATATATAAAGTTAGTATGCCAACAGCTTCAAGTTTTGACATAAAGCATACGATGTGACAAAGACTTGCCAACCAATTTGCCATATTCTATTACAACGGCACGATCATCATCATCACCAGTGAGCTGAAATTTGAAAATTCAATTAATAAAAAGTTTAATTTAAAGCATGTATGCAATACAAACAACAACAATAGAAACAATAATAAAATTTATTTTTTTATGTTTTTAACAAAAATAAGCGAGAATTATGAATTTAATGTGCATGTTTTAATATGTACATATGTATGTATGTATTTATGTAGGTGTGTATGTAAATAAAATCCGTGCAAATTACCTTTTTGTAAATTCTGCTCCTTATGACGTCCAACATATTGTCAATGCTGGGTATTTTAAATGACTGCGCGTTATATTAAGCACAACATGGAAAAGGAGCAGAGTTTTCAAGATATATGTATACCAATAATTTGTAAGCGTAAATGTTATGAAATGACAGAGATTTCATTTTAATGAAATTGCAAAATTTTTTTTTTAATTAAAAAACCTCGTATTTGTAATGAAATCTGTGTCATAGCAATTGGCAATGAAATTATTTAAAAAATAAATGGATTAAAATGTTAAGTACAAAAAAATAATAATTAAAAATTTTACCGTTAACAAAAGCCAAAGTTAAAATATGTAAGTTATACCAAAACTAAATCTATTCCAATTAAATAGTTAATTTCACCAAAATAAATTAAACAAACCGCTGCTTAGCAGTAATTAATACAATTTCCATACCTGTATATACTGTCGATAAGTTAAACAAGTGTTATCGTACAAAAGCACAATTTTGTTTAAATCCGAATCTTGAAAATGATCCGCATCTTTAGCATCAGCATTCGCATTAAAACGTTGATATTTATTTTGGTTTAATTTATCACGAATTTCTGCAAATAATATAATATAAATTTACAACAACCTTCAAATAATAATAAACATTTCAAGTACCATCAGTCAGCAAATGCCAGGTGTACACCTCAGGGCATAGCAAATAGGAGGGCGTCAAACGACCCTTATAACGCATTTTGGGGCAAGAATGTATGTAGAAACCCATGTAATAGTATTTCAAAGCAGGCACTTTGTCAGCCAATTGTTGCACAAGATCGATTTCTCTGTAGGAATAATAAACTATTTGCATTTAGTTGATAATATACATATAAATACTAACGACATACCTCAATGAACCGTAGGTGCCCAGCGACAAGAAGCTATAGTCTGGATCATAAAAAAAGTACACTGAACTGACACAATATGGTAGGATGTCAATGACGGCCACAGCTATAAGCTTATCGTCCAGCCAATATTGTTGATGAAACGAACCATAGCCAACTGCAGGACCATCGCGTGTTTTCGTGTGCTACGAATAAAAATTAAATATTTTAATAAAATAAAAATAAATTTTAGCTCCACAGTATTTAGAGTTATGAAATAGAAGCTTCTTTCCAAAATAAAAACAAAATAAATAGCTGTAAATTCTCCAATAATTTTAACCTTCACTGGTGACTCTTGTAAAAATTCCAAATAATCACTAATCAGCGTGGGTGGGTCATTGTGTATGATTGTTTGATACTTCTGATAGAGCGCATATGTAGTGTCTAGCGTATCTTTAAATTCCTGACTTTTAACATGTACCAGTTTTAACTGTGAAATAAAAAATGAGAGAACACACATTTAATTTACCTTAATAGGAGATTTGTAACAAAAACGCTCTAAATTAGTTGGTGTTAGACGATTTGGATCGTCATTGTGTACGAGCAATTGGTATTTCTTATATAAATTGAATGCTTCATCAGTAACGTGTTTTTTATGCGGCGCTATTAAAATCACCTGTAAATAGCAACAACAACCATACAAAGCGTATCGAGTTAAAGTAGTGTAATTTGATTTTATTTTTTATTTAAACGTAAGCACGTATAATGCATAATTGTTTACTGTAAATAATTTGTTTGAAATTTATACCAAATTGCCGGAACAATGAATACCCAAATACCGTAAATTATAACGTAAAAAAAAACAAAATAAAACAGTTAGTGCTTAGATATTCAAACTAACCTGTAATTTGTGTTTATCACTCGGACTTGCATCGGCAAAATAATCTGCAAGTGTCTTTTCTTGCGCATTTGTTTGCTTTTTTGTTGCTGCCTTTTTACTTTCGGCCACTTGTACACCGCCAGCCGCGGCAATTTTAGCTTGTCGACGTTCCAAACGTATGATTTTCGCTTTCTTACATTGTACATTGGTGGCGTTATGCGCTAGAAGGGAATGTTTATTCATTAAAAAAATTTTAAAATATTAAAAATTTTATAAACAGTTTACTACATACATTTCTTTGTTGCAATTTGTCCATCAGCTACATCCGCACTTTCTGTAGTGCTGTTGCCAACGCTTTCTGGCTGCGTTGATTGCTGATCATCGAAGTTTTCGTGTTGCTTGCGCGCTGCTTCATGCTTTTCTGCATTGGCTGCTGCTACGACAGCTAAATCGACATCGGTGATAGGCAAATTTGGTTCTCGTGGCTCATCATTCATACCACCTATAGTATCCATTTCATTAAGTGCACTATCAGCGGCAACATCATTATCATTAGCTTGTTTAATAGCGTTAGTTGTGCCAGACTCTTCGCTTTTATCTTTCTTACCATCACGTAGAAAACGAGTCATACGTTTCAAAATTTTTTTATGTGATTTATTCAGTTTGAATTCTAAAGCATCACATCTGTAATATTAAATATAAAATATGAAACTACGAACAACATAATAAAGAATATACTTACTTGATTGTATAGCAAGGACAACAGGTTTCATTATTCAGCGGTTTATAGCAATATAGACCCGAACGACGCCAGCCGCGATCGATCAACTCCTGATAATCTTGTGGAAACATTGTGTATGAATGCATACCTAAAAGTTGCAAAAAAAGTTTAGTAAAAGTAATTACAATTTCAATACCTGATTGTTTTTTTTTGAAAAAAATATAAAAAAAATAATATTTTTCTAATGATTGGAATTCGCGAAATTGATAAGCGCTTGCAATTGTATATTGTAAATACGAAAGTCATAAGTTTTAATGAACACGTTCCAAGAATATATTACTCATGTTACTTTTAGTGCTAAAAATGTTGCTTAAAAACAAAGAATGCAAAAAAATATTCGCAACCTCTTACTGCATATGCTCAATAGTTTCAATTCTGCAGTGTAAAATATAACTAACTGCCTTTTGAACCTTTGATAAACTATTATTTACCATAATCATTATATTGAACAATTTATTATTCAATATTTTGTTGACAAATCAATATACATACATACTTACATACATAGCACTTTCAACTAGAACATTTGTTATAAACTTACCATGGGAAACCGATGTTTTTAAGCCTTTGCAATAACCACACCGGCCATTCTGCTTGCTAAAATATTGATTTATTGTAAATTCCATTTTATACTTTTAGCCAATAAATAAATAATTTGTGTCAAAAGAAATCTATGTACAATCGCCGCAAAATGTTTCACAAAATAAACTGCATAGATAAAAATAAAGAACACAAAAAAACGATTAGCAATAACCAGCTGGCATAAATTACATGCTGCCAGATGAGTTGGAATTACACATCAACAAATTTTAAAAATAAAATTTTAATAAAATAATTTGAAAAAAAAATTAAAAATTTTTTTTCTGCTGAGCTAAGCATTGCAGCTTTAACGAATTAGCGCTTTAATTGGATTCTATAATTCTTTAATATATAAAAGAGAGAAAGAAATTACTGAAATATAAGCATACTGTACACTCTGTGTGCCTATAAAATTGCTAATTCACCACTCAGCTAAACAGCTGTTCGTCGCATTCACTACTCTCACAAACCAATAACGAGAGTATTCTATCAATACGCGCGTTCTGCTCACTTCTTATTGGAATTTCAAAGAAGTCGGGTGTTTTATGAGTCGGAAGTCGTGATTCGTAAAATAGATAGTTGTAAAATAGCGCGGTGCGGTAATAAAGTGTTTATATATAAGCATACATTTGTATGTATGTATGTCAAAAGGGTACGGTTGCTTATGTTAACTGATTATAAATAATAAAAAAATTTAGAACAATAGTTAATTGTTAGTGAATTCGATTATTAATTTAATATATGCATGTATGTATAGTGCAAGTGGTTAAACGAAGTGCGCAAGTTTTGTTTGTGCAACACATGCATATTATATATGTAGGTACATATAATAAGAACAAATATGTAACCTATTGGGAAAAATAAACACGAATTGTTAGCATACTTAGCTGTATAGTAGTGCATTAGTGCAAAAATATAAATAAACAACTTTTTCTGAACGCTTTTTCGAGTAATTAATGGCAGTTGAACTTGCCAATTAGAAATTTTGAAAGCACATGTCCTTTGGCACAACAACAAATACGTGCAACGATTTTTTTTCTACTAGCATTGTATGCCCTTGAGCCCATAAAATATAGTGATAATGGAAATTTGGTGCTAAAATAAATTACTTAAAAATAATGAAGTCATCACAAAATCATATTCAACAGTGACTAAAGTGTTTTTTTTATTGTTAATTGACCGGCCATGCTGCTGAAGTTGCATAAAAGAATAAATAAATTTGAACCAAAAGTGCAATTAAGTAAAAGAAAATTGCGAGAAAAGTAGTAAAAAAAATAATAAAGTAGAAATTATTATAAAAAAATAATAATGTGCAAACTGAAACCGTTTATTTACAATGCAAGCAAACCAAAAAATACAGCTGTGTTCGGAAAAATAGCAGTGCTGGTGAAATTTTAAATATTTACGCATGGAAAATTTACATTTTCTTTTTTAAAATTCAATTTTTCTGATAACTTGATATCCCGCTCTTAGCTTGTTTGAAAATATGTTTGAAAATTCGAAGCTGTTACGTGTCCATACGTTTGAGAGTTTGCTACTAAATTTTCGCATGTGAAAAGCATTCAATAAATATACATATATTACAGTTAATTTAAACAAACACTAATTAAATTACTGGGAATGGAAATTAAGTGTATTATTTCCATTCTGGTGACCTAAAAAATTAGAAATTGCCCATAAAAGTTTCTATGCTCAATAAATATTTAATCAATATAAAATAATACTAATTAAAAAATTTCCCTTTGACTTTAAAATAATTTAATAATAATTACAGAGATGGGCACAATTCCGATTACTATGGCGCCGCGATCTGATTACTACACCGTTGGAAAGAGGACGTCCTCCCGATTCAAAAATATATAGGGTAATAGGTACCGCAGACGCCTACTTTTCGAGATATTCCGCTTTAAAGATAAAAAAATCTAAATTTTCAACTAGCTATTTCACACAATTTAATACACTTTAACACATTTTACGCACTTTTTTCACCTCAAATATATTAAATAAAACTGTAGGCGTTGCATTAAATGTACATTTTACTTTTATTATATAATTTTAAAGTCAGAATTATATGTTTCAAAAAACACTTTTCACTCTCAAATTTATGTGTTTACAATTATGTGGAAAACGAGCGCTGCCACATTGTAGATACCATATATAAATTCATCCATAAATTCCTCTTTTTATGAAAATTCCTCTTTTTTGCCAAAATTCCTATTTTATTTAACAAAATAAATTTTTAAAAATCATATCGAGGACAGCCGTTTATTTTGCTAACATTTGTATTGGCTTGACCAGAAAGGAGTTCTACCCGAAAAAACTTCGAACACACCTGGTGTTGGATCGATGAGGGTAATTTTTTTAAAGCGCGGCCGAAGGCCGCCTCTGCAGAAAGAAGTTCTACGCGAAAAAACTTCGAATACCCCCGGTGTTGGATCGATGAGGGTAATTTTTTTTAAAGTGCGGCCGAAGGCCGCCCGTGCAGAAAGGAATTCTACGCGAAAAATCTTCGGACACCCCCGGTTTTGGCCCGACCAGGGTCATTTTTTTTGAAGCGCGGCCGAAGGCCGCCTGTGCAGAAAGAAATTCTACACGAAAAAAAACTTCGGACATCCCTGGAAAGATTTTTTATATACATCCTTGATGCAGAAGAGAGTTCTACGACAAAAAACTATGATATTCTAATAAATAAAACACAGTCATTAAAAAATATATCATCTATGGTTTCTAACATGTGGCAACGCTCGTTTTCCACATAATTGTAAACACAGAAACCTTTTCAGCTGTTAGTGTGCTAAGTGATTTTTAAAATAAGTACGTTTTCCTTAAAAAATCTTAATTAAAGGCAAAATTTGTATTAAATTCAATGTTAAAAGTGTAATTATCAATATGTGAAGTGAAAAATATGAGAAAATTGCGTTAAAGTGTGTGAAATAGCATGTGCAACTCATAGAAAAAATTGGAAATTTAAACACGAATATTTAATAAAATATATATCCGATCAATAATATTTATATATATTCCTGCTCTGGAGATCCTCCTCTTTCACCCGATACCCCATTTATACCGATCGGAGTTGTGAAACCCCGACCGCCAAAGTAATCGGAATCGTGCCAGATATTTAACTAAAGAAGAAAAAAAAACGTTAGAGTGCTTGAAAATATGAAAAATGTACCCTTACGCATGACTTTCCAAATTTAAAAAAGGTTTTTTTTGTATTTTAAAATAATAGGTAATAAATATAATTAGTATTTTTTCAATAATGTGTTTGAAAAAGTAGAAAAAATAGAATGAAAAATAAAAATAGATAAATAAAATATAATTAATCCTTTTTTTGGAAAAATTAATTTTCATTGGTTTTTAAATAACATTATATGCGAAAAAATACAGATATTTGTGAAAAATATATATAATTAATATTAAAAATTAACAATGAATTCAAAACATGTAAATTGGTAAATTTCAAAGGACGCTTAAATACAATAATATGATTTTCAATTTTGAAAATATGCTAACTTTAAGATGATAAACAATTAAATAAAAAATTAAATTTATTGGTCAACAACTTTGCTTCCGCCGTTTTTTTGTAAATTTAAGTTGTTTTTTTTGTATACAAACGGTTACAAATGTCGATGAGCCTTAGCCACACTTTTCTTGAAATTAGAAAAGAAAAGCAAAATTTCCCGCAAACATCTAGAATTCGGCTCAAAAAGTGACATTTTCAGTTGAGAATAAGTTTGGGATGCAAACAGATCTCTACAAATATTTTGTTGGGTTAATGTAGACACAAATGTCCAAGATCGATATAAAACGATTTAATCGACCAGTCTTTGACCCTAGAGATATCTATTGGAAAACGGCGGAAGCAAAGTTGTAGGCCTAATATTAAAAAAATGCAAAAAATACCGCTTATTTATGGATTTCATAACATAGAAAAAAAAATTGTATATAAAATTTTGACTAATTCAAAAAAGTAAACTATAATCTGCATAGAACATTTTTTATGACAATAATTCTCCACATAAATTAATAAATGTGCATTTGTAGTAATAAAATACGTTACGTTGCTTAATTAGTTTATATCTCCAGTTCGTGATATTAGTGTTACGATAGTATTCAATCTCCAGACATATGTATGTACTAAGCAACAAATATCTTTTCTACGCAACATACAGATACATGACAGCTGTAAATATCGCCAAACCCCATACTACGCTTCGTTATTTCATTTAATATAATTTGATTATACATTCAACATACACGATGGAGCCAACTTTTGATGGTTGGGATTTCGCCGTATTGATTACGATACTGGCAATCTCGGCTATGATTGGTATTTACTACCGTTATACGGGAGGAAAGCAGAAAACCATTAAAGAATACCTCCTTGCCGATCAGAGTATGACCACATTTCCGGTTGCGGTGAGTTTGATGGCGAGTTTTATGTCCTCCATCACTTTACTGGGTGTCTCCAGTGAGAGTTATCAATTCGGCACTATGTTTTGTGTTATCAATCTGGCATATCTTATATGCACACCGATTGCAGCATATTTATTCCTACCGGTCTTCTATCGCATGCGCACTATGAGCGTTTATGAATATTTAGAACGTCGTTTTGGTCACTCAACACGTCTCGCCGCTTCACTGGCCTACTCCGTACAGATGATACTTTACATGGGTATTGTGCTTTATGCGCCAGCGCTGGCACTCGAAGCTGTCACCGGTGTGAACAAAGTTACCGCTATATTGGTTATCGGTCTGATTTGTACCTTCTACTCGACGATTGGTGGCCTGAAAGCTGTGCTAATCACGGATGTCTTTCAATCGCTTTTAATGTTCGCTGCCATTTACGCCGTCATCGTGGTGTCGGCCGTTAAAGCTGGCGGTTTGGCGCCAATTTGGCAGGTAGCAGAGGAGCGGAGTCGTGTATATTTCACCGAATTTTCTTTGGATCCCACTGTGCGTCACACTTGGTGGAGTCTACTCATTGGTGGCATGGTGACATATCTATCATTGTACGGTGTCAATCAGGTGCAAGTGCAAAGGTTATTAAGTGTACGTAATTTGGAGAGTGCCCAAGCGGCGCTATGGTGGAATTTACCTATTTTGGGCACACTCAGTTTCAGCACATTATTCAGTGGTTTAGCGATATTCCACTATTACAGAAATTGTGATCCCCTGCTGGAGGGTAGAATACAATCGAGAGACCAATTGATGCCATTATTTGCCGTGGATACAATGGGTAAGAGCGTGTATTGGTTTTTAATTGATTGATTGAAGCGCGCAGAAGTCATTCATTTTTTTTCATTCAACTTAATTTATTATATGGAAACGAGTTGTGTATTGAAATAGTTTCTCTAAGTTACAACTTGGCTCAAGTAACAACTCATAACTTAGGTCATGTTCTGAATACTTCATAAACCCAGTATTTCTGCTATAATCGACAATCAGCAATCCATAAAATCACATTTATACATCACACGTGCCGAAAATATTGGTCTAAATTCGCACCACTCTCATCACAGGTCAATATCCCGGTTTATGTGGTCTCTTCGTCTCGGGCATCTTTTCCGCCAGTCTCTCTACGGTTTCATCAGCGGTCAGCTCATTATCGACCGTAACGCTTGAGGACTACATCAAACCATTGTATAAACACTTTACGAAATCACCGTTACATGACACGAAATCAACACTGCCGAGTAAAATTATGGCCTGCATTTATGGACTTGTCTGTATCGGTATGGCATTCACGGCTGGTTCCATGGGTGGCGTTCTACAGGCATCTCTCACCATATTCGGCATAATCGGTGGACCATTGTTGGCGCTCTTCACACTTGGTCTCTGTACGACGCGTGCGAATCAACGTGGCGTTCTACTCGGTTTACTAATCGGTTTTATATTCTCTTTCCTTATCGGTTTCGGTGGTCCGAAACAACCACCAACACCGTTAGATTTCAAAGCAGATGACTGCCCAGCTGCCGGTAATGATAATATGACTTTGGTTGCGGCGGCTCTTACACAAGTGCAAAATATGACTTTCAATATGACAACCGCACAACCAATGACAGCAACAACTCCCATAGAGTATAGTTGGTTCTATAGATTGTCGTATTTGTGGTTTTCCGTAATTGGATTTTTAATTACAACATTTATGGGTTATGTTTTAAGTTTGCTCTTGGAGGCACTAAAATGGGCTGATAATAAACAAATTTACTTAGATTATCAGCAAATCGATGTAGATCTATTCATACCACCGTTGGCGCGTAGATTAAGGAAGCATAATGCTGAAGAAATGACGAAGTTCTAAAGCGTCTATGAAGATGAAAGTGCAAAGGTATTTAAGTATATAAATAATAAATTAATTGCAATGTAATTTTGCTTTAGTGCTTTCGAAGTTAATTACTTCCTTAGGAAGCCACTTAAGTTAGTGTGTACTTAAGCTTTTAAGTTCCAACTTTGTTATTTAAGTGGTTTGAGCATTACTTCAGTCAATTTTTTTAAGATTAATTTATTGATTCAAGCTCTTCATTGCATTTAGTAAAAGTAGTAGTAAAGTGGTGCCGAAATGACTGTTTACCCCAAATTACAGCCATTTTGAGGTTTATGGCGAACAAATGTTTAATATTTACGAATACCCAATGTTTCCAAATTTTTTAATGGTTTGGTTTCATAGAATATTTTAATTGATCAAAATATATATAGTTTTTACTTAATTATCGAAAATTCGAAATTTTTAGTTCTAAAACATTACAAATAAATTCTTTCAACCTGTAAAGCTTTATATTATATATATGAAAGCTTTACAGAAATTTTATTTAATAAGCAAAGTTGAGCCTGTAAAGCTTTATATATATGAAAGCTTTATAGAAATTTCAATTAAGTTTTTGCACTTTCTACTTAATTTTTCTGCAAATTTTTCAGTTCAAAAATATTACTAATAAATTCTTTTAGTTCTTAAAGCTTAATGGATGAAAGCTTTATAGAAATTTTGATTAAGTTTTTTGAAGTTTTACTTAATTATTCTTCTAAATTTTCAGTTCTAAGACATTACAAATAAATTATTACTGTCTGTAAAGCTTTATATATATGAAAGCTTTATGAATATGTAAGCTTTATAGAAATTTTATTAAATATGTAAAACTAAGTCTGTAAAGCTTTATATATATGCAAGCTTTATAGAAATTTTAATTAAGTTTTTGCACTTTCTACTTAATTTTGCTGCAAATTTTTCAGTTCTAAAATAAAAGCTTTATAAATATGTAGGCTTTATAGAAATTTTATTAAATATGCAAAACTAAGTCTGTAAAGCTTTATATATATGAAAGCTTTATAGAAATTTTAATTCAGTTTATGGACTTTTTACTTAGATTTTGAAAGCTTTATGGAAATTTATTTATATATATTATATTTTATTTTTTATTAAGCTTATAAAGCTTTATAAATATGTAAACTTTATAGAAATTGTATTAAACATGCAAAACTAAGTCTGTAAAGCTTTATATATATGAAAGCTTTATAGAAATTTTAATTCAGTTTATGGACTTTTTACTTAGATTTTTCTGCTAAATTTTCAATTCTAAAATATTACAAATAAATTCTATCAGCATGTAAAGCTTTATAAACACGAAAGCTTTATGGAAATTTTATTTTGTTAAGGTTTTATAAATCTGAAAGCTTTATAGATATTTTAATTAGGTTTTTGAAGTTTTTACATAATTTTTCTTCTACATTTTCAATTCTAAAATATTACAAATAAATTCTTTCAGTCTGTAAAACTTTATATGTATATATGAAAGCTTTATAGATATCGTAATTAAGTTTTTGAAGTTTTTACTTAAATTTTTTGATAAATTTTCAATTCTAAAATAGTACAAATAAATTCGTTCAGTTTTTAAAACTTAATGGATGAAAGCTTTATATAAATTTTATTTGGTTAAGCTTTCAACTTTTTGTACTTTACGTATACTTACATTTTAAACTTAAAGCTATTTCATTTGTTATCTCAAAAAACTTAGTACTTAAAGTATTTTGTTACTTGGCATATAGCTTTCCTAATGATGATTAATTAATAATGATTATTGCGCAATAAGTGGTATATTTCAATACTAACGATGTTAAAGAATTATGAAATAGCCTAAAGAAAGAAAAAATCATATTTACAATATTATGCACTCAGGGTCAACCAAAACTAAAAATGCAGAAGTAAATTACTTTCAATTAAGTTTTCATTAAGTATATATGTATGTAGTGCAGCACGTTTGGTGAATACCTCTATTGTTAGTTAATAGACTTTATATTATTGTTCCTTCTCGAAATACAATTTTTAATCTCTTAATTTAAGTAATATATTTTTTTAAATTAAAAAATTTAATTTTAATAAACTAATATACAAATTTAAGTTTATATTTCATATAATAAAATTTTACTATTTTAATGTTATGTGTTTTTATGGAAATTTGAAAGAATAAACTGTAACAAATGGTTATAAATATATTTACTAAAATGCTACAATATTTATGTCAGATATATAAAAGAGTCTTCCATTTTGAATGTAGTGAGATAAAACAAGTAAGGAAGGGCTAAGTTCGGGTGTAACCGAACATTTTATACTCTCGCAATTTATTTATTTAACTTTATTAATATTATATAATACACAATTTGACACACATATTCGTCATATATATTGTATAAAGTCCATTGAAAGTTGGAAACCATAATATTAGACTAGAAGCACCGAGGTCCTCGTGTTCGATATATGGGGCCTTGACAACCTATGGTCCGATTTCGGTGATTTTTAGAATGGGGCTGCCACACTATAAATAGAGTATTTGTGCAAAGTTTTGCACCGATATCTTCACTAGTGCTTACTTTATATATTGTAATGGAAACGTTTCAGATCGTCTTCAAAGTTCTGGTATATAGGAAGTAGGCGTGGTTGTGAAGCGATTTGGCCCATTTTCACAACATATTATTAGGATGTAAGGAAACTATTACAAACCAAGTTTCATTGAAATCGGTTGAGTAGTTCCTGAGATATGGTTTTTGACCCATAACTGGGCGACGCCACGCCCATTTTCCATTTTGTAAAAAAATCTGAGTGCAGCTTCTATCTGCCGTTCCTTATGCGAAATTTAGTGTTTCTGACGTTTTTCGTTAGTGAGTTAACCCACTTTTAGTAATTTTCAACCTAACCTTTGTATGGGAGGGGGGCGTGGTTATTATCCGATTTCTGTCATTTTTGGAATATATAAGGAATTTGCTAAAAAAAACGACTGCAGAAAGTTTGGTTTATATAGCTCTATTGGTTTGCGAGATATATACAAAAAACTTAGTAGGGGGCGGGGCCACGCCCACTTCCCCAAAAAAATTACATCCACATATGCCCCTTCATAGTGCGATCCTTCATACCAAATTTTATTTCCATAGCTTTATTTATGGCTTAGTTATGGCACTTTATGTGTTTTCGGTTTTCGCCATTTTGTGGGCGTGGCAGTGGTCCGATTTTGCTCATTTTCGAAAGCAACCTTCCTATGGTGCCAAGAAATAAGTGTGCCAAGTTTCATCAAGATATCTTAATTTTTACTCAAGTTACAGCTTGCACAGACGGACGGACGGACGGACGGACGGACGGACGGACGGACGGACGGACGGACAGACAGACATTCGGATTTGAACTCCACTCTTCACCCTGATCACTTTGGTATATATAACCCTATATCTAACTCGTTTAGTTTTGGGTGTTACAAACAACCGTTATGTGAACAAAACTATAATACTCTCTTAGCAACTTTGTTGCTAGCAACTTTGTTGCGAGAGTATAAAAAATCTCAAAAACAATATAATAATAAAATTGTATATATATGCTTAAATGTTTCAAAAAAAAACATATTAAAAACTTAAATGCTCTATTTATGATGGAATATTTTTACAGCTCCTTGAATTAGTTCAAAAGTTACACACACGCGTGACCTTGCATATTGAAATATGTAGACACACATACATATATAAATAAATATATATTTATATATATATTTTATTGTATTAAGGGCTAATGTAAACACGTGAAAATCTCGAAAATATACTTAATAACGCAATGTTAAAAAATGCGTACCCACTTATATATTTATATACATACATACATATACTAGCTGAGTTTACCAAACAAATGTTATAATAAATAATGAAAACTGAAAAAAAAATTATATTTATTTTTTTGGAACATGCTAATACTATAATAATTAATCGTAATACTTTCCAATAAGCCTATGGTGCTAGCTTCGCAACGTAGATTATGACTCAATCTCCCGGAAAAAAAGTTTGGTACAATACTCAGAAAATAAGTCGATTTTGCCGTTTGGTGTAATAATATAACACAGCTCACATAGCCACGTGAGTTATTTTTAGTTTCTCTAATAGATTTATGAGAGATTTTTTTTTAATGATGAACACAAGTGTCAGCAATTTTTAACAATTTCCTTTGCGCTTTAAATTATTTTATTAAATAAAGTATCAGTCTTTGAACTCAGAACTTTCAACATAACAAACACTTCAAAAATTACAACAAAAAAAAATGTTACAGAAATAAATAACCTAATTTTTAGTTTGAATTTAAGGTCTCGTATGTCTCACGTGGAACATATACGAATAATTATTCGATTGGTAGCAAGTATTTTATGGGTTAGTAGTGTGCACAGTGATTTTGACATTAAATTAGGCATAACGTCTACCGTAGAGATAAGAAAATACAATAAAAACTGTACAGTAAAACTTTAAAACAACAAAATATGCTTGTTATAAGCGCAATTACTACATGCCTTTGTTGTTGTAATTTCAATTTGTCGCTGAGTGCTTGGAGCATATAAATCAGTATTATTGAGATCAAATGATTGTCAGATTCCTTCATTGCTCTCTCTGTTAAAATCGAACTGACCTTGACTAAATATTATTTGCAAATTTTTCTAATTATACATTTCATAGACAATAATAATAAATGCATTAAACAGTTTTTTCGCTTTACCACTTTGACAAACTGTGATAAGATGAAGTCAATTTTTGACATTCCGTCAATGACACAAACTAAGTCAAACTCTAAGGGCCGCATGTACGATATCTGGGGACCACAAAAGTTGTAGTCCAATTTCAGTATTTGTGCAAAGTTTTGTTGCGATACTTTCAATGGTGGTATATTGTAAGATTAGATCAACTTCGAAACTGTGGTATAAGGTAAGTAGGCGTGGTTGTGAATCGATTCAACCTATTTACCATTACAGTAAAAGTTCCTTATTCGCGCTTCCTTTATTCACGTTTTCACTATTCGCGGATTAAAAAAATGAGACCCAATTTCTATATTCGCGACTAAAATTTTTTTTATTCTTAATAATAAAATTATTCCAATAGGTATCCAACCCAATATTCTTATCAAATGGACTAATAAAAAAGTAAAATAGATCTTATTACAAGAAAATGTTAAATATTCCACTATTTTCGCAATATTTTTGAACTTTTGGTAATATTTCCATATAGAAGGGGCTCACATGGAACTGAACTCTTGTTCTTACCCAGTTTTTAGAAAACTTTCAAAAAACACTTTAAATTAAATGAAACCAATATCTTCCCTTTTTTAATAATTTTTTTTTACACATTGTTGTTACATTGGCTTTATTATATGAGCACACCCGACTAGATCCCCTGCGAATTTATTTGAATTTTTTCGCCAACCACGATACTTATTTCTTATTTTTAAATCGCGAATGGAATAGGACGAAGATGATGGGTTCGAACAGATAGAATCAAGTGACATTGAGGAATTGCTTGAATCGCAAGATGAAGATTTGACTGAAACCGACTTGGAGCAAATGTTAAATTCACAACCAATTGAACAAGAGGCTTCAACAAGCACTGGAAACGTGACATTCAATTTGAAAAATCTTAGTTAAGGTTTAAGAATGGCAAATGAGCTCTGCGATTTCTTTATGAACATTGATCCGTGTATGGAACTAAGTCTAATTTTTAAGAAACAAATTGCTAATGCGACTGCTATGTATCAGTCTGAATTGAAGGAGCTTTTGAAAACTGCTAAGCAAGAAAAAATTACAAAATTCTTCAAACCATTGCCTAAGCCTTATGATAATTAATTAAAATGTTCAAAAACTTCAATTAAAAATATTTTTATATACCTATTTGTTTTTTTTTTTTTGCCACCGAGGAACATATCCCCTATAATCCCATGTAAATTACCATCCCATATTCACGGTTTCTGTATTCGCGGCATATGTATGGAACATATTCCGCGCGAATAAAGAGCTTTTACTGTATTGCGAACTGAATTTATTGAAATTGGTCGAGTAATTCCTGAGATATGGTTGTTGAGCCATAAGTGGGCAGCGCCACGCCCATCATCAATTTTGTATACCAATCTAGGTGCAGCTTTTTTGGCTTTACCATATAATTTAGGTTATCTGGTGTTTTTCCTTACTGAATTGAAGTACTTTTAGTTGTTTTTCCACATAAACTTTGTATTGGAGGTAGTCATGGTTATAAACCGATTTTATTCATAGTGAATAATGAAGTGCCTAAAATAAATGACTTCAGTAGAAGTTTTTTTTTTATATAGCTTGAGAGATACGTATGAATTAGGGCTCTTAAAATTATTCAATTAACCTGAAAACCGATTATTCGAATATCCGGTTTGTACCCGTTCGTACGAATAATAATAATAACCGGTTAGCACTATTCGATTAATCACAATGCCCGCTGGGAGCATTTGAATAAATTAAAATTGTTTGAAATCCAAGCAGCCTTTGTTCGCATTTTTCATGAGGTTCACATTTTTCAATAAACAAAGAAATTTAATAAACTTTCATTATTCGAATAGTCGACAATGGACGGTTCACCTAATAGTCGAAAATGAGCGGTTAATCGAATAGTCGACAACGGACGGTTATTCGAATAGTGCAAACCGAATATTATTATTCGAATAATGCCTTATTCTGTTAATTCGGTTAGTCGATTGTCGAATACCAACAGCTCTACTATGAATACGCAAAAAACCTATTAGGGGGCGGTGCCACGCCCATTAAAAAATCCTCCCTATTTTGATTCTATTTATTAATTATTTATTTATGTCTTAGTTATAGTAATTTATAGCATTTGGGTTAACGTCATTTTGTGGGCATGGCAATGGTCCGAATTCGCCCATATACGATAGAAACCCTCTCTTAGCACAGGGCAACATGATGTGAGACTATAAAAAAATTAAATAAAATGTTACCCATTTAATAAGTCGCCAAAAATACTTTCACTTTCGTAAAAAAATTTAAAGTTTATTACGTATACAATAAATATATGCATACGTGCACTCTGTGTAACATTAAAAATTTCAAGTTCACCACACATCAGGTGTTTGCTACAATATGCGCGCTCTGAAAAGAGTACGCGACGCTTTTACTCACTTCTTATTGGATTTTCAAAGAAGTCGGATGTTTTATGAGTCGGAAGTTGATAAATGTGAAAACAAGACGGTTTCAGAGTGGCGCGGTGCGGTAACTAAAGTGATTATACGTTTGCGTAAATTTGTATGTACGTTTTGTTATGTTAACTGATTATAAATAATAAATAAATGTAGAACAATTGCGATCAATTGTTTTCAATTCAAGCATTAAATGATATATTTAATATATACTAAATGTATATGTGTGTGTTTAAAGTACGTGTGAAAAATATATGTAAATAGTGTTCGTGTTTTTTTGTTTGTGCATATTTTTACATACATACACACAGCGGCGCACAGTGGTGCCGCTTCATACAAGCCGCGGCAAAAAATAGAAGGAATCGAGGTAGGGCTTTGAAATTTGGCACACATCTCTCATATTGCCAAATTAGATGAAAAAAAAAAATTTGTTAAAATCCGCCCACAACTACGCCCACCTCCCATATAACATAACCAATAAATATTCAAAAATGATCATATATTATTAATTATTTATTCAAAAAGTAATTTTTTAACATCATCGTCCAATTCTAAAGTTTTATTTTTGGGATTTGTTCTGAAACCATTAATAAAAGGATCAGATGAAGCTAAAAGCAAGTACATTACATTTTGATTTGTAGAAATTCTGTCGCATTTTCTAGAATGATTAAGCCTATATTTCTTGTAATCTTTATTGCGAGCTTCTTGAGCCTCCTCTGATAGCATGCCCAATGGTAAAATAGAAGATGAAACAATTTTATTTCCATGCTTTAAAACTTTATGTACCGTCATTGGCATATAGTAAAATTCATAAAGGCTGACATATAACCTCGCAGTTTTCATGCAATAAATTTCAAACTTTTGAGGATCTATTGCTGCTTGACTATTGATTGTTTTTAATATTATTTTAAATCTATGTATCATATTTCCATCAGTGAAGCTTTGTTGGTATACACTATGTCCTGACGAGCCATCACATCCCCATTTCGAAGTCAGCTTCAAATTTTTTGGGATATCTATTAAATCATTTTCAGATTTGGACATTTAAATTCTCTTAACTGTGTGGTTTAGCAAATCTTGCAAACCAACTTCACTGTAAGTTTCCTCTGATCGCAAATTCTCAGGATAACATTTCTTCTTAGCAGCAAGAACCTACAAATTTCTGCAATACACAATATTTTATTTCTTTTGCCATTTCAAAATTTCGTGTTTTGTTAATTTTTTTCACCCGTTTGCACTTCTCTCGGTATCACATACGACACATACGAACGCCAAACCCTTTGAGGGTTTTACTATACTGACCTAGTACCATCACCCTGACTTGGAATTTCTCACACCCAGATTAGCTGTTGTACTGTGTAATTAGTTCAAATAATATAATGCATCTAAACTAGTATTTTGTTGTTGTTGTATAACGAGAGACAACTACAAAAAATAACAACAAAGCAAAAAACCGAACAATCAAAAAAACAGACAAAACAACGAAGCAGCGAAGCAGGCAAACAAACAACGCTGTAGCAGTTGCAGTAGATTAAAATGCTAATTACTCATGAATTGGCAGCTAAAAGCAGCTGATTTTTTTTTCTATCGATTAAGGAGATTTTAAAGTTTATTTTGTGTAAGTTGATAACATGCGCGCTCCTGCGCACAAAAGTAATATACTGTTTAAGTTGTAAAATATATGATTTTTTTGGACCATGAAAAAACATCATATTAAAAAAAAATCTTGAAAAAAAAGTATACATTTGATGATGGAAATCACATCTATAACATTGGTTTTAATAAATAAAAACTTTACAATTGATATTTTATGGTTAACTTTTGAGTTTTAACCTTTGCAATATTCATCACATTTTTCTGAGTAACTTTGCGTTGATACTTTGTTGCACTTTGAAGCTCTCCCAACAAAAAACCATTGAATATATCAAGCCCAAGTATTCGGATAATGTTATTTGATTAGTTCTTAGCTTAAATTGAAAAGATGGTACAAATTTGGAATGATAAAAAAAATCCTTTTTTTCCGCTTTGGCACCACTGTGCGGCGCTATAATACAAATAAACTCATGACGTATAAGTGGTTGAACTTGTATTTCTACGAATTAGAAATTTGAAAGCACATGCTCTTTAGCGCAATAACAACAATCACGCCGGTGTTTTTCGTGTGTATTTACATTGCTTGTTACGCTATGTCAAATAAATTCTAAATCAATGAAATTAGCGACCGCACCAGATATTAGTTGTATATAATGCATTGAATGATTTTGAACAACGCGATAATTTTTATTTTCACAATTTAAAAACAATTCTAAAATTCTTACAGTATGCTGTTCTACAGTGTTTAACAATTTTTTTCTTTTATGAACCGGCATTCTCATGGGAGATTGCATGAAATATTAAAAATTTTAAGTGATTAATAGATGATACATGCATTCATATATACGAATGTGAAAAACGAAAAATGTGTTCAAACTGTTGAATGTACTGGTGAAATTTCATATAATTATGGATCACAAATTTCAGTGAACGAGGTCTGTTCAAAAAATAACGGGAATTTATAGTTTTTGAAAAGAAAATCTAATTATTCGTCTACATTAATGTTGTCGACTTCAAAATAGGCCCCATTTGATATTGTGGACTTATGCCAGCGTTTCTTCCAGTTATTGAAACAGTTCTCAAACCCGATTTTTTGGATAGCCTTTGGCTCTTTCAGCTCTGAGCTCGCTGAATGTGTGCCTAACGCTAGTTTAAGAGTGTCTTTGGTCATTTTCGATAGCGTCAAGCTACATATTTCACTGTCAGACTCGTTTGGTTGCCGGGTCACAGCGGAATCTCTGTAACTGCAGAGCGAATGTGCTCGCAAGCCACTCCTTTTTCACCGTGCTGGGAACGAGTCGGGGCTGAGTTGTCTTCTTCTGCTTTAGCGCTGGTTCAACGGAAAAACTCTGGCTAACAACTAAGACCTGCATAATTACGAGATCCTTTTGGCCCAAAGTGGCCGTGGTGAAAGTGGCACGCAAGAGATCGGCAGAACTATATACACTTAAAAATGTTGACCTTGTTGGAATAATAGGAGTACTCACCGGACACTGTGGTGAGCATAGGAGTCCTGAGGATCCATAGTTGTATGGAGCAAGGCGAGGTGGGAACGCCAGGTCATTTCCTCCTCCATTATCCAGCGTTCGTAAGACTGAGGTTGTTGGAACATCTCGGTAGCTTTATTTTTGACATGGTTCGTCAACTTGCCAGATAGGCATTATCCGCGTCATTAAATTTGTGATAGGTTCAAAGCGCTACGTCGATGCGTAAATGTCTTCTTTGCGATCTATACACAGGAGTCTCATGTTCATCTATGGTCAGCTTTTGAACCTAATCTTGGCTCTTTCAGCGATTTCTCGTATGCTTGTAAAACGACGGCCCTTAAAAGGTTCTTTTTATTTTTGGAAATAGGAAAGGCTCCCGGAGTCATGTCTGGCGAATAAAGAGGCTAGGACATCGTTACAGTATTAGTTTTGGCCAAGGACTCACGAAAAAATAAAAATAAAATTGTGATAATTGGACTTGTGAGCAATTGGAAATCTGTTCTGTCCTGTTATTTTTTGAACACAACATACTTTTTTGAATGCATCTGATTGATGTCTTCGTTCCTATTTTGTTCAATCAGGCGCCATTGTTTTAACACTATTCGTTAATTTAGAATTGTTTCAAAATATTTTCGCGAACGATGCGGGTTGAACAGTATAATGCAAATTATAATTAAAAGAACTTATTTTGCTAGTGTCATAATATTAATGCATTTAAAATCTAAATTTATATGCAAAGCAAGAAATATATTTTCTATATAATATTATATATACATAGATACATGCCAGCTGTAAATATCGCCAAACCCCATACTTCGCTTCGTTATTTCATTTAATATAATTTGAATAAACATTAACATACACAATGGAGCCCAATTTCGATGGTTGGGATTTCGCCGTATTGATTACTATACTGGCAATCTCGGCTATGATTGGCATTTACTACCGTTATACGGGAGGAAAGCAGAAGACAATGAAGGAATACCACTTGGCTGATCAGAGTATGACCACATTTCCGGTTGCTGTGAGTTTGATGGCGAGTTTTATGTCCTCCATCTCGTTAATGGGTGCCTCCAATGAGAGTTATCAATTCGGCACCATGTTTTGTGTTATCAATTTGTCTTACATATTGAGCACACCGATTGCAGCGTATTTATTCCTACCGGTTTTCTATCGCATGCGTACGATGAGCGTTTATGAATATTTGGAACGTCGTTTTGGTCACTCAACACGTCTCGCCGCATCACTGGCCTACTCCGTACAGATGATACTTTACATGGGTATTGTGCTTTATGCGCCAGCGCTGGCACTCGAAGCCGTTACCGGTGTGAGCAAAGTAACCGCTATATTGGTTATCGGTTTAATTTGTACCTTCTACTCGACGATTGGTGGCCTGAAAGCTGTACTAATCACCGATGTCTTTCAATCGCTTTTAATGTACGCGGCCATTTACTCCGTTATCGTGGTGTCGGCCATCAAAGCTGGCGGTTTGGCACCAATTTGGCAGGTAGCAGAGGAACGTAATCGTTTATATTTTACCGACTTTTCTTTGGATCCCACAGTGCGTCACACTTGGTGGAGTCTCACTATTGGTGGTATGGTGATATATCTGTCATTGTACGGTGTCAACCAGGTGCAAGTGCAAAGGTTATTGAGTGTACGTAATTTGGAGAGCGCACAAGCGGCGCTGTGGTGGACTTTACCCATTTTGAGCACACTCAGTTTCAGCACATTATTCAGTGGTTTAGCGATATTCCACTATTACAGAAATTGTGATCCCTTACTGGAGGGTAGAATAGAATCCAGAGATCAATTGATGCCTTTATTTGCGGTGGATACAATGGGTAAGAGCGTGTATTGGTTTTTAATTGATTGATTAAAGCGCGCAGAAGCCATTCATTTTTTTTTTTCATTCAACTTAATTTATTATATGGAAACGAATTGTGTATTGAAATAGTTTCTCTAAGTTACAACTTGGCTCAAGTAACAACTCATAACTTAGGTCATGTCTTAAATACTTCATTAAGCCAGAATTTCTGCTTTAATCGAAAATCAGCAACATATAAAATCACATTCATACATCACACGTACCGAAAATATTGGTCTAAATTCGCACCACTCTCATCACAGGTCAATATCCCGGTTTATGTGGTCTCTTCGTCTCGGGCATCTTTTCCGCCAGTCTCTCTACAGTTTCATCAGCAGTCAGTTCATTATCGACCGTAACGTTAGAGGACTACATCAAACCATTGTATAAATGCTTTACGAAGAAACCGTTACATGAAAGCAAATCAACACTACCGAGTAAAATTATGGCCTGCATTTATGGAGTTGTCTGCATCGGTATGGCATTCACCGCCAGTTCAATGGGTGGTGTTCTACAGGCATCTCTCACCATTTTCGGCGTAATCGGTGGACCATTGTTGGCGCTCTTCACACTCGGCTTATGCACGACACGTGCGAATCAACGTGGCGTTCTGCTCGGTTTACTAATCGGTTTTATATTCTCTTTTATTATCGGTTTCGGTGGTCCGAAACAACCACCAACACCGTTAGATTTCAAAGCAGACGGTTGCACAGCTGCCGGTAATGATAATATGACTTTGGTTACCGCGGCCCTTACACAATTGCAAAACATGACTTTCAATATGACAACCGCGCCAACAACAATAGTAACAACTCCCATAAAATATAGTTGGTTCTATAGATTGTCGTATCTGTGGTTCTCCGTAATCGGATTTTTAATTACATTAATTGTTGGTTATGTTTCGAGTTTGGTCTTGGAGACACTAAAATGGGCTGATAATAAACAAATTTACTTAGATTATCAACAAATCGATGTAGATCTATTCATACCACCGCTGGCGCGTAGATTAAGAAAGCATAACGCCGAAGAAATGACAAAGTTCTAAAGTGCCTACGAAGATTTCTTTACTTAAATTGCTACTTAATTAGGCAGATTTTAATTAAGTAATTTTAAATTAATTTTTTTTCTAAACTGCAAGTTCTCTTCTTAGCATTTATTTGTAATAATGTAGCGCCAACTTAAATAAAAGTACTTAAAAAACTAATATTTTAATTAAAAGGAGTTTTTACTTCTTTATTCAAAATTTTCAATTCCGAAATATTGCAAATAGAATATAGTCTAAATATATAGGCTGTAAAGATAAACATGAAAGCTTTATAGCAAATTCAACTAGTTAGGATAAAATCGTCATATTCTGTTATTACTAAACTATGTTATTCACTATTTTTAAGTAATTTGATATTTTGTAGTGATAATAGTGTTATGTATTCAACAGAAATATAAGAAACTTTGTAATATTCGGGCTTTGATAGGATTGTATTATATTCAAAATTGGCTGTCATCCCATTAACTAAGCTATAATTCCGTACAAGTAGTTTTAAATAATATTAATAGTAACAAAAAATAAATTTTTATAAATTTAATAGTTATTATAAATCTCCTCAGCGTCACTTTCGCCAAAAAATTATATAAGTTCTGCAAAAGATAACAACTTTTCAAAGAAACAAACATTTTATTTGAACTTTTAAGTCTTAGTTTAATCAATATGTATTTTTATTACTTTAATAAGTAAATTTAAGTTTATATTATTATAAATCTGAAGAAAAATTGGAAATATATGTTCGAGTGAACGAAAAGTGGTATTTAAAATATTGTTTTTAATTTTTTAGGATAGCTTCAAATTGAAGACTGTATTATATTTATACTCTCGCAATAAAGTTGCTAAGAGAGTATTATAGTTTTGTCCACTTAACGGTTGTTTGTGTGTCTCCCAGAAATAATAGATAGAGTTAGATATAGAGTTATAAATATATGTATATATAAATGATCAGGAGGGCGAGTGGAGTTGAAATCCGGATATCTGTCCCTCCGTCTGTCCATGCAAGCTATAACTTGAGTAAAAATTGAGATATCCTGATGAAACTTGGTACACATTTAGCACCCTGGCAATATCGGATCACTGCCACGCCAACAACTACTAAGCCCTAAATAAAATTATGAAAGTAAAATTGGGTACAAAGGATCACACATATTTGGATGTCATTTTTTTGGAGAAGTGAGTCTGGCCCTACTAAGTTTTTTGTACATATCTCGTAAACTACTAAAGCTATATCAAGCAAAGTCTCTAGAGTCGCCACTTCCATATACATATAGTTCCAAAATGTAGGAAATCGGATTATAACCACGCCCACCTCCCATACAAAGGTTATGTTGAAAACTACTAAAAATGCTTTAATTCACAAAGGAAAAACACTAGAAACGATAAATTTCATGATAAAAATGGTACAGAAGAGCTGCACCAAAATTGGTACTCAAAGTTTAAAATGAGTGTGGCTCCGCCCACTTATGGGTCAAAAACCATATCGCCGAAACTACTCGACCAATTTCAATGAAGTTCTGTTCATAACATTCTCCTGGCATCCCAATGATATGTTACGAAAATAGTCCAAATCGGTTCACAACCACGCCTACTTTCCATATGCCAGAAATTTAAAGTCGATCCTTTACTTTACAATATATAATTTAAGCGCTAGTGCAGATATCGGAACAGGACTTTGAACAAATACTGCATTTATAGAGTGGGATCGCCTTTTTAAAAATCGTCGCAATCTAAGAATAAGATGGCAAGACCCCATATAGCGACCATGAGGACCTTCCAGCTTCTAATAAATTTTTTGGTAGATAAATAATAAATTTATAGGTAAGTCTCTCAGATATTTTGAAGAAATTCAGAGTGGACTTTATACCATATATATGTCGAATATGTGAGTAAAATTTTGTGTTATATTAATAAATTAAATAAAGAAATTGCGATAGTATAAAATGTTCGGTTACACCCGAAATTAGCTCTTCTTTACTTGTTTTCCTTAATTTTGACTTTTCTAGGAAAATAAAAATTATGTATCGAACGAAAATAAACTCTTGAAATCAGTCTAAAGCGTAAAGTGTTTTCTAAACTAGTTAAACAAGTTCAAGAGCGTCACACAAGTGCCAACTTAAGGGTTTCTTCAGTGTATCAGAATTTTTTATCGAGTGTTGTTAAAATTTGCTCTATTTCTCAATGGTTATGGCTTATAAAATATTGAAAAATCTGTCAGATAAGTATTCTAAGGAAACTTAGAAGGAATATTTTCCTTATAATAATGTGCCTATGTTAAAATCGGATCACATATACCTAATACATATTAGCATTTTCAAACATATCTTAACGAAATTAAGTAAGTATTAGGTCCATAACGATCTTCGTTATTCTTTATACAAGACTTATCTTTCTCCAGTTAATGAAACATCGATTCAAATATACATAAAGGCTTTTTCAATAGGAACGCTACAAAAGTAGACCGATAGAGACAGCAAATGACGCCATATTTTTACTACCGTAATGCGGTGTCAGTGGCCTCAACTTTGAGAGCGCTACGTCCAATTTATGGTCAGCTCATTTCTGGCTGAATCGCTTCGTCAATAAGTAAAATATGCGTTAGTGGTCGGGCAGCAATCCACACGTACTACATAAGTCACCATTGCATCCCGAAAAAATTTGGGTTTGGTGCGGTTTATGGGCCGGCGGCGTCATTGGGTCGTACTTCTTCCGTGATGATCAAGACCGGCTTGTTACTGTGAATGAGATTCGCTACCGCACAATGATAACCGAATAACCCGAATTGAATGTAATGGACTTGGACAATATGTGGTTCCAACAGGACGGCGCCACAAGCCACACAGCGAATGTCACATTCGATTTATTGAAAACCAAGTTTGGTGAACGTAAAATGGCCCAGTTAATTGGCCGCCTCGGTCATGCGATTTGACCCCGTTAGATTATTTCCTGTGGGGCTACGTCAAGTCTATGATCCATGCCAACATTCTAACGATGATTGGTGAACTTCGTACGAATTCCGAACGTGTAATTGCAGCACTATCGGCCGATTTATACTGGATTCAACGACTAGACTTTTGCAAGCATGCCCGTCGTGGCCATGCAAAAGAAATCGAGTTCCATACATAATGGCATCGAATGTACTTTCGCTGGAATTAAGAATTTTAACAGGTAAGTTGAAGCCAGATCGAAAAAATACGTTTGACACAATTGGGGCCTGGGATTCTGTAGCACTGCCATACTTTTTATTGACCGATTGTGAATAAGTTCGGCAATACAAAAATGTATTGAGTCGAACTTTGAGCTTTCTCACTTATGCTTTGTGTTATTGTCGGTTCAGCTATTTGAATGAGAAAGCGAAATAATATACATACATACATATATGTTGATATGCAAATATTCGCTTTTTTTCATCATGTGACCCGTTCATTGACCTTCAGCATTTTGTAAATTAAGATTTGGAAAAATTTCTTCAATCAATTGTCTTTCTAAGCGAAAATAATCGCGTATTTGTGTCTCCGATGACTCTATCGAATTGAAATGCATAAGCAAAGCACTTTGTGGGTAAATAGAATCAATAAAAGTACATAGAATCTCAATTTACAGAGATTAATAGATATACATATGAATATGTGGATCTGACTTTGATCAAAGTTAAATACGAA
Organism: Zeugodacus tau; assembly: GCA_031772095.1. Lineage (NCBI taxonomy): Eukaryota > Metazoa > Arthropoda > Insecta > Diptera > Tephritidae > Zeugodacus > Zeugodacus tau. Next base: position 67,834,243 of record CM062652.1, on the reverse strand, counting down.
TCGTTTGTTTGATATCGGATGACTCGGCATTATTATGTGGTTAATTAAAAGGCACCAGCGGCTCATATTTTTAATAAATTCAAAATTGTAACAATATGTTATTATTATTATTCATATTTTTCCATGCTAGTGTGAAACGTTTAGGAACAAACCACTAAAATCAGCATTTATTTCCATTTATTTATTTATATACGAGTATGTACTATATTGATTGTTGTTTTCTCCTCTTTACGCTCGCTTTCAGTATTTTTACTTTGATTTAGTAGTTCTGCTTATAATTTGCAAAAATATCTAAATTAGCGTGACTTCAAACTAAGTAAATGGCAAAATTCATTAATAACAGTAAGATTTCGCAATGTGGGTCAAACCGGTTTATCACTTAAATTCTATTTACACACATTTGGGTACTTTCTAAATTTGTTCTATGCGTGTTCAAAAAATAACGGGTATTTTCGTTTTTTATTTTTTATTATTTAATTTATTCATTCGTCTTCATTAATGTGTCATCGCCTTCTAAACAGTCTCCATTCGATATTATGCGCTTGTGCCAGTGCTTTTTCCAAACGCCAAAACACTTCTCAAACTCGATTTTTAGGTTAGCGTTGGCTCTTTCTCGTATGCTTGTAAAACGTCGGCCCTTTAAGATTCTTTTAATGAATGTGCGAACCATAGCGATGGTTCTCTTCTTCTATATATTATTGAAACAATCCTAATCTAATGGAGTTCACAGATGTTCTTATTTGAACTATTTTTAGTCTCTTACCTACTTTGCTTTTCTCGTTTCTCGGTAGATTAACCTTCTTAACGGAGTTGCTTAGTCTACGAAACGACACTAGACATCGACTACTAACGACATCGACTAAAGTCGATAATCAATAAGGAATTTTAATCTCATTGACGGACTTAATAATGAGAATAAAGTTTGGAATCCTCTGAAGAACTATCAATAACCGTTATAGGTCTATAGTTATTGTAAAAACGTCGGGTTAAAATAATTTTATGGCTTAGTAATGTACACAGTAATCTCACATTTTATATATACAGTGGAACTTCTCTAACTCGAATTTACCATATAGAGGGACTCTTTAAAATTCTGCCTCGATAGTAAAATTTTTAATTTTGTATTATTCCCTGGTCGAAAAGTTCGATTTATGGAAGGAAATTTGTATAAAATGTGATTTCTAAACGCTATTACCAGTTCAAAAGTTCGAATTATGGAGATCTTCGAGTTATAGAAGTTCGAGTTATGGAAGTTCCACTGTATTTTAACTTATCTACGTTGAATTTATTATACATAGATAATTTAGAATTAGATTGATTCGAACGATTGAACTTTCTTCTGTATAAACAAGCCGGCGGTAGACCTGCGACGACGAATAACTTTCAAATAATGGAAAACATCAAGTTAGACCGGCATGTGGCATCTCGTGACATCCATCCCAGAAGATGGGAATTAGTCACCAAACCATGTTAAACCATCTGCAGAAGGCTGGATACACAAAAAAGCTCGATGTTTGGGTGCCGTATCATTTGACGCAAAAAACCTACTGGACCGAATCAACGCCTGTGATATGCTGCTGAAACGGAACGAACTCGACCCATTCTTGAAGCGTATGGTGACTGGCGACGAAAAATTGATCACATACGACAATATCAAGCGAAAACGGTCGTGATCGAAGGGCGGTGAATCCCAACAGTCCCAAACAGTGGCCAAAGTGGTGAGATTGGAAGAGAATCATTCACTATGAGCTGCTACCATATGGCAAGACGCTTAATTCTACCATCTACTGCGAACAACTGGACCGCAAAAAGCAAACGATCGACCAGAAGCGTCCAGAATTAGCCAACAGGAAGAGTGTAGTGTTCCACTAGGATAACGCCAGACCACCACACACTTCGTTAATGACTCATCAGAAGCTACGGAAGCTCGGATGGGAGGTTATATCGCATCCACCATATAGCGCCATGTGATTACCACCTGTTCCTATTCATGGCGAACGCCTTTGATGGTGTAAAGTTAAAATCAAGGCTTGTGAAAAAAGGCTGACCGAGTTCTTCGCAAATAAGGAGGGGGTATTATGAAGTTGCCGTCTAGTTGGAAATAGATTATCGATCACTAAATCCGATCACTGTAACACTTTTTATAAAGCATTGAATAAAGAGCAAAAAAGCTAAAGGGAGGTAATTGCCAACCTAATATATAAACAAATAAATTCATTTCGAACATGTGACTCATTGACCTTTAGCAATTTGCAATTTAAAATTTGGAAATATCTATTTCAACAATTGTTCTTTTAAACGAAAATGATCACTTAATTGTATCACCGAAGACTCCTATCAAATTGAATTTGCATAAGCAAAACACTTTGTGTGTAAATATTTATAATCAATAAAGCTAGGACTCAATTTACAGATATTGATAGATATGCATACATACATATGTATATGTGAATCTAAGTTTCAACCGAAAGTTAAATAAGAACATTGCTTAAATTGACGGCGAGACTGATATCGGATGACTCGACATTTCTATGGGGTTAAATTAAAGGCGCCAACCGTACAAATTTTTCATAGATTCTAAATCATCACGTCTGTATGTACTACGTATGAAACGATTAGAAGCTCGCTACCGAAATCGACATTTCTAACAATGCATATACATAGTACTCCCTACATAGCCATATGATATTTGCTTTATTCCACAATTTAACGTTCGCTCTCAATATTTTTTACGTTTATTTTAAGTTGTTCTGCTGCTAATTTTCAAAATTATCTAAATTTAGCGTGCCCTCCACGCAAGTTTATGGTGAAATTCATAAATAACTGTAAAATTTTGCAATGTGGGTCAAACACGTTTATCGCCGGCTCACAATGTCCACTTTCTAAATATGTATGTATGTGCGATATCACAAGTTCAAAGTCCACCAACAAATCGTACGACTGCAAGCTAAAAAGAAAAGAATAGAAAATTTTGAAAAAGTTTGTTATTGCAAATTTTCAGCAATGACGCATTTACCACCTATTCCCGAGATCTATGTACGTATGTACATATGTATGGATATGTGAAGAAGTGGAGCAGAGAAATAAAATTTTTCAGAGCGCCGGCACAGGGTAGCTCAAAAATCGCTAACAAATGGCCAACAGAGAAATGCTATTAAATTATATAGCGTGGAATTTGAGTTTATGAGACATATCGAAATGTAGCCGAATGTGCGATTATGAGATAAAATTTATCACTAAACACTATTATTCGCTATATGTTGTATTTCTGAGACTTTTGTACTGCTTCGGAAAGCCAAATATAGTTCCGGGAGACGCATCGGACAATGATCGAACATAATTACCTCAGTGACCCAATATGGTCGGCTGCATGCAGTAGGACGCAGATGAGGCAGCTACAGACTGGTCAAAACACCGCTCTCCGGACACCCATAGGTTGCCTCTTGATATCCCCGGTCGAGCACTTACACAATGATGCTTTCACAGAAATCATCCCAGCTTCACCTCCTGGAAACAGAGCCGCCTCCCAGAACCATCAACAGTACCTTTCTTAAAAGTGTCGACGACTTTCAGGACTATACCGACATCACTTCGGATGCGTCAAGCACTGAACGCCATTCACAGAGGAGCCATTATCACCTTCATCGACTCTCTCCCACTTAATGGCGTACGTTCGGAAATACAATACCAAAATTGAAGAAGCTGAGATCGATTTGTCTCGCAAAACTAGAGTAACCCTCGCGTAACCTCGTTCTGTATACTGTAACAGGTTAAACTTCTACTTATCCAGACTAGACCCTGACATACTCAATATATGTCCTGCATGCAAAGAGTCCCCTAATGACACTAACCACCTCTTTGCATGCTCCCTAGACCCTACTCTTGTTGTTGTTGTGGCGGTTACCTAAGCCTTCCTAGCCTACTTGTCATCGAAGTCATCTAACGGGAGGCAAAGGAAATAGTGACGACAGTCTTAGTTTAGAACTTACCGATTCAGACAGGTCTGGGTCGCCGAAATAACAGCACTTGGTCGGATCCGAAAATCCGAGTCAATCCCGGTGTATCCTAGAACCGGCTGCTGTGGGGATTGTATACTTATCCTTCCCTTTGATCCGACTCTATCGCAACAGCTCGTTTCCCAGGCCTCCCCTGACTTCGATGACAGTTAGTTTAGGCTTGTCGGTTCAGGTAGTTTTGGGTAACTGTTATAATAACAAAAATAACTTCAGTGTCCATAGATAATCGGAAATATCGGTAAAAACCAAAAGTAGATAACATAGGGTCGTATTTTCCTCTAGCTCCCTTATACCTAATATAAGGGTTTTGAAACATCTGGTAGGCTTTATGCAATTAATAAAATAAAATACTGTTCTGAATTTACTGCGAATACTTGTTACTTCGCAAAACTATTGCCATCTGGTTACCTTAATCAATAATCTTTTACCGAAAACGATTGACAACTGGATGTGTTCGAGATTTGGAGATTGTATAGGGTATAATCCCCCATCTAAGTTTGCAAACGCTATGCCTATGGGACAAATATCGCTTGATTGTTGCGTTATTTCTTCTCCCTTTTGTTATTTGCATTCATATGTTAGCGACGCTGACTGCAGCCTATTGTAAATATGCACACCGCTAGCATGAGTATGCTCTATCCCCGAAAACATAATTAGTCTACATACATATTTACATGTTAAGTATAAGCGTATCTATTCGCACCTACATAAAGTGCATTACCTATTGATGCGCAGTTATTAATATTGCATTTTTTGTACATATGCCAACTGGACAAGCAGGCATATAGTTGCCGCTCCATGCGGATTTAATTCAGTGCGAAAAATAAAGTCGTGATGACAGGTCCCATTCAAGAAGTCCCATTCTATCATTCTTGGGTCCCATTGAAATTCCAGTTCCTATTGTTTTGTTTCAATCATATACAGGATGTAAACAAAAACCATTTTAGTGCTTGATAAATTGATCAAAAATCGTACATCATATATTGCTGAATATTAGATGGTAAATGCCAAGAAAACTGCATATTATATTCAGATTTTTTAAAACTGAATTTCGAATATTTTCCCTACAATATTAACGGTAAACTTGCCATTTTTTTGAAACATTACTGTATACAATATTTACCGCATCGCAATTGTTTCAACATTCGATTAACGGTAGTTTAGAATATTTTAATGCATTCGATGCACCCTGGTACTGACGTTTTGTTTGTGGAGTTTATCTTCCCAGCTGAGAAATTACATGAAAAAAAGAGTGTTATTAATGACATAAACACTTAAAGCAGAACTACTCGTTTCCGTTTTTTCGTTACAAAAAGGTTGCTTTCATAATTTTAGCAACATTACCACAATTTGTTAAATAAGGTACTTTTCATAAAAAAAAAAAAATTTATAAAAATACTTGGTCCAAACCTCAAATTCCTCAGTACTCCAATATGCTTAGTTTCATTACAAAACCTGGTATAAAATAATATAATAATAATTTTGTCACTTTTGAAAACAGGAGAATTCACTCTACTTAACATAAAAGAAATCATTAAATGGCACTTCACAATACAAGTACATTGAAAACTAGTTTTCAATTCAATCTCAAGGAGAAAAACTCACAAATCAAATCCTCTTGACAAAACACAACAACAAATTGGTTTAAATTATTCACATTTAATTATCCGTTACTGAATTCATATCAAAAAACTATATTTTCAGTTTCACTTATTAGCACATTTATATTCAAGAAAGAATAAACATGCGCCAGCAGGAAGTTAAAACAAAATAAACCATTTTTGGCAATCGAAGAATTGTTTACTTCTTCTTCGACACACCGACAGTGCGACCACGACGACCGGTTGTCTTGGTGTGCTGACCACGCACACGCAGACCCCAGTAGTGACGAAGACCGCGATGAGAGCGGATCTTCTTCAAACGTTCCAAATCTTCACGCAATTTCGAATCCAAATTGGATGATGTCAATTGGGTGTATTTGCCATCAATGATGTCCTTTTGTCTGTTGAGGAACCAGTTGGGCACTTTGTATTGCAGTGGGTTGGAGATGATGGTGACAATCTTGTCAACCTAGAAACGGAAAATTGTGATTAGTTTTGCTTAAACTTTAAAGCACATTATGCTATATTACCTCTTCCTCAGTGCATTCACCAGCGCGTTTGGTTAGATCAACATCGGCCTTCTTCAAAACAATGTTGGAGTAACGGCGACCCACACCTTTAATGGCGGTCATGGCAATACCGACTTTGCGTTTGCCATCGATGTTCGTATTCATAATACGGAGAATGTGTTGGAACTTATCTGGTATCACGAGCGACTGTAAAACGTAAGAAAACACATAATTAGTAACTTGTAACACAAGTAAGGCTGCTTTGTTGTGTGTTTTAAAGATTTAGAGAACTGTGTGGCTCTTGTTGCCAAGTTATTTATTGATTTTCGCACCCATGACAATTTTACACAATTGTGCATATACGCAACATATTTTAGTAACACAATTTGTTGGCATATTTGCTTTACGCTTTACACAACACAAAATATCAATTAGTTTATAGATGTTTATGCATTTTTACGATTTTTCAACGTCACATACCATTTTGCCCTTTGTTAAGCGACCGAGTTTAAGCCGAAAAAGACAGATGGACGGAAGCGGTGGGAACGTCAGTCAAAAGTAACGAGTACGCCATGTTGTAAAAAGTAGTACTCGCTCGATTTTGGGTGGTGAGTTCTGTAGCGAGTTGAGTGTGTTCGCGTATATTGTAGGTGTAAACTTCACCGACAGATGACGCTGCGCAAATGTAAACAAAAATTTTATATTTGATTAAAATAAATTTATATTTTAATGCTTATGCAGTTATTTTCTAATTAACAAATAGATATTATGGATATTTGGATTATTTGTAAATTATTTTATTTATTTTCACAGTTAAAAATTGTTTATATACCTACCGTTAAATTATCATATAATTGTTAAAGTATCATGTAATATGTATTGTATTGCGTTCTGTATGAATGTATGCATATTTGCATTTATTCGCGAATTTTGTTTGTGTTTGCTTATATTTGATATATTTGCACGTCTTTAATTCACGCAACACCTCTTAAAAGCTTTAAGCGTATTTAATACAATATTAATATGTTTGCTTTTGTTTTTTTTTACACAATTTTGTCTGCGACTTGTTTGATTTACAAAGTTAAACAATTGTCGTTTTACTTTTGAAATTTAATGAGCTTAAGTGCCTTCCGCTGTCACTCTTTCGGATGCTAATCGCAAATATTTATATATATGTATGTATATGTATATAAAAGTGCTTATACGAATTTGCAAGCTGAAAGGTGTATGCATACATTCATATATGCAACATATTCAACATAGCGCTCGCTCAGGTGAACTCGTACATCTGCTTGCGATTGTTTTCCTTTTTATTTATGTATATATGTATGTATATGTAGATATGTAAATGTGTATGTATATATGTATTTCCTATAACTACGTCCTATTTAATGTTTACATTTAATTTTTTTAATAAAACGTTTGATTGTTTTTACTGAACAAACTCAACACATTAACTCACCTGTGAAATAGTTTTGTTGTGTTTGCGATTCGTTACATATTCCCGCTATAACGTGTGTTTGCTTGCAAGTTTAAACATGTCGCCGGCAGGCAACAAAATTAGGAAACTTAAAATTTTATTTGTTTCATAAATAATTAAAGTTTGACAATATTATAATTCAACAAGCGCGAGTTTATAAATGAAATAAAGAAGTGCATGTTTAGCTGCAAGCCAAAGAATACGTGTGTATGTGTATGTTGTTCGAAAGTGCAATTTGCTTGAGAAGTTTGGTGCTGTCATTCAAGGTCATTTGCCAAAGTTAAAGCAATGAATAAACGTCCATTGAGATTTAAAAGCTTAAAACAATAACAAAAACAAATAAAAAACATAAAAATATAACTAAAATAACAAATTGTAACGTCAAATCTCCTCTTCAACCCAATAAGACTAGCAACTTTGTTGCTGAAATATGTATGTTGCTGCCACACAACTATCTATTGCCAATTGGCAATATTTACAAATTTGAAAATTTATTATGAATGAAATGGTTTTCGCACCTGCGCACCGCACAAACACTAGCTATGCTGCTGAACGAACAGACAGCAGCCGGCATCGGCATGTATCACGAATCCAAGAGCTGTGAATCCTCAGCTGATGGTTGGCGGAAAACTCCAAACTAATCGCAACACGCTTTTCCACAACGTTTCGCCGTTGTTGGCGCCAGTTGACGCGGAGGCATTCATCAATGCACTTCTTTCACTGCTGCGAAGAGCTAGCTAGCGCGCGTACATTAAGCATAAAAGCGTAACATTAGTGTCGCGCACTCTCGCTAATTACTGTTATAAATTTGTATAAAATAAAAACAAAAAATCGTGTGTGAAAATTTTGAAAACAAAAAAAAAACAAAAAAAAACTGTGGTGCGGAATTTTCGGAATTTTTAATATTTTTGAGCTTTTGCCAAATTTGTGTTGGAGTGTGTGTTTCAATATCCCGCCATAATTAAGGCTAAATAGCCAGTACCATTTACTTTCAACACTTGAAAGAAAATTTAAAAATACAATAATTTTAGTAAATAAATCGGCAAGTCATTGTGTCGCTTGGCAACATACACACAAACAATTTAAAAAAAATTTATTAATTGCCAACAAGTAAGCGTTGTGTTAAAATTGATCATAAATTGCCTAGTAACAAATATAAATTTCAGTAAGCTTGTAAATCAAAAATAAATGTTTACATATGTACATACATACAAACATATGAAATAATGAGCTGTATTTAGTGTAAATTTCAAGTGCGCTGTGTTAATTGATATTTTAAGTGAGTACGCTAAATAAAATGTGTAATATTTATTTTTGGACAAAAAAATTATATTAAATACAAAAAAATATTTTTTTTTCCATAAAAGAAATAAATTTTTAAAAAATATGTTTGGACAAAAAAATTATATTTATATACATAAATAAAAAAAATTAAATAAAAAAAAATATTTTTTTGATAAATGTTTTTTTATAAAATAATTAAATTAAAAATTGGAAAATTCAAATTTATGTCTACAAATGTAATTTAAATATTTTAAAATTTAATTAAAGGGCTCTCTAAAAATAAAGTTGCTGTGAGAATTGGGCTACCAAGTGCCATTCATTTAATATATATTTTTTTTACTTAATATATTCTTAATAAAATATTTAATATTGCAATGAGCTTATTGAAAAAATTTTAGAACACAAACTGAGCATTTTTAGAAGAAATCCCATATTTATCACAAATTTCAGATTTTTTTATAAATCCTAAATTATTTATAAGAATTATAATTCACAAAATATTCAAATATGTATATTTTTTTAAATGCAGTTCTGTGGAAGAGCATGAATTATTCCACTGAAATTTATTTGTGTTCCGAATAATTATATAAATTCTATTTATATAATAAAAACTCATATTTGTGAAATAAAATTTTGTAATGAATGCTTGAGTGCTTGTCTACATTTTATTTAATCATATATTTTGAGCAATTCTAAAACTTTTTTTTTTGTAAATATGAAAATTAAAAGATCCATTCTGTGCTTCTTATGAGATCCAGAACAAAGTGTCAATCCAGTTTAGATTTCTGTCACATTTCATGAGGCAAACGTTGTTAATTAAAAGAAAATAAACTGAGGAAACCTTTCGGTACTCTAAAATCACATCCATCTATCCATAGAGTAAAGAGTGAAACAAAAAAAAATAATTTCATTAGTTAACCTTGATATAGGTATTGTGTTTTTAGAAATCTTTCTTACGAAAAAAAATCTTGTTATTAGAAATCGCCTTGAAGTAATTATTGTCCCAACATCAATTTAATGAGATAATTATTTTTTCGAAGATTTGTCTGACTTGCTTCCTTAGTATTGGTTAAAAAATCCGTTGTAGAATAGGTCAAACTACTGTGGACTAGGCTTAAAAACTGAATGGGGTTTACGAAGAAGTTAGTTAACAAAGGCTTGCTTTCAAAGCCTATTCTCATTTGAAGAAGTTAGTTAAAAATTGCTTGCTTTTTCATGGATTTTCGAAGTGGAGATTTTAAAAAGAAAATATTGTTGTACAGTTCTTAATTAGGTCGGTCAAAAGAGTGGGAAGAAAGACGCACAGGTTTAAAATTTTTATCATTTGGTCTCTTTGGTTGAACGTGAAAGACATACTTACCTAAAACTGTTTACCTTTACCTTTAAAGCAGTAGCTCAAATACAAACACCGACCGCATATGTTTTTGAATTAAAGTAATTTTATGTGTAAAGTGCCAATTTTATTCGATTTTTTTCGAATAGAGTTTGAGATAAGCTTCCGAATGCTCACCCAGCAGTGCGACCAACAAGCAATTTATTACAGTAATTAATATATTTAATAGTTTCGAGTAAGCGTCCGTTTAAAGGACCTGTAATGCTTAGGTCACACATTGTCAACGACAAAAGACAATGTAGCAAGTTGTTGAGGCATGCAACATCAGAACAAAAACCGGCAAGAAAACTACAATAAATAGAATAACGCACATCAAAGTGTCTAATTGCCATTTGAAGTATAATTTCGCTAGACTTTATTGACCTTGAAGCTTGTAAAGTTAACGGTAATTACCAACATTGACATTTGATGGCAATTACCTGCGCGCTACATAAATATACAAACAATTGTCAATTTCACTCAAATTCCCACTATCAACTGCGGACGAAGTGAAACATACATATATGTAAATACAGTGGAACTTCTATAACTCGAAGATCTCGATAACTCGAACTCTTAAATTGGCAATAGAAGTAAAATTTCATACATATTTCCTTCCATAAGTCGATCTTTTCGACCAGGGCATAATACAAAATTTAAAATTTTACTATCAAGGATCATTTTTAAAGGAGTCACTCAATATTGTATGGTGGCGAACAAAAAATATGATATTACACTTATAGATTTCATAAATCGTGTAACAAAGGCATGAGATACAGACATCAAGAGCAGAAAAATAGCAAAGTAAATCTATTTATATTTTACAGTTTTTTGAAAAATGTATGGTTTAATGAAAATTTCTATAACTCGAAGTCTCTCTAACTCGAAGTTTTTTTGTGGATTATGGTGATTCGAGTTAGAGAAGTTCCACTGTAGTTATATGTATGTACATACATTTTACTATTTCATCAACAAAATGAAGACTTTTATAGACGATTCCTTGTCGCTGTCACAAACAATTTCAAATAACTTAATTGAACAGCGGAGTGGTGTCAGGAAAACATATAAATTCGCGTTAGCAAACAAAAACAAATACATACAATAATAATAATAATAATAATAATAAGAATAATAATAATAAAATAGAATGAAATTGACACAAACATAGCAAAATTCTCTAATTCAATCCAAAAAACACCAATAATTGCTTTACGTCACTTGTGTTGGTAAACACGCTGTGTTGTTGTCTTGACTGTTGTTTTGCTTGACCAAGCAACAGTTTGCACATTTTTCGCAACAAAAAAAGACATTTTGTGTGTATGTATTTGCGATGAGTGACAGTTGTCATTGTCTATTGACACGCTATATAATTACATACATACACGACGCAATAGCGTTAGTCTCATCTCACTGTTAGTGACTTTTCCCAGGGGTTCGTTTAAGTTTCACTATGGCGCCGGCTCATATGCATCTTAACAATATAATACCGTTAGTGGGCGGGGCATAATATCGTGTAGAGCCATTGGCCTTGAATTGCCGAAAGTTATAGATATAGTTATTTTTATACATATGTATATATATGGCGAGTAAATAGCCAGAATTTGCGCATTTAAGTGTAGAATATTGGATTATGCCTCTTAAATGTTTATGTATTTCATAAAGTGAGTGCATTTAGCATGGTATAATGATAGATAAATACTTTAATGTATTTAATTTCGTTTTCTTAAGCATTTGACTATAGTTAAAGTACGCAATTTTTATATCCCACATTCGTAGTGGTTTCATCAAAACTTATTTGGTTTGATGACAACGCAGAAGCCTTTCTTGCACTCTACAAATCGTTCAAATGCAATAAATTGCTCAATTTGCCGACATGACTTTGTAAAAAGAATACTTATAAGAAGGGCTGTTTGATAAGTCGTTGAAAAATCTTAAATACAATTTGCGGCGGACAGTAGTCAACTCATTATAAAGAACATATCCGAGTGAGTTGATTTGAGTAGAGTTCAGTTCATCTCGGTTGAATTGAGTGGAGTTGAGTAGATTTGAGATGAGTTCAGTTGATTAAAGTCGTGATGAGCTGATTTGAGTTGAGTTGAGTTGAGTTGAGTTGAGTTGAGTTGAGTTGAGTTGAGTTGAGTTGAGTTGAGTTGAGTTGAGTTGAGTTGAGTTGAGTTGAGTTGAGTTGAGTTGAGTTGAGTTGAGTTGAGTTGGGTTGAGTTGAGTTGAATATATATCTGAAGAGAATATAATTAAATAATTATATTTCTGACTTTCCATTCGTCTTACTATTATAATTTCCTGATTTTACGATGTCTAGTAGCATACTTTTAGGAGTCGTGGTAACAATATTACCATTAGAAACTAGGGCTTAGTAGATTTTTTAAGTCTGCTAATAAAAATTTCTCATAAGCTCGTAGTTCTCGAAAATAGTCCCAAAACTCACCTTGAAGACAATTTTTTGGGGTTTATGGAGACTTAAACCATTAACTCGGGTTTGTGGTTCAACGCCAACTATAAATCGCATAACTGACACCAGTGCGAGTCAAACATTTTTTTGGAACGACAAATTTCCGAAATGACGTGCTCTTTTTATTCAAAAATATAACTTTTTTATTAAAAACTAACTATTTTTCGAACGACCCTCGTTGTAGCAATTATAAACAAGCAAAATCACTTGAATGTCTGCCGAAAAACTGATAAAAAGTAAAACGAATGCGCTGGACGCCAGACACACTTCAATTGCAATTGACTGACAAAAAAGTGTTGAAGCCAAATGAGACTCGCTACAGAGTAAAATTGCAATCAGAGCAAAAATTGATTGAAACGGTAAATTTGCAGTGATGAGAAATGAAGAATCTCAAAATATGTTTTATTCTTCAAGAAGACTAACAATTGAAACCGTAACTGCAAATGAAAGCTCTGTTTAAGTAAAGTGTTAAAGCTTTAAAGGTTGAAAGCTATTTGTTAAAGTCTAAAGCTCAAAAAAGTTTGCGATATTCTTTGGTTAGATACACAAAGCTTCATTCAATTTAAAGAACATACGTAATAGATTAAAATTGCAACTGTATAAGTACAAAAAAAATTCGTACCTAGCCTTATACCGAAGTCGAAACATTGAAGTCAGTCTTTGTCCTCTCATTGATAGCACACTATTCTCTATACCGGACTTCCGCCAGGATAACAGCATACACCATAACATCAATCAAAGGTCCTCCGCGCACCAGAGGCATAAATTTGTGTAAATAAACGGTTTAAAAATAGACGCACTAATTGAAAAATTGCTAAATTGAGCTGTCAACAGCACAACGAAAAATCATTGCCGTGATGAAGTGTACAAACACATAAATATTCATTACCACGGAGGCGCTGGAATAGCAACATCATCAAGGAGGAGCCATATAAAAAATCACCATCAAATGCAATCAACCGGAAGGTATACATACGTACAATGGAGTAAATGAAAAAATAGCGCGAAAAAAAGAATACGGTTAACTGTGGGTCGGTACATGCGTGGGAACAAGCACACTTACGGCAGGTTTATTGATGGACAGCGGACAGATGGACAGTCATTGTATACATATGTATATACCAGGCGGTAGTATTTACCGCTTAATTAAGTTAATTTAAAACAATTACCAAACATATTTTTATTAATAGAAAAATAAAACCAAAATCATTTCGAATTTTATATTGTTCTCTCATGTAATAAATTGTGTACTTTTCTATTCTCTAAAATCACAAAATTCTCATGGTCGAGACATTTCCAGTAGCCATCCAATTTGGTTTACATTGCGTTGCAACATATTTATCGCATGCAATATTTTTTATTCAAATATTTATCGCATGACATATTTTTTGAAATTTTAATATGTACAAAATTTTTCTTAAAGTCTATTTTGCAGATTTCCAGAAAATTTATGGAATCAAACAGACAAATTGTTTTTGCTTTAGCGTTTTACTGTAGAGCACTATCATTTTTTTCTTAAACTATGCCATATAACCGGTGATAAAAAATATTTTCCAAATAATAACACCATTTCTCTCGACTAAAAGAATGAAAAAAACCGTAAAACAATAGAAGTGCTAGAATTTAAAAACAACAACAGGGTCTATTTATAAAGAATAATCAAAAATATTTTGTATGAAATTTTTTCTTTGTTTTGAATTAAACGATTTGTTGTGGAAAACATTAATTTTTTCATATGGCAGTATAACAAATAACATTTTAATAATAACAAAGTAAGGAAGGGTTAAGTTTGGGTGTGACCGATGTGAAATTTCTATTTGAATTGTACGGTGTCACGCTCATATACCATTTCATCCGTGTTATAGACTTTTCGTTTCCGCTTTAGGATTTAGATCATATGTAATACCATGAATCTATTAAACTGTAAAGGTTCTTTCAGAATGGCTTAAAGTAAAACTTAGAACTGTACTATAGATATTATTATCAATTTAGGCATTTCTTCCAAACTCATAACGGGTGATTTTTTTGAGGTTAGGATTTTCATGCATTAGTATTTGAAAGATCACGTGGGATTTCAGACATGGTGTCAAAGAGAAAGATGCTCAGTATGCTTTGACATTTCATCATGAATAGACTTACTAACGAGCAACGCTTGCAAATCATTGAATTTTATTACCAAAATCAGTGTTCGGTTCGAAATTTTTTTATCGACAAATTTTGTTCAGCGATGAGGCTCATTTCTGGTTGAATGGCTACGTAAATAAGCAAAATTGCCGCATTTGGGGTGAAGAGCAACCAGAAGCCGTTCAAGAACTGCCCATGCATCCCGAAAAATGCACTGTTTGGTGTGGTTTGTACGCTGGTGGAATCATTGGACCGTATTTTTTCAAAGATGCTGTTGGACGCAACGTTACGGTGAATGGCGATCGCTATCGTTCGATGCTAACAAACTTTTTGTTGCCAAAAATGGAAGAACTGAACTTGGTTGACATGTGGTTTCAACAAGATGGCGCTACATGCCACACAGCTCGCGATTCTATGGCCATTTTGAGGGAAAACTTCGGAGAACAATTCATCTCAAGAAATGGACCCGTAAGTTGGCCACCAAGATCATGCGATTTAACGCCTTTAGACTATTTTTTGTGGGGCTACGTCAAGTCTAAAGTCTACAGAAATAAGCCAGCAACTATTCCAGCTTTGGAAGACAACATTTCCGAAGAAATTCGGGCTATTCCGGCCGAAATGCTCGAAAAAGTTGCCCAAAATTGGACTTTCCGAATGGACCACCTAAGACGCAGCCGCGGTCAACATTTAAATGAAATTATCTTCAAAAAGTAAATGTCATGAACCAATCTAACGTTTCAAATAAAGAACCGATGAGATTTTGCAAATTTTATGCGTTTTTTTTTTTACAACTCGATTAATTATTCATCTGTTTTCAATGTGATTGGATCCATTGAAACATTCAATTACATTCGTACCACGCATCATTCTTTCTCAAAAAAAGAAATATTGCATCAAAAGTGAACATCTATGCACAGTTGTGCAAAATATCAAGTTCATGGTCGAAAATCGGAAACATAAAGTTGTTGCGAGTGTAATGCCTTAAAAACAAAGCATAAATAATGCACAAAAACAAAAACAGAGCAAGAAATGTTTTCGAACTGCAACCGTGTTACATTATGATTTTGGCAAGCCATCAAATTTTGTAGTTTTCCAATTTTTTGTTTTTGCTACTTTATTACACTCGGCCAGTTTGTGTATTGGTGAGTAATCTCAGAGAGTTGCACGCACAAAATGACCATGTGTGGTTCTTATAAACATATATACATATGTAAGTAGGTTTAATTTCCGTGCCGCGTGCAGGATATACAATTTTTGAATCAAAGTACAACAACAAAAAATAATAATAAACATTAGAAAATATTATAAGTTTATTTTGTGAACTTTTTTAATTTTGTTTTTGGGTTTGTTGTAAGCTAAAGCTAAAAGTTGTAACAACCATGCTTTTAAATACGTTTACATACAGTGAGGCCTGAATAAATATATACTTTAATTAGTTTTTGCTTTATTTTCCTTTTAAATTTAATAATTAATAATCAATTAAAAAAAAAATTATATGATGTATGAAATTAATATTTTTTTTTTTTCAATTTAAAAAAATTCATTGTAATGTAAAAAGAATTAAATAAAAATAGCTTCACTTATTATTATTATTTTATTTTATTTTTCAATTTAAACGATTCGTTTTAATTCGTTTAAAAAAAAATCAATAAAAATAAATTAATTAATAAAAAATATATAGTTTTTTTTAATTTTCCAAAAAATAATAAAATACCCATAGGATTCACTTATTATTATTATTTTAATTATTTTTTTTTCCTTTTAAAATATTCTTTTATATTAATAAAATATATTTTTTTATTTTTTTTTTTTTGAAAAAAATATTAAAATGCCCATTGGCATTCACTTATTAATATTAATATTATTTTATTTTTTAATTCGTCTTAATATAAAAAAATTTAATAAAAATAAATATAATAATAAAAATCTTTTTTTTTTTAATTTTCAAAAAAATATTAAAATACCCATTGGATTCACTTATTATTATTATTTTAATCATTATTATTTTTTTAAATTCGTCTTAATATAAAAAAATTAATTAGAAAGAAATAAATTAATTAAAAAATATTAAAAAAAATATTGAAATGCCCATTAGCTTCAGTAATTATTATTATTTTAATTTTTTTTTCTTTTTGTTGAAAAAATTAGTTTTAATTAAAAAAAAATATTTTTAATTAAAAAAAATATTAAAATCATTCAAATACATTAAAAATTTATTCCCCAAAAAAAAAAAATCTTCAACATATTACAACTTTCTAAAATAATGTCATTCGTTGATTAACTTCTGTGATGAGTGGTGTAAATTCTCATTTCGTTTTTTTTTTTTCAAATCCATTTCGTTTGTAATTGTATAATTACAAAGTAATGTACTGTGCCTATATACACATTTTTCCAAATTTCTCGCTTAATCATATACCAGTATATAGCGCATCCATATGGTTTCTCAACACTCATACACTATATATTTACAGCTGCCAATCCATCAACATTCACTGCTCATACCTCAACAATATGTATGATGCCAGCCATTTTTATTACCGTAATCAAGTGAATATTTAGCAAATTCGCGTGCATGTGGGAGAATGTGGGAAATGATTGAGCTGATTGTATTTAATAGTTGAATGGCCTATAAATCGGTGGGGCAGCTGGAGCAAATTTGAAATTTAGGTAATAAAAAGTTATATAACGGGTAAACATTTCGGCATTTATGCGCAATAATATCAATGTCTAATTTCGTTAAATAATTTGCGAAAGCTTTGTGAAAGCTTCATACAATAATATTCAAATTCTTCAAGAAATATTCAAATTGATATTAAATGAATTAAGAAATGTTGAGACAGCTTAAAATTATTTCAATTAAATAAAATTTAAAAATATTTTATTAAATTTATTTTGTATATCACATCCAAAATCTTCACATTAATTTGGTATTGTAATAATATTGATAATTAACTGATAACGTTACGCATTTCCTCGTGACAAATTGAATTCCAACTTATTCGTTTACTTATGCACTACATGCACAAAATATCGAATATCAACAGTTGAAATCGTATAAGGCTAATTACCACTGACTACATTTCATGCTTGTAGGTACCTCTGCTGGGAAATTCTACTTCCCGATTGCACTTTTTCTAATTTGATTTTCACTTGCCGTAAGACAGTTGCAAGACAAGAAGATTGTAGAAGTTTTCGTGGGTGATAACAAGAACAACTTCATTAAATGATTATTAAACATTTACTATGGTATATAGAAACTTACTTTTCTCTCAAATGATATTTGGTGATTTTTTGTAGACAGTGGTTAAAAGCAATTCTATGGGTTGAAGTAATTCCTTTTCATACATTGAATAAGCAAAGATTGTTTAGGCTTTATAGAGCAATGGGATTCGGGTTTCTGGAAATATTTATTTTGCTTTGTAATCTGAAGTATTCTAAGTTTTTTTTCGATTAATACACATGGTATAAAAAGTCGTTGTAAATTTTCTTTAATTATTCCCAAGTTATTCTCACCACTTTTCTATGATCTCCTAAAATCTCTGATAGTTCGCAGTAAGAACTTATTTAGAATATTTGTATTCGATCGTTTCATCTTCTGACACTTCAATGTTTCAATGTTTATTTACTGTGGACATCCTTGACGTTTGATTTACGGTTTATAACATGGATCGTTTTTCATTCTTCTTCTTGACTGACGTAGACACCGCTTACGCGGTTATAGCCGAGTCCACAACAGCGCGCCACGCATCTCTCCTTTTGACAGTTTGGCACCAATTGGTAATACCAAGCGAAGTCAGATCTTTCTTCACCTGGTCCTGCCATCGGAGTGGAATCCTCCCTCTTCCTCGGCTTCCACCAGCGGGTACGGCATCGAAAACTTTCAGAGCTGTGGCGCTTTCGTCCATTCGAACAACATGACCTAACCAGCGTAGCCGCTGTCTTTTTATTTGCTGGACTATGTCTATGTCGTCGAATAACACATACAGCTCATCATTCCATCTTCTGCGGTATACGCCGTTGCCAATGTTTAAGGGCCCATAAATCTTCCGCAAAACCATTCTCTCGAAAACTCCTAGTGCCGTCTCATCGGATGTTGACACCATCCACGCTTCTGCACCATAAAGTAGGACGGGAATGATGAGGGACTTGTAGTGTTTAGTTTTTGTTCGTCGAGAGAGGATTTTACTTTTCAATTGCCTACTCAGTCCATAGTAACACCTGTTGGCAAGAGTGGTCGTTTTTCATTAGATTATAAAATTTTCTGGGTTCATTTCCTCTTGTAACAGTATGAAATGGTTGGCAGTAATCTTTACGGGGTTTCTTTTAAATGTATGTTTCCCCTGGACTAATTAATTGTATACTTTTCAAGATTATGCAACCGATCTTTCATATTTGCGGTTTAAAAAGTCTATCGTCCACTTTTTGATCAAACTCTTATAAACTTGTGAGTATACTTTACTCAGAAGAGTTCTTCTTGAGGGATCTGTAACGATATTAATATTAATGGAAAATCTTTAACGGTTCTTGGAAAAAGTTTCTAAAATTCAAGTAGTAAGTTAGCGTTTCTCATTAAACACTAAATTTGTTAAAGGGAAGACCTAGTGGAACATATACTCGTATACTATACGTGATCTCAATTAGAACCCAATTCAAATTTACGAATTCCATTTCGAGTATGACTCAATATTTTCAACCTCCACATTTCTTCTTGACAATGAATTTCATGAAGTCAAAAAAATTTACCGCAAACATGCATACAAATGTCCACGGAAAAGAAAGTTGATATTGCAACAATAATAAAGGTGGAAAGCAAAACACATTAAGGTGAAAAAAATCCGACCATTGTGTGTAAGCATTACGGAAACTTGTCGGTAAACATTTAAATTTTTTCGTCATGCGAATTCCGTGAACGTTGTTGACAATGAAAAATGAATGTTAAATAAGTTTCGCTTGCTAGTTTTATTGCTATACACCCCCTCCTCCGCCTCTCTCCAAATGCATAGGATAGTTTTATTGCTATTACCCCCCCTCCTCCGCCTCTCTCCAAATGCATAGGTAAGAAACGTAATAGTTAAGTAAGCGATCAAATTTCTTTTTAATAGCTTTAGCAACGAAAATGTTCAACAATAATTGTGATTAATTAGTACAAGCTCCTTTAGAAATGCATCTTATTGCTGTGGAGATAAAAGAGCCAAAGTGGATATTTGCAAAGATTGAGGAAAGCACATTAAGAAGCGTTTATGTATGTGTTTGAAAAACAATTTTATGAGCTCTGTTGTATTTAGTTAAGATTTTTAAGTTCTCAATCTTAATATCCTTGAATCACAGTTAAATAATTAGTTTTAAGCGTTGAATATAATTTTTATACTCTCGCAACAAATGTTGCTAAAGAGAGTATTATAGTTTTGTTCACATAACGGTTGTTTGTAACACCCAAAACTAAACGAGTTAGATATAGGGTTATATATACCAAAGTGATCAGGGTGAAGAGTGGAGTTCAAATCCGAATGTCTGTGCAAGCTGTAACTTGAGTAAAAATTAAGATATCTTGATGAAACTTGGCACACTTATTTCTTGGCACCATAGGAAGGTTGCTTTCGAAAATGAGCAAAATCGGACCACTGTCACGCCCACAAAATGGCGAAAACAGAAAACACATAAAGTGCCATAACTAAGCCATAAATAAAGCTATGTAAATAAAATTTGGTATGAATTTGGCTTTGGTATGAATTTGGCTTCTTAATACAGTCCAAAAATGAAAGAAATCGGATAATAACCACGCCCACCTCCCATACAAAGGTTAGATTGAAAATTACTAAAAGTGGGTTAACTCACTAACGAAAAACGTCAGAAACACTAAATTTCACATAAGAAATGGCAGATGGAAGCTTCACTCAGATTTTTTTACAAAATGGAAAATGGGCGTGGCGTTGCCCACTTATGGGTCAAAAACCATATCTCAGGAACTACTCGACCGATTTCAATGAAACTTGGTTTGTAATAGTTTCCTTACATCCCAATGATATGTTGTGAAAATAAGCCAAATCGCTTCACAACCACGCCTACTTTCTATATACCAGAACTTTGAAGACAATCTGAACCGTTTACTTTACAATGTATAAAGTAAGCACTAGTGAAGATATCGGTGCAGAACTTTGCACAAATGCTATGTTAATAGTGTGGCAGTCCCACACAGTAAAAATCGCCGAAATCGGACCATAGGTTATTAAGGCCCCATATATCGAACACGAGGACCTCGGTGCTTCTAACCTAATATTATGGTTTCCAACTTTCAATGGACTTTATACAATATATATGACGAATATGTGGGTCAAATTGTGTATTATATAATATAAATAAAGTTAAATAAATAAATTGCGAGAGTATAAAATGTTCGGTTACACCCGAACTTAGCCCTTCCTTACTTGTTAGTAATAAAATCGTAACTTGACTTAAGTGATTATACATTTCGTATTGTTTGGTATATTTACTTCAGCAATTTCTTAAAAAAAATCATGAACCAACAAAGTTTAAAAAAACATATTACATTATTTCATTGATATATTTTACCCAATAAAAATGTTGTTGTTCTCTGAAGATTCCATTCTGAAATATAATTGGGCGATTTCAGTGTAAAAAGTGAATTATGTTGCGTTGAAATTTCCTTTAATACGTTAAGTGGAAGTACAAAATCTTTTCGATATGCTTTTTCTCTTGAAACGCTCGTATTCGTATTAACATTTCAAATTAATTGTTGAGTTCTACAGTTCTGCCGAAAGGAAAGTTTATCAGGCTTGGTGCTGAACTCCTTTACTTTGCTTGTATTGAACTTTAAAGAGAATTTTCGACTGAACATTTGCTCGTTAATGTCAAAAATATTCGAAGTAATGTGCGGTAATGTACATCAGGGTCGTACAAAATAATATTTTCTTGTAATAAATATTGAGATATTTTTTTCCTATTAATATCTTGGGTGTTTATCTAGGGTCTTCCAAAGAGTTTAGGTGCTTCTTCTACAAGCGTATAATATAGTGCAGGTTTCCTAAACCAAACTCAATAACAAAATTATTTTAAAATAAATCAATAATTTTTCGTAAATTTGATGTGCAGCGGTCTAGATGTAGATGCCTGGAGTAAGATATGGTTTTATCACAGAAGATTCTCGAGCATTTCAACTAAGATGTCCACTACTAGTTTTGTTGACTTTTTAAATTATAATAATCAGTATTGAAGTCTTGATTATTGGTTCTCAAGAATCGCTTTTAAGATGATTGAAGAAAGTTTAGAGGAACTCATATGAGGTTCTGTCATTGCTTGTAAAAGAAAGGTAGTTAGAAAGAGACAAAGAAATAGAGCTAGGAAGATGAAGTGAGAGGGGTAGAGGGAGAGAAAAAAAGAGTTAGGGAGAGAAAGAGGGAGAGAGAGAGGAATCAAAAAAGGTGAGAGAGAAAGAAAAGGGATAGAAAGAGCGGACGAGAGAAAAATAGATGTAGGGAGTGATTAAGCGAGAGTTTTCGATAACAACATTTCCTTTATACGCTATTTGTAAACCAGTTAGAGATCAGTTTCGAAACACAACTAAAGCTAAAGTCTGAACATTCCCACTGTCTCGAATCGCGCCATTTTTTGTTCAAAATATATTTTTTGAGTTATTGTTTAATTTATTGCTTCTTTACGGATGGGTCGAAGTTAGCTGGGAAGGTTGGGGGAGGAGTTTATTGTCCGGAACTTCTCATTAACTTCAGCTGCAGGCTTCCGGACTACTGTAGCGTGCTTCAAGCGGAAGTGGCGGCCATAAAGGTTCACTGCTGCGGAGTGCAGCAGCTTTCAGAGAGGTGACGATACACTCTGATAGTGGAGCGGCAATATTAGCCTTAAGCTCATTGACTGTGCGCTCCAGGCTGGTAAATGATTGCCAGTCCTCGCTATCAGTTGCATCGAAACACTTCGCTATCATACTAGTTTGGGTGCCTGGCCACAGCGGTATTGCAGGAAACTGCAACGCTGATGAGTTTGCTAGGCTAGGCACTTCGGTCTCACTTACAGTGGAATGGGAACAAATAGGAGCGCCGCTGTCCTCTTGCAACTTGCTTCTGGATGAATGGCCGAACTCAGCCAAACTGAGCAGGCGCTGGACAGGCACTAGCACTTGTTCTGTCGCAAGTTCATTCTGGCCCAAAGTAAATCGTAAGAGGTCAAGGGAACTCTTTGCCTTAAACAAGGTCAATCTTTCCCAAGTTATAGGTGTTTTAACTGGCCATTGTCCCATCGGGATTCACGCGGTCAAATTAAAAATTTTACCGGATGCTAGCTGCCTAGAAGAAGGTGAGGTAGAATCCTCCCAGCATTTCCTTTTGGAATGTCCCGCCTTTGTGAGATCTAGACAAAAAATCCTTGGATCTCACTTTTTGGCCACCCCCGCGAATTAGCGGATACAGAAGTTAAAAACCTCTGCAGATTTGTGGTAGATTCTAAGCGCTTAGTCGATTCAATATTAAGTGAGGGAGTTGATTTTACGGCATCACAAAGGACTGCTTTTGATAGGCTAAGTGGGTTTCCCTTTCTAGGGAAACAGCTTTCGTACCTAACCTATCCTAACTCATTCAAGTTTAAGTAAAACTTACTTATACTAACTGAATTTTAAGCTGAGCACTTCAACCGCCATCCATGCACAACGCTACTTAGCTTTCTTACAGACGATTTCACTGCAATAAATATTGTATCTACTCGGTACATACTCGAATATATTTGTACATAAGTATGCCAGCGGAGCTGCTCCATTGACTTGCTCTCATGTAATAATGACATATTTCAAGCCACATGAATAAACAGTAAGGGCTAACAAGTATGTTGGAAATTTAATGTCAGGTCTCGTGTTCACTTTCATTATTATCAAATGACTTTATTCCCTTTTTATACGCTAGTTTAATGATCCCACACATACATATAGATATATACGTGTCTATAAGGGTGTGTAGTGCCAGTAAATGAGGCATATGAAGCTCAACTTGCATGAGTGTGAAGACTATACTGCAGTATATATGAGCTAGTATTGCACATGCATGTGTATATCATAAGGAATATTTTATACGTAAACATGAATGTATGTATGTATGTGTTTTCAATATTTTCAATACACAGAAAATGAGAGCCCATGAGGCTTTAAGTACCGTTTTGGCTTTTCGACAGCAAAAATGCACAGAATTTCCTTTGTTTGATTAAAGATTTGAGAGCATTAAAGATATATGTATATATGTATGTATATCAGTAAAAATAGGTCACTATCATGCAAAATTTTGATATTATGTTTGAGTATTGTTTGATAGGTTTATGCCACAGACTGCATGCAAGCACTGTCAGAGAGAGAGAGAGAGTGTAATTACTATAAACCAATCACTCGTTTTTATAGTGAGGAGTGAACGCTATAAATATTGGTATTAAAATTCACGAGAAAGTGATAAAATTGGATAAGCAGATTTTTAAAGAGAATTTTTGGTATATATGTAGATATATACATACATATATGCATATATATATATATATATGTAAGTCTATATAAAGCATATAACTAAACACTATAAATAGAGCTGTATGTATATTTGTGATTATTTGGCATGCCTGACGATTGGAATCTCAGTGTGCTCTGCCCAATCCATAAAAAGGGAGATCCCACAATCTGCGGCAATTACTGTGGGATCAGCCTCCTAAATATCGCATACAAGGTTCTATCGAGCGTACTATGTGAAAGACTAAAGTCCACCGTCAACAAACTGATTGGACCTTATCAGTGTGGCTTTAGACCTGGAAAATCGACAACTGACCAGATATTCACCATGCGCCAAATCTTGGAGAAGACCCGTGAAAATAGGATCGACACACACCACCTTTTTGTCGATTTTAAAGATGCTTTCGACAGCACGAAAAGGAGCTGCCTTTATGCCGCGATGTCTGAATTTGGTATCCCCGCAAAACTAATACGGCTGTGTAAGTTGACGTTGAGCAACACCAAAAGCTCCGTCATGATTGGGAAGGACCTCTCCGAGCCGTTCGATACCCAGGTTTCAGACAAGGTGACTCACTATCGTGCGACTTCTTTAACCTGATGCTGGAAAAAATTATAAGAGCTGCAGAGCTAAATAGAGAAGGTACAATCTTCTACAAGAGTGTACAGCTCCTGGCGTACGCCGATGATATTGATATCATCGGAAGCAACAACCGCGCCGTTTGTTCTGCTTTTTCCCGCATGGATAAGGAGGCGAAGCGAATGGGTCTGAAGGTGAATGAGGACAAGACGAAATATCTCCTGTCATCAAGCAAACAGTCGGCGCATTCGCGTCTTGGCTCCCACGTCACTGTTGACAGTCATAACTTCGAGGTCGTAGATAATTTCGTATACCTGGGAACCAGCATCAACAACACGAACAATGTCAGCCTCGAAATCCAGCGCAGAATAACTCTTGCCAACAGGTGCTACTTTGGACTGAGTAGGCAATTGAACAGTAAAGTCCTCTCTCGACGAACCAAAGTCAAGCTCTACAAGTCGCTTATCATTCCCGTCCTGCTTTACGGTGCAGAAGCTTGGACGATGTCAGCATCAGATGAGACGACACTAGGAGTTTTCGAGAGGAAAATTTTGCGCAAGATTTATGGTCCTCAGAACATTGGCAACGGCGAATACCGCAGACGATGGAACGATGAGCTGTACGAGTTATATGACGACATTGACATAGTTCAGCGAATAAAAAGACAGCGGCTACGCTGGCTAGGTCATGTTGTCCGAATGGACGAAAACACTCCAGCCCTGAAAGTGTTCGTTGCAGTACCAGCCGGAGGAAACCGAGGAAGGGGAAGGCCTCCACTCCGTTGGAAGGACCAGGTGGAGAGCGACCTGGTTACACTTGGGATCTCCAACTGGCGCCGAACTGCGAAGGAGAGAGAGAGGTGGCGCACTATCGTCGATTCGGCTATAACCGGCTAAACGGTTGCAACGCCAATCACATACATACATGTATATTTGTAATTAACCGCAACACATTATGCCCTGTAACATTACAACTGTAAGCATAGTGTGTAAAATATTTATGTGACACCTTTTATGAGTATATGAGTAGCGAGTAACGAGTGCTGCAAGTGCGTGTGCATTAAATTTTGTAGCACATTCATACAAGCATATATTCAAAATCTGGTGCGCGGTGGCGTATTGCAGCGTAAACGAAAATGCATGCCTCTGTAAGCGTACGAGATTTTATTGCCACTGTTTATACTCATATTTAACAGGGTTTTCATTACGCAAACTATTTTCCTGCTTTTAGCCACGAAAAATCAGCGGTCAGTAAGTGTAATGGTGATTTATCATGATTTTTGTTTAAAGCTATGACCATCATTATCAGTTCAAAGTGGTTAAAATTTTATTTAGTTGATGTTGATATACTGGATTGTTTTCCACGGTAGTAAGTCGATTTATCATTTTCATATCATAAAAAAGTTACAATCAAATGCTAAAAATGTTACAAACACAAATACTAATTGTTTACAATAAACAAATACTAATTGTCTAAGAATAGTTTAATGTATGTGTAAACACCAAACTTAATGACTCAATTAGCAAAAATTACATTTTTCAAATCACAACAAAATTTACACATAGGCAAAAACTTTTAAAGCTTATTTTCTTAAACTAAATACTCTAATTGTTTCACATAAATTGAGTATGTGTGAACAAATTCAATTACTCAATTAACAATTTAATTTCATTTCCATGTCTCAAAAATTTAACACAGAAGAAAGTTTTTTTAAGAAAAGTTTTATTTAAAGCTAAATATCACTAATTGTCTCAACTCAATCGTGTGTGTATGAATAGCAATCTCAATGGTTCAATTACCAACTTAATTTCATTTTCATAACACAAAAATATACCAAGTTAAAGCTAAACATGTGTTTTATAGCCAACAAACGCTAATTGCCTCACGTTAATTGTGTCTGTGTGTGAACAAAAAATTCAATTAACCAATTAACAACTTAATTTCATTTTCAAATTCCAAACAACTTCAAAAAATAGTGCTAAAAATGTTCATTACAGTTAAAAATCGGCGTAATTGTGTCTGTGTGTGTGAACAAAAACTGAATGACTCAATTAGCAACTTAATTTAATTTTCATATCAAAACAAAAAGTAAAATCTAGTAAAAGCAAAAAATGCTATTAACAACCAACATACACTAATTGAGAAAGCTTAATTAAGAACTCAAAATTAAATTGCTGATTTATTATGCTATACAATTAATTTTCTTTTTATGCACAACAAATGATGCACACTTGTGAGTTTGGCAATTTTGACTAATTAAATGCACTTTTCTGTGCATTAGTGCAGCAATTTAATTGGTTTTTTTGGAGCAGCAACTACGAATTTTCATAAGCACCATTTATAAGTGTCTAACATAATATTATATGTATGCTTGTCTAGGGTAAAGTTTTTGTTTTTACTTGAAGCTTTATTAGATCTGCCCCTTGCTTACGCATTAGCTAAAGCTTACTAAATGGTTAGTTGTTCATTCATTCAAGTAAGCTGCGTAAGTACCAAGGAATTCTCAAGTGTACTGCATTTTTTTGAGAATTCATAAAAATGTGTTTCGCTTGAATTTACCTATTCTCTGTCCATTTACTGTCAGCCACAGTGCTATAAAATGCATTCGAAATTCTAGTAGTGTGTTCGTTACATTTGGTACTCAAAAAAAAACCAAACTTAGCCACAAATATCCGTATGCAATGCCATCAAAGACGTACACATAGCAAAAACATGGAAAAGAAGGAGCAGAAATCAGTGCTTTCTTTTTCAGTATAAGAAGTTGTAAGCGTGGAGATTTTAACGCTGAAATGCACTTGTATTTTTACAACGCTTTTCTTTTGAAATTTGCTGCATTATACTCTCGGTTTTAATTATTAAGAAATTTCTCTTGGCTTTTTATCAGCATTGGCTTTTCTATTATTCAACAACAACTGGAATTCTTTTCATCTTCATTTCTGTAATTTTGATTTTTAATTTTTAATTTTTAGTATTCCAAAAACTTTAGCGCACAAATTATTATAAAATATATGGCTTACATTTAACAATTATTGTTAAAATCAAGCAAAGTTTGGGGATACAGTGATGGCCAAGTTATTGGAGGCATTAAAATATAATTTAAAAAATTGTGTTTTATTTTTTTTTTAATTTATAATTTATTTCAATGAATTTTCTCCAAAAATTTCTAAATTTTCTATGCTAATTTTGTACGCTTCATTTATAGAATACATATGTATAATATAGGAATATGCATACAATATTTATTACATAAATACTTCTTGACATTCCATGCGGGCGCACTCGCAACAGATTTTGCACTTACACTTTCACTTGCTCTTCTAGCACTTCGGCCCATCACTTGCACTACTTACTTGGCTATAATTAATTAATGCCGACATTATTATGAAAAATATAAAACCTTCTCAAAGGCAAAGTAAGTAGTTGGTTGAAATGAAGTGTTGCAGCTGCAGGCGAACTTTTATATGGTCACGTTGCATATGCATAAAAAAAGCACAAAAACTATTTAATGGCTTTTAATGTTCACTTTCAGAAAGTTGCAAATATTTGCATGATATTTTATAGGAAAAAAATGTTGGCTTCAATTTTGCCAAAAATTTTAAGTGAAAAACTTTCTGCTTTAGATGTAATAAACTAGGCAAATGCTGATGGAATACTTTTGGTTTGGTAATAATATTTTGTTTCACTTAAATGACACCTTCTATTTTTCATTTTTATCATGATAAAAAAAATTTAAAAAATTATAAAAATTTAACAATATCATCCTTAAAGTAGCAAAATTAGCTAATTATCTATCTATTGACTTACACAGAAATTAATATGAGAATATTTAAATTTATTTTATATTATTAACATTGCGTATTATAAAACCAAAAGCCATATGTTCTTTAATTGTAAGAAATGTTTCGTACTGACTTACAATTAACTATTTTCAATCAATTACTGATGTATTAACATTAATTTAGGAACATTTGACATATTTTAGCCGACTGATATTGTCAATTAATAAAACTTAAGCTAAATAGTCTTTAATTGCTTCAAGAAATTTAAATTGTCAATTATAAAGACATGTGTGACCTTAAATTACAACAAAATTTAATCATATAATAGCTCAATTAACAAAATGTCAATAAATTTGTATTATATATATTTTTTTGCCATCATTTGGAAGATTTGAAAAAAGAAACAACAAGGAAAATTGATAAAGTTAAAATCAAAAGTCTTAATTAAGTCAATTAGCTTAGTTTACACACATATGAACATATTTATAGAAAAACGTTTATTTTATACCAAATTTATACCAAGAGTTTACTATTAGTTTTTCAACATTCTTAATTGTTTAGGCTTAATTGAGCATATGTGAATTGCAAACATAATTGAACTAAATTTAAAATTTAATTATCGCAACTATTTGAAATTTTTGATAGGCATTCGTTTTATTAAATTAAATCAAAGGAGCTTAATATTAGCTTTTTAAATACTCTTAATTGTTTAAGCTGTATTGAATATGTGTGAATAGCAAATATAATTGAACTCAATTTGAATTATAATTATCGCAACTAATTTTTTTTTTGTTTTATGTAAAAAAAGAAATAAATACAAAATTCTGACTTTTAATTTGGGATTTTTGAGCTTAGCAGCAAACTAATTATGCAATTAAGCTCACAAGCTCACATGCGTTGAATACGCCCACCTCAGGCCATCAGCTAGAATCTTTTAGACGGAAATATAATTCACTTATTCACATGTTTGTTTCTTTGTACCGAAAGTACATATGCTACTTATTTGATGGTATCTCGCGTCTGCTCCTAAATTGTAGAGAAAATAATAAATCAATCAATGTGCAGACCAAATTGACATGCAAATGAAGATAGCTTAGAAAAAAAGAGTAAGACTAGAGAGAAATGTTTATTTTACTGCAATTTGGTACTATGTAGATATGTGTGTGTCTAAATACATATACAAAGGTAAGCATACATACATATTTCGTATATAAATAAATCATGCATAGAGTAGGCAATTATACACGATTTTCTTAATGTGCTAAATCACGCCACTACTACATGTACGCGTTCATTAATAAAAACAACAAATTTGCGTGTAAACATACATACAGACACAACAACATATGCGCATTTCTATTTATTACACCCGGCCATATTATCTCTGTGAGCTTATCAAAGTTAATGGAATATCTCGGATGTTTGTTGTAATTGCATATGTTAATTGTGATTTCATGTAGCTTCGTAATAAATAGTGATTTCATTTTGACAAATTTATGGTAATTGTTTTAGTAGCGATCAATCTCAGCGTAAATGTTGGGTAAAAATGGAAAGGTGGATTTAATAAAAACGCCAAATTTCGGTAGAGTGCCCATTGGTTTTTTCTCAGGGGAATTTTTATTATAGTGAGGCCCTTTTATGATTCATAATAACTTAAATATTATTCAATTTATGTATATTATAAACCCCAAAAAAGAAAATTAAAAGCATTGTAAATTTATTTCCAAAGCTCGCGTGCCGCTAATAAAATTTCAATATTTTTATACTCTCGCAACAAAGTTGCTAAAGAGAGTATTATAGTTTTGTTCACATAACGGTTGTTTGTGTCACATAGAACTAAAAGAGTTAGATATGGGGTTATATATGTATATATAAATCAGGATGACGAGTGGAGTTGAAATCCGGATGTCCGTCTGTCCGTGCAAGCGATAACTTGAGTAAAAATTGAGATATCTTAATGAAACTTGGAATACATTTCCTTGGGACCGTGAGAGGGTTGCTTTCAAAAATGAAAAAACAAACCACTGCCACGCCCACAAAATGGCAAAAACCAAAAACACATAAAGTGCCATAACTAAGCCATAAATAAAGTTATAAAAGTAAAATTTGGAATAAAGGATCGCACTAGGAAAGGGCATATTTTGATGTAATTTTTTTTGGGGAAGTGGGCGTTTCCCCGCCCCCAAATCGGTTTTTTATATATATCTTGCAAACCAATGAAGCTATATAAACCAAACTTTCTGCAGTCGATTCTCTTACGTACCACACACCATTAAAATAGTTGAAATAGGATAATAACCACGCCCACCTCCCATACAAAGGTTAGGTTGAAAATTACTAAAAGTGAGTTAACTCACTAAAGAAAAACATCAGAAATATTAAATTTTACAGAAGAAATAACATAATGAAGCTGCACTCAGATCCTTTTACGAAATGGAAAATGGGCGTGGCATCGCCCACTTATGGGTCAAAAACCATATCTCAGGAACTACTCGACAGATTTCAATGAAATTCGGAATATAATATTTTCTTGACACCCTGATAACGGACAAAAAATGTGCGAAATCGGTTCACAACAACGACTACTTTCCTTACAACTCAATTTTGATTTCCATAAGATGGAATACTTTACAATATATACATAAGGAACCAATGAAGATAGCGGATACAAATAGTGTATATCATTTCTGGCTTCATTTGTGAAAAAATTGTCGAAAACGGACTATAACTTTTCAAGGCCCCAGATATCGAACATGTTGAACTCAGCGCCTAAGGGGAAATTTTAAACGAAAATATGAGTAAATCTCTTAGTTTATTTAATGTAATTCAGAGGAAATTGTTTTCTTCTAATAGTGTGTCTCTGTTTGTTAAAATGGGGTAAGAACTTGCCCTAGCTCCCATATATCTAATTATAGGTTTTTCAAAAATACGAAGGGCTTTATTCCGCATATATGTATTGGTTAATATGTGAGATATCTTAGCAAAATTAAGTGAGTGTATAGTCTTGGATATAGTGCACCTTGCTGGTGAAAATGAATGAAATCAGTTCAGGAATTACCTCAACCCTCATATACTATATATGACGATTTTCGTTATTCTATTAAACTTTATGCCGAATTTATGGGTAAATTTGTGTGTTATGTAAAAAAGATTTCTTCAATAAATTGCGAGAGTATAAAATGTTCGGTTACACCCGAACTTAGCCCTTCCTTACTTGTTTATTATAAGATTCTTGAGCGTTTCATACCCATTCATCATCTGAACAATGTAAACATTTACTCATCTCACTAATCACCTTGAGACCGTACACGAGTTTTAAGCTTTCTTTGCCATTTTTTCGTCAACATTCATCAATCACATTGCTTTTACTTTTCTTATTCGTTGTTAACAGCAGTTGTTGTGGTTGGAAAAGAGTTCATGGACGCGACGAAGAATGACAGAAAAATTATTTAATATTAATTGCCATGGAAAGCTGTGTGCCATAGATTTATTGGCAAGTGGTTTTCGAAATTATTACATAATTTTGGCTTGAACATTTTTATATGGAAGAGTACAAGAAGACTTCGCAAAAAATTAAACTAGAGAAATAAGACAATTTTTCACGATATGTTAGTTATTGGTAGAGATAATAGATTTTTATTCATTCTTGAGACCTCGAGAGTTATATAGTGTGAGGTAGAAATTTAAATCTTTGAAAAATTATTGTCAACATTATGGTGCAATATTTTCCAAAAATTCTTCTTCGACCACTTATCCTCGAAAATATTTTTGAGGTTATAATTAATTTCAAATTTGACCATCAAATGAAATAACCCAAGTTTATTTATTAAATATAACTGAAATATACATAATTTTTTTGCAATATTTACACACATATTAGTCATGGAATTTTTTCGAAATAATCCTCATATCCATTATACAAATATCAACTCCAAAGCTCGTTCGCAGAATTTCATTATTGTACTTCCACACTTATGTACCTTTTATTGGATTAACATGATTATGCCTACACTTATCAGTCCGTCTATTCCATCATAGAAATGGCATTTGTAATAAGTAGCACTTTATCAGAGTTCGTGTAACGTAATTGTTTTATTAGCTTGTTCGAAAATAAAATTAAATGCAGTTGCAACCATTGCCCCATAAAATTCGCACATAAAAAAGGGAATACTAATTTACGAGTACTGTTATAACTCATATGCCACGCAAATGTCCAGACCAATATCAGCCAGCTGCCAGTATTGAGTTGATCTACTATGCAGTTAGAAACATTCCTCTCCTTTCCGCACCCACTCTTCGTTCCACTTTTAGTTGTCAACACTCGCTGTTGGTCGGCGAATGCCGTGCCAAATGGCTGGTGTCTATAATCAGACTTAATTCTTAAGATGCCACTTGAGTGATTATATGGCCAAGTGTGGCCCTTAAAACAAAATTACATTTCGCTTAGTTCTTCTTCTTCTTGGCAAAACAAAAAAAAAAATGCCGCAAGTCAACAGCGAAATAGACATCAAAGTCAATGTTTGTTGTTGCTGCTTTTCTAAATAGTAAGAATTTTGGCATTCAGTCAGCCATTGCTCACTTTATATAATTACTGGGAATTAAAGGATAATAAAAGTGTAATAAACTAAAGCTATTTGCATTGTTCCTTTGTTAATTGAATAATTAATTAATAAGATTTCGAGCGAAATGCGTTTTAAGATTTGACCAAAGTAACTTTTGAAGGTATTATTTGTGTATTTTGGAAATAAATTTGGCGCTTTTGTATTGTTGAAAGCCTTGAAAGTGCTTTGTGTCTATTGAATGGAGATTTCGTATAGAAATGATATACAAAAGATAGGGAATTGTTAGGTGTAAGCTATGAAATTAAATAAATATGAAAATATTGTGCTCCTTCGCTTTAATTTGCTTTTTCTTTCGCTTAAGGTACTTTGAGGAACATTTTATTATTTGATAAATTATTTATATGAATTTATTTGTATCTATTTATTTGTATTTATTTCTTCTAGCACCTTTTATCGAACGCCTTAATTTTCAAACCTTGACTGAGAGCATTCTAAAATGCTTCAGATAAGGTGAGTTCAAAAATTAACGGGAATATTTAAAATTTAAAGTCGGTTTGCAAATTTTGAAATAGTAAATTATTGGATTTTTGTGAAATTTATTTTTTAAAAATTCCCGTTATTTGCTTTAGAGACCTCGTTTGCTTTCTAGGGGGAAACAGCCGTGTTCGATTCCTAATTTTTCGCTATTCTTTCTAGTTTGATGGCTTAGTACAGAGGTCATCGCTTCGCTTCTAAACATCAGGTTATCATCAACTTTCAATTTATTTTGTCCATGGTATCCATGATTACTTCCTTACATTTTAAGAATACTTTTACTTTGACTTGTTGCCTTTGGTAAAGTTGAACGGATTTAGATATCACCAATTCAATCCAATCTCGAATGATGGTTCGATGACAGTTCAACTCGCCGAAAATAATGAAACTCTTTTGAAATCATTATTGTTCTACAAATCTATATTTCCAAACACAATTTCGTATATGACGTCTTAGTTTCCATGCTGGTGTATAGATAGAACTTCGTTCGATTATAATGTATATAGCGGAGGCTTTATATTATATTGTTATGAGGTCCGCGAGTGGCTCGCAACATAAACTAATTTAGTATTATAATTATGTTCTTCTACTGTCTAGAACTTTCTTTCGCTCTACTTGTTTTGGAGATTATGTAAACGCTCGTTGTCCATACAAAAAACTTACGTAAAACAAGTATGGAAAGGCTAAGTTCGGGTGCAACCGAACATTTTATACTCTCCCAATTTATTGATATATATTTTTTTTAAGATAACACACAATTTGATCCATATATTCGGCATCAAGACCAATAGAAAAACGAAAATCATCATATGTATATAGTATATAGGCTGAGATAACTCCTTAACCGATTTCACTCATTTTCATCACTAACATACATTATATCAAAGATTATATGCTCATTTAATTTGGCTAAGATATTTCACATATTAACCGATTTATAAGCTATTAGCCCATCATATTTTTGAAAATCCTATAATTAGCTATGTGAGAGCTAGGGGAAGTTATGACCAAATTTTAACCATTTCTGAAAGAAAAATATTTCATCTGAATTAAATTAAGATACCTGCGAGATTTACCAAAATTTTCGGTGAAAAATTACCATAAGGCACTGAGTCTTCATATTCGATATCCGGGGCATTGAAAAGTTATAGTCCGATTTCGACAATTTTTTCACAAGTGATATCACAGATCATATACAGTATTTGTGTAAAGTTTTATTTCGCTATTTTCATTGCTTCCTTCTTTATATATTATAAAGTGAACGAAATATATGGAATTCAAAATTGAGTTATATGGAAAGTTGTCGTGGTTGTGAACCGATTTCATTCATTTTCCACACGTGTCATCAGAGTTCCGAGAAAATATTATAAACCGAATTTCACGGAAATCCGTCGAGTAGTTCCAGAAATATGGTTTTTGACCCATAAGTGGGCGATGGCATGCCCATTTTCCATTTTGTAAAAGGATCTGAGTACAGCTTCTTCCTGCTATTTCTTCTGTAAAATTTAGGGTTTCTGACTTAACCTAACCTTTGTATGGGAGGTGGGCGTGGTTATTATCCGATGCATGATGTATGGTGTACATATGTGTATGGTAAGAGAACCGATTGCAGAAAGTTTGGTTTATAAAGCTTTATTGGTTTGCGAGATATATACAAATAAACGACTTTCCACGCCCACTTTCCCAAAAAATTACATCCAAATATGGCCCTTACTAAGACGATCCTTTGCACAAAATTCTTTTATAACTTTATTTATGGCTTAGTTATGACACTTTATGTGTTTTCGGTTTTCGCCATTTTGTGGGCGTGGCAGTGGTTTGATTTTGCATTTTTGAAAGCAACCCTCTCACGGTCCCAAGGAACATGTGTTTCATTAAGATATCTCAAGTTTTACTCAAGTTATCCGTTGCACGGACGGACGGACAGAGAGACATTTGGATTTTGACTAGTCTCGTCACCCTAAAAATTTTGATGTAAGTATATGTATAACCCTATATCTAACACGTTTAGTTTTATGACTTACAAACAACCGTTATGTGAACAAAACTCTAATGCTCTCTTACCAACTTTTGTTGCGAGAGTATAACAAGCTCGAGACCATAGCTTAACCTTAAAAGCTGCGGTAAAGCCGCTTAATGAAACAATGCGGAATGATTTGAAGGAACAAGAAAAGGTTGAAGTCGAGACGATGGTCTTGGTAGAAATGAGGAAGAACTTAGTAGAGATCAGATATTTTCTGAAGCAACGTTTATAGTCCGGAATCTACATAGACTCTGCAATAACCATTTAACGTATTACAAAACATTATCGGGCTTTGCTAACCTCCAACTTTCAACTTAAGCCATAGCGTTTTTAAAACTTTTTTTTTAAATTGAATTGCTATCAAAAAAGGGATTCGCTCACAATGACCTCGAATAAAACCGAAAAACGTAACTGCATAAAAGCAAAAACAAATGGCACGCAACCACTTAACCACCATGCGCATTACAATTTAACGCACATTTCTACGAACGCGTGTAGTTCACAAGGGACAAAAGCTCTAGTCTCAAATTATGCGCTCAGACGTGCTGTCACGCATGCATCCTATGCTATTCTTCGCGTTGCACGTTTCTATTATTCCTTCTTATGTACCGTTAGTCTGGCTGTTGTTAATGCTGTTTTGTGTATCTTTCTGACTTTGGCAACACAATCGCCACAAACGCAAGCAGCTGCTGTTGCGTCTTAACCGCCGCGTTGGCAGCAGGCAATCACGTGGTCGAAACTAGTATCATACAAATGCGCAACCACAATTGCCTTGAGCACGTTTTGACATCACTACAAGTATGCACTTCGTAAAAACAAAATATATAATTTTATAATGAAAGTTGAGTGTGTGTATAAAGTTAGTTTATAATCTATGTGCAATTTTCTTATGCAACAAATAAATGTTAAATGTTTTATAGACAATAAAATGTACTTGTCTCTACTATTATTTAAGTGCTACGTTTTATTTGTATAGTTTTAACACAGCATCTGTGTGCTAAGTTTCAACTGTAAATACGAGTGTATTCTACACGTAGGTTTTGCACTCGTGTGCTTGGCGATCTCATGTGGTTACAGTGACATTTATATTTTATTCATTTAAAGAAGTCACGAGTTTGTGATATCGTGATACGGGTGATGTCAAGAGAATAATTTTTAAAATATTATAACCTCAAAAATTGCTTTGCAATTGTTCTTGAGTAATAAGCTTTTGTAATGACATTGTTTATAGAGTCTAGTAGAGTGATAGATAGATTTGAGATCGGTTATAAGCTAGAAAACTTTATATTTTGTTGTGTTTCTTAGACTTAACGAGAGAGTTTGGAATTTATTTTGGAATTTTCTATAATCATTTCGGGAGATTAAAAAAAGGAGTCCCTACGCCCGGAAGAAGGTACACTTCTTAGTGATATTCCAAGAAATGCATATCATTTTGTGTGAAAGAAAACTAGCGAGAAGGAAAGGATAAAAATATGGTGGAGTGACCAACACTTTCTTAAATTCACATTTTATAAATTTATTATGCACATTTTATAAAGCAAAGTCCAAATCAATTATCATTTCTGGGTTCTGACGGATTGATATCTGTAATATTTACAATTGGATTATAATAACTAAAATGCGATATGAAATGTCTTACATATATTTTATCTATATTTCTCGCGAATACCGCATCAATAGTCGTACCTCCTTTTGTCGTAGGATCATTTCTTCCATTGATCATTTCTAATGAAAATTTCTCTCTGAGGAATGCCAGTAGTGGTTCAGCTTCTGCCAATGACAAATTTACATTGAAATCTCCCGCAAGGAGTACCGGTTGTTCGCTATACTCAACTGGTTCTCCGATAATATCTGCAAAAGCTTGCGAACCTACAGTTGACATATTAAGGCATATTGTTGCTTTTACACTAACAAAATATACAGCGAATTCGCAATTGCAAATATGCAAGACCATTTGCACCAGATTGTGAATTGCCCTACTGTACTTATTGACTGCATTATTATATATAATTATTTGTATAAAAGCTTGAAATTTATTCATTAAAATCACCACTCAGAAGTCGTTTTACACGTTGTAACCGAGCGATCATCGAAGAAATATCATTTCTAATATGCCACAAGACAAAATTAGAAATGAAGTTCATAAACCTCACGATGTCAGATAAAACGATATACATACCTCCTCATCACGGATGCTAATACTTTCGATTTGCAAAGAAAATAAATGAAGACTGACTACAGAAATGATCCTGTCTTAACTTCTCAACGGTTTAACGCGTTAAACAATTATCACAACCTTTTCCGAAGTCGTATAAGAAGTATAACTTCAAAAAAGCTTTTAAATTTCACTTAAAGCTCCGAAGTCATTTTTCATATGTATAATGAATATGTTTTGAGATTTTCTGTAATCATTTCGGAAGTGCGATTTTGCCCTTCGACGAATATTTCCAAAGCTCAAAATAAAAGCTTTTAAATTTGACCGAAAGCTCCTAAGTTATTTTCATATATTGAATATGTTTTGAGGTTTTTTATAGTCATTTCGGAAGCGGAGTGTTAACATTAGGTATATATCTGTCCTATATATAAGTATATGGAGCTTTATAGAGTTGCTTAGAAACCTCCGAACTCTTAATCAGTTTTAGAGTAAAACTTCCAAATTTTTTGAAATTCCCGTCGTGAAAGTGTTTTGAGTTAGCGGTTGCCGTTCGACGACTATTTTTAAAGCTTAAAAAAGCTTTTAAATTTGACCGAAAGTTTCTAAGTTACTTTCATATAATGAATATGTTGTGGAATTTTCTATAATAATTTCGGATTATGGAGCTTTTATGGTATTGCTTAAAAAGCTATATGCTCTCCACCAGACTTAATGTTGCGAAATTGCTTTGAATTGTCAGTAGCCCTCCGACGACTATTTTCAAAGCTCAAAAAAAAGCTTTTGATTTTTTTTGAACGAAAGCTCCTAAGTTATTTTCATCATTTGTTGGTTACTATTAAGAATTCGATTAACTATAAAGAGTGAAACAAGGGTATATTAATCATGAATGAAAATAAATTTGCTTATCGGTCATACTTATACACACTACATGGAGTACATTTCATCGAGCTATTTTATGTGTTCGACAACCAATATCTACACAGTACTCCCTCACCATTCATGAGGTTATCTTACAAAAAACTAAAAGATAATAATAAAAAACTCTCTGCTATATCAATATGAATGTTTAATGAAGCATATAAATAGGCGCTTTGCAATTTATTTACTTTCAACATTTATTAAATTGCAAAAAAAGCACACATAGTATTTATATGTAAATCCATAGCTTCACACCAGAAAGCTCCGACAATTTATAGCATAATCCCATGCATTTTTATAATGGCGCCATTAAAACACAGACGCTTCACCATTCCTCGTCAGTCATAATTCAATTTGTAGTGGACTACCAACCGGCATTTAATCCAACCACTCAAAATGCATTAAACCGGTTGCTACCAATTAGTTGGTGTTGGCTCTTAAACTCTCAACGTTTTAACGATGCGTACTGGCACATGCTATACTACAATAACAAAAACAACTAAAAAGGGGGAGCAATATAAATATTGTTGATTGATAAAAGCAAAATGGCCAATGAATGATAAGTAAAGTAACTAATGCATATATCGTATATAACAACAAATACAAATGTAGGAGCACACATACTTACATTCTTACATACATTTAGTCTATACATAGATATATATTTCTACGCCGTAGCTAGTAGCTTATCTATGCATTTTAATAGGATTTTTTGTTGAACCTCGAATGTTGACATTTATTGATGGATCGCCTCGATAAAAGCAAAAACACAACCACTTAAAACAAGCTACACACGCACCTAAAAATATAAAAAAAAAACATTATTTTACAAATATTTTCGAAAAGGGCCTTAGTGCAAAATAGACCATTAACACTACCAAAACATGTGTGCGCATAGCAAAATATTATGGTAACTTGTTTGTATATGTGTGCAACGTTAAATAAGAAAAGTTGACACAAATATGTCAAAAACAAAAGCTAAAGTTCATATGGTTGGTAGGGCTCATCAGCAATGAAAACAAAAATTTCAGTAAACAACAAGTGTGGTAGCAGAGTACTTGTTTAGGCATATATGCCTTTCGTATCTGAATGTATGTATGTATGTATTAGCAACACGTAGTTGCACTTGAATCTTTGACTCTTAGCCTTCAACATTTTCTTCTATCACATGTAGCTCTAATAATTTGCGTTCAGATCGTCCTCACTTACCATATATGCACATATCTTATGTAGTTCACTGTGTCAATATCCAAAACATTGAAGTACTTTCTAAGGAATAGATAGTCGATAGCAAGTATTTATAGCAAGTTTTATTTAAGTAGAGATGGCGAAAGTATTCCCCCGCTTGGCAGAAAACTTCATTCTTTCGGGAAGTCATTAATGAAATAAGGGGAAAATTTACAAATACTATAAAACAAAAAGTGAAATCATGTTTTATCTGTAATTATGTCTATAACTCTCCTCTTGGATGCCTCCCCTTTTTCCCATTTCGCTATCGCTCTAAATTAGATCTCTCTATCTCTATCTCTATCTCTATCTCTATCTCTATCTCTATCTCTATCTCTATCTCTATCTCTATCTCTATCTCTATCTCTATCTCTATCTCTATCTCTATCTCTATCTCTATCTCTATCTCTATCTCTATCTCTATCTCTATCTCTATCTCTATCTCTATCTCTATCTCTATCTCTATCTCTATCTCTATCTCTATCTCTATCTCTATCTCTATCTCTATCTCTATCTCTATCTCTATCTCTATCTCTATCTCTATCTCTATCTCTATCTCTATCTCTATCTCTATCTCTATCTCTATCTCTATCTCTATCTCTATCTCTATCTCTATCTCTATCTCTATCTCTATCTCTATCTCTATCTCTATCTCTATCTCTATCTCTATCTCTATCTCTATCTCTATCTCTATCTCTATCTCTATCTCTATCTCTATCTCTATCTCTATCTCTATCTCTATCTCTATCTCTATCTCTATTTCTATTTCTATCTCTATCTCTATCTCTATCTCTATCTCTATCTCTATCTCTATTTCTATCTGTATTTGACGAATCTCTTTTTGACGAATTTTTCACCTTATTAAGTGTGCCTTTCTTTCCTTTCTTTGAACCATGCTTTGAAGTGTGATAATTTCTGTGCTTTATTGCTTTCATTGAATGTGAGAGTCTTTCAAGAAATCCCACAACTCTCTGATATAACCCATTCATATTAAATTACCACTTAATGCGCAAATGATCTGCTGCAAATTAATTAGTCAATTGTTAAATCTTTGAGTGTTGTATATTTGTGTAATTCGCACTTTCTCAGCGACTGTGTACTAATTATGCATATTATATGTTCGTCTGTACTCAACTAAAACGCAATTTCGTCAGTTCAATTGTACGCCCACACCTACTTCCGCGCGCAATAAACATTTTGGACCGATTATTTACTCTGCCAAGTGTGTCGCTTTGTCGTTTGCACTTCATTCACTGCTGTTGTTGTTTGTTCGTACCTGTTGTGCAAAGTTACGCACGGATGCTAAGCGGCAGGAACAATAAATAGCATATATAAAAGCTCTTTGTGCACTGAAAAGCCAAACAAACAAAATACGGTGGCAATTGTTTATTATTTCACTTCATTATTTGATAAACAATTGGCAATTGGCTGTGTTTATAATACATATAGACTAATAGACAAATATAGATAGATAGGTACATTTTCAGAGAGGTACGAACAGATGACAGATT
The DNA here is from genome assembly GCA_031772095.1 of Zeugodacus tau. Lineage (NCBI taxonomy): Eukaryota > Metazoa > Arthropoda > Insecta > Diptera > Tephritidae > Zeugodacus > Zeugodacus tau. The sequence goes on along the minus strand of CM062652.1, from coordinate 67,792,596 downwards.
AATTTCAGCTGTCTGAATATAATTTTAGCACGACAGATTAGACGAAAGAATTGTTAACCAGTTCTAGTTTGCATATAGAGGGTTTTATAATACGGTTGGAACGATATTGACTGCATATGACGGCTGCATGTCGAGGCGTATGAGTAACCTAATATGTTGTTAAATCATCATTTCTACTTAAAGAACATTTTCATGTCATAAACAGCGTCGATTATGGGTTCATTAAGCAATTCAATAATAGAAAAATTTGCATGTAGTCATAAAAACAAATTTAATTCTACTAAAGAGCAAACAAGTCTGGAACTGTCTTATAACCATAAACTTATATGACTACACGTATATAGCTATGTTTGTGTGTTCTACAGTTAAATAAGTGCAGAAAAGAATATATAAGAAACTCTTACAGCACTTCATAGTATTATAAAAAGAAATAATACGTTTTTTAATTTGCAAAAAAAGTTACTCATACGCAGTGGCATGTAAATGCGTTTATTCGCGATTGAACAAGTGCTTATGTAGTTTGCAGTTGATTATTGCAAATAATAAGTATTTAAATTGTTTTCAAATTATTGTAGTCATATATGCATATGTAAATTTATAAAAAAAATATCTATTTTAATATAATGCCCAATAATGCCTTGATAGTACGTCTATTTCATAGTGTTTGAAATACTTTTCATGATGATTTGCGCATTCTTTATTCACTTCCTGTCATTTGCTTTGTGCGGAAATCAATCACTGCAATGCAATTTGTGCAAAGTTGACAGTGTCAAATGGTTTATAGAAGGTTATGAGTTTATTTAGTGGATTTTGGCGAGTCACCCTTTCGTGTGGACTTGAGGAAGCAATAAACAAAAAATAATATTGTAATAGTGATGAGGCTTTCTTTAGAGGATATCAGGATGAAGTATAGGAATATATATATATACACATAAGTGTATTTAAATGTTAACATGTTATACACTGAAAATATCTTCACTAATTTCACTGTCCAACAGCATTTTTGGAACAGAATAGCGACCCTATAATTCTGAAAGGGTATGTTGAGTAGATCATTTTTGTAGAACAAACTTATGGTCCAGCACGTCTGAGTTTTTTTTTACAGTGGGTCAAAGTTTTCATTTTTTGGTCGAAGGGAGCATTATACTATATGAAAAAAATGTTGTAAGTTAATGTCTGAGAGAATTCTTATGGTCAGAGTTATATTGTGGAATTGTAGGATTATTTTTGTGGAAGATCTTAACCCTCTAACTGGTTCCTTTATGGGTCAATTTGACCCTTTTTTCGAGAAAATCAAAAAATATCCTTTAAAAAAGGACATTTAAGGATTAAAATATTCTACGAAAATGTTTGGCGGAAAATTTCAGAGGGGGTTACCAAAGACACCATTGTTGTAAATAAAGCTCTTTACGATTGATAACAAAATTATAATTTTGTTTTAATAGTGGTTTATTATAGTATGTACATATTTATTTTTTTGCTTCAGCAGGAGTAGGACAGTGGATTAAAGATTAAACTTAATATGCTTTCCTGTATTTAGCTTGACGTGAATGTTCCGATGTGTCAAGGTTTCTGTACAAGCCCCATACGTATTCAGCAAGCATTACAGTTTGGGATTTCCCTTTGAATCCAAGGTTTTCTTTAAAAAATTGAGATGAGAGTGCAGAAAATGCAGCTTTAGTGACGTCTTAACGCCAATATTGTTAAAACCGATTAGCATGCTTTCAATATTTTCTGCATAGTTTGGTGCTTTTGAGTTTCCAAGGAATTCTGATATAACCAGCTGCATAAAGTCAAATGCTGTCTTTTGCATATCCGACAGATGACCATAAAATTCTTCATCTTGTAATAATTTTCTTATATCGGGTCCAACGAACATTCCTAGAAAAGGTAGTTTACATTGAATGAAATAAATTATTTCTTAAAACCGTATTTTACCTTCTTTTAATTTTGCTGCAGATAATCTGGGGAAAATTGTTTGAATGCGTTTGAAAGCATATCCTTGTGTATTTAAGCTATTAATAAAATTTTTCACCACGCCCAACTTAATATGCAGCGGTGGAAGTATGACCTTATCTTTTGGGACAAGAGATTCATGGATTACATTTAAGTCACCAATAATATTTTCTTTACGTTCTTCGAAATATTTAATATGATAATAGCTGCTGGTAGCACGTGAATCCCATTTACAAAGAAAGCACATATGTATATTTTGTGTATCCTGTTTGCATTCAAGTCAATATTGCAATCATTTTGAAGTCTGCGCATACTTCCCATTTATATTTATAGTATTCAATTTTATTTAAGAGATTTGAAATATTTGCGTATGTTTCCTCCTTTTTTGTGGAATACGCAACCGGTATTGATGGATGCTGATTTCCATTGTGCAGTAATACTGCTTTTAAGCTGTGTTTTGAACTATCTATAAACAGTCGCCAAGCGGAAGAGTCCAGTGGAAGCTTTAGATATTTTAGAACCTCTTCAATACTGCAACAGTACACAAGTTCTTCTGATTTTTTAAAATAACTTTCCAAATCGGCGTGTCTTTTTCTTGGCGATGTAACTTTTACATCAGCTTTTATCAAATTCCTGTTTTTCAATCTGGAACATAATATTTCAGCTTTCTCTTTTGTTAGTCCTAAATCTCTTACAAGATCTTCAAAATAAGCTTGGTCTATCAAATTAGGACATATGTTTAAACCACAAGGAGGCAAGTAACTTATATCTGATATGTTTTCAACCGCCGCTGTAATTTCTGTATTGGCGTATGTCATATTGGCCGAAAATGTATGTGTAGGCGGTTGAGGCACCGGAACACCTTCACAGCGCACTTCTGGTAAAATGACATTATTTGTTTGCTCGTATGTCATTATTTGGCTTCTACCAAATTTGTGATTTACGCAGAAATAGCATGTATCTTATTTGTGATTTTCAGGTTCAATCCATATAATAGGCGCAGAAAATGGCAGCGCCTTAGTACCGCCTTTGTACCAGGTCAAAGGTCCACTTTCGCAAGTAGTACATAAAGCTTTTGGTATTAATTGTCCACAAATAAAACAAAACCAATCTCTTAATTTGCAAACAGAATCCGCCATGCTTATTTAAGCTTTAATTGTTCTTTTTTTATATTAATATTAGTAAAAATCATACCCGATATGTACTGCTTAGTAAGTCAATTATGCTTAATTTTATCACACCCGATTTGTAAGTCACAGCTGACTAGACGCGAGAACTCAGTGTTTGGCCCGGCCGAACTTGACGACGTTTTCACCTACTTTGTATATGTTGGTGTGTAATTTTGCCAATTAATCGTAAAGAGCTTTATTTACAACAATGGTGTCTTTGGTGACCCCCACTGAAATTTTCCGCCATTTCTACATTTTCGTAGAATATTTTAATCCTTAAATGTCCTTTTTTAAAGGATATTTTTTGATTTTCTCGAAAAAAGGGTCAAATTGACCCATAAAGAAACCAGTTAGAGGGTTAAGATCTTCCACAAAAATAATCCTCATACAATTCCACAATATAACTCTGACCATAAGAATTCTCTCAGACATTAACTTACAACATTTTTTTCATTTAGTATAATGCTCCCTTCGACCAAAAAATGAAAACTTTGACCCACTGTAAAAAAAAACTCAGACGTGCTGGACCATAAGTTTGTTCTACAAAAATGATCTACTCAACATACCCTTTCAGAATTATAGGGTCGCTATTCTGTTCCATTCAAAAAGTCTTCATTTGTTGGACAGTGTTTTTAAAGGTTTTTTGTACTAAAAATTATGCTTATAGTAAAAAATATTGTCTCCAATAATTAGTAAAAACATGACAAATCATTCATTGTAAATAATTTTGAACAACATTTATTTAGTACAAAAAATTATAAATATTCTTATTATGAATCTATATTTTCTCTATTTTATCCAGCTCTTCACGAATGGCCGCTGTGGATTCTATAAATAAGGTTAGTAAAAATGTATTGATACTACTGTGATTATAATCAAAATCACAATATATTTAATGAATATTTTTTCTTAATACTCTTTTATTATAAAAATTAAAGTTTGTACTTTTAAATGATCAAATACTTCAATGTATGAACAAAGCATAATTTAAAATAAAAACGTAAACGTTGAAAAATAATTAAAAATAATTCTTACTGTCCAGCTTTATTTATGTGAGTTTTTAATACAAGCTTATAATTTATTGTATTTTTAATAAAAACGTATTTTTTGCTCTTATTTCCATCTATAAATACTGCGATTTAATCTGTCAAATATAAAATAAAGTGCATAAATTATTTGCACAAAATTTTTTCCGCCATTTAATATTTTAATTGCAATCAGCCCACAATCAATGAGTATTTAATTAATTATACAATACAGTCAATTTAAAAACGAATTCTGGTTAAAAATATAATAAATAGTAATTACTTGCAAAGAGTGCAGTGTGGAGCAAAAAAATTACACAATAGTTACTGAAGATCTTCAGAAAATCAAAAGTGAATATTTTTATAAAATTGTTTCGAATTAATTGTTTGAAAAATATACACCACTTCAATATTTCATTAAAAAATATTTTTACTTACAATACTTCATTAAACAAAAAAAAAAATAATAAAATTAATATCAATTAAGATGTATTTAAGAAAATAATCGACTAGATTTGCAATATTCTTTATTTATTACACTGCATATTAAACTATATACATTTACCAAGCGATAATTATTTTAAAAAGCTTTATAGCATTTTTGCACAGGCGAAAATTGATCAATTAAACGGCCTTTACTCAATTAAAGCGCTGATTTAGATCGATTTACCATACAAAATAAAAATAGTATTAATGTAGAAATAATTTTCAATCGAGTTGAAAATGCAATCTTGCTCTGGGAGTTGTTGTTCACGCGACTCGACGGTAGATGTCGCTGCTGGAAATAAATAATAAAATACCAATCAGTTGATGAAACTTACCAACTTCTTATGAAAAGCAAAAACAAAAATGTATAACAGCTGATCTATTATCGAGTAACCGGCAATTTTAGAATTTTAATTGAACAATTAATTTGGCTGTGCGAAAATTCTATCAAACTGAAAAGAGTTTTAAATGGATTCTGGTTTAAAAAAAAAAAATAAATAAAATGCCTCAAATAGTGCTGCCATCCATTTAAGTCTACAAATTAAATCACATTATATTCTTATTAAAGTAATAAATTTTACACGCAACTGTACACCCACATAATGAGTGCAAATGTTTATTGCATATTGCCAATGAAATCGAACTGTGGCATTTAAGTCAATTGAAAAGACATAAAAGTTTACATATTTGTAATTAACCAATAAAACCATTAAGGTTTCGCCCACAACTTGCGGTTGCCATAAATCAGTTACGCCCACATGTGCATTTATACAAAAAGTATATACCGATAAAGTAGCTATTTATTCATGTGGACTTATTTTAATTGCTTCATGCTTACATATGTTCCATTAGGTTGCGCTTATAATGGTATGATAACCCGTATCAATAAAACTTAACCGTTTTACTGCTGACGCATATACAGGTGTTATTTACATAAGTTTAAGTAATTAATGTAAAACCGCATACAAATGAGTGCATTTATGCAATTTCTATTTATTATGTAATGAAATTGTTTAAGTGAAAAGCCTAAATGGTCTCCAGAAAGACATATCTTTAAAAACTTGATTACAAGTCATATATAAAGTTTTTATAGGATCGACATATTCGAGAGAATACTCATCGAATATTTTTACGGAGATTATATTCAGACGAAAACATACCACAAATCATTCAAAGAATTACAGAGCGCAAAAATCATGTATAACGCCTTGAAATATGCAACAAATTTATTTATTTTTGATTTTTCCTCCCTTTTAATGGAAATTTCTGTTAAATTTATATTATTTTTGAGCTGAAAATACCAAAATTAAAGTCAATTCATGTTTAATCAGGGCAACTAACAAATAAATTATATCTATTTCTATCTATATCTATTGAAAAAAGCGCAGGTTGCTTTAGTATAACATTTACCCTAAATTACGCGCATTGTAATCAATATTTATACTAAACTATATCAAATAAATCATATTATTTTCAATTACAATAACAACAAGAGGAACTCAAAAAAACATTTGCCGGATGAATGAGTTTGTGATTTTGGCACATCGAAATTCATTTATCAAGTAAAAAATTTTAGTTTTGTTGTTGGTGACGGTGTCCAATTTGTCTAAATTGTTATTTTCTAGTTTTAGCTTTTAGCAAAAACAACAATTTAGCGAAAATTTCGCCAATAATATTTGTTACACAGTTCAATTCGCATGTATGAGTGCGCAACCTTAACCTGTAGTGAGTCATGTGATGACCTTGAGTACTAAACTGTCTACTCTGTGTGAGAATATTTAATTAAATTTGAGCGTTAGGTGATAGGGACATTTTTTAGTTAATCAAAACAATTTTATTATTAATTATATTATTAATATTAGATATATCTTTTTTTATACTAAACAAAAAAGAAATAACTTAATATTTCAGTCGAGCTTAGTTGTCATGAATTTAATTATTAAATAAAAAATTCTTAATATAAGAGTAAAATAGTGATTTGTAACTAGCAGCTGTCAATATGTCATTTCCAACTGATTAAGATCTAGTACGCTTAAGGATTAGTTATTTTCCATGTTGGCTTAGGTTTTCCTACAGTAATATACATATGATGTTTATTTATATATATGTAAGCATGTTTGTGTTTTTCTATTGTAGTACTGAAATGAGCGAATTTGCTCCGTTTCATTTGTGATTGTTATCCAGCTGTGATAACAGTACAATAGTTGAGCTAACAATTACGAAAATTTGCATTTTATTTTGCAAACGAAAATGAATACGAGAGTATTCGCACAGTTTGATAAGATAAGTAAGTTTTTTCTCTTCGAGGTGGATACTTATAATAGTTCATAGAAATTTTCAAAATAATGGCGTCTTTCTCTAATTATTCATAATAATTCCCCTAAAACACATACAGGGAAATCATTATATTCAGTTCTGAGGTATAACGTAGTAGTACTCTTTCGTCGAAACAGTCTAAAATTTAATCGTTCGTGTTTTTTAGGCTGCAAAGTGATCATTCTTTAACTCTTTATACTCTCGCAACGTTGTTACGAGAGTATTATAGTTTTGTCCACATAACGGTTGGTTGTAAGACCTAAAACTAAACGAGTTAGATATAGGGTTATGTATATCAAGATGATCAGGGTGACGAGTAAAATTCAAATCCGGATATCTGTCTGTCTGTCCGTGCAAGCTGTAACTTGAGTAAAAATTGAGATATCTTGATGAAATTTGGAAGACGTATTTCTTGGCACCATAAGAAGGTTATGTTCGAAGACGGCGTAATCGGACCACTGCCACGCCCACAAAATGTCGAAAACCGAAAACACATAAAGTGTCATAACTAAGCTATAAATAAAGCTATGGAAGTAAGATTTGGTATGAAAGATAGCATACCAAAGGGGGATATGGGGATGTATTTTTTTGGGGGAAGTGGTCGTGGCCCCGCCCCTGCTAAGTTTTTTGTACATATCTCGCAAACTACTAAAGCTATATCAAGGAAACTTTCTAGAGCCGTTTATTTTAGGTACTACCTTATACAGTCCAAAAATTGAGGAAATCGGATTATAACCACGCCCACCTCCCATACAAAGGTTATGTTGAAAACTACTAAAAATGCTTTAATTCAGTAAGGAAAACCAACAGAAACCTTAAATTTGATTATTAAGAAGGTGCAGAAGAGCTGCACTCTAACTGGTATACAAAATTTTAAAGGGGCGTGGTTCCGCCCACTTATGGGTCAAAAACCACATCTCCGAAACTACTCGACCAATTTGAATAAAATGATATCTTCATAATATATTCCTACCTTCCCAATGATATGTTGTGAAAATAGTCTAAATCGGTTCACAACCACGCCTACTACCCATATACCAGAAATCTGAAATCGGTCTGAATAGTTTACTTTACAATATATAAATTTAGTATTAGGGAAGATATCGGAACAGAACTTCGCTGAAATACTGTATTTAAAGAGTGCCATCACCCTTCTAAAAATCGGTCCATAAGTTTTCAAGACCCTATATATCGAATATGAGGACCTCAGTACTTCTAACAAATTTTTTTACCGAAATTATAGTTAAGTCTCTTAGATATTTTGAAGAAATTTTGAGGGAATATGTTTCTTCTAATAATATGTCTCCGTGCCAAAAATGAGTGAAATCGGGTTATAACTTCATCTATCTCCTATATACCTAGTAATAGGGTTTTCAAACTTTCAACGGACTTTATACCATATGTATGCCGAATATGTGAGTCAAATTGTTTGTTATATAAATAAATTGAAAGAAATAAATTGCGAGAGCATAAAATGTTCGGTGACACCCGAACTTAGCCCTTCCTTACTTGTTTGTAAAGGCTTCATATTGTGAAGACTTCATCGGATTGAGCTTGAACAACATTAAACCTAGTTCTATAATCCGGATGTTACCAGACTTTCGTCAGCAACAAAATTGGAACTAGTCTTAGAAGTGTTAAAGTGTTAGCCTTGATGCTAATCTGTCCATATTTCTCTCAGATTCTATCGACATTTCCATTTTATTACTATCTTACAACAATTGCCATAGTATCCCTCAGTATTCTTTGATTTGAATCCGGATCCATTTGTTCAAGTTTCTTTGTCATATTCAAGATACATATATAGTAGAAACTCATAACTATATATTAGTGAAACATAACTTAAAATTTAATAAAGTTCTCTTAAGGGATCATATATGATTTTCAAAACTCAATGACTCTTCAAATTATCCTCGTACTTCAATATTTACAAATGTTAAATACTATTTTATTAGCATAATTATTGAATCGTGACTAAAGTGTAAATCAGCATAATAAATATTTGAATGGAAGTTAAGCATAATTGCATTAAACTGAATGTCATGTGGAAGTAGTTATTTTCAAATTACTAAGTATCAAAAGCTTAATAATGGCAACAAAACCTGCATATATAATACCTCATACTTTAAACAAATTCTAAAATTTTTTCAAACGAAATTAACGTAAACACTAACCAAATAATTTTACTCTCAAAAAAATAAAAAGTGAAACAAGATCAATCATTGATTTTCCAATTTTAGCAAAAGAATTTCATTCACTTTTTCAAAAACATGGTGTGCGAATTTTTATTTACAACAAAAAGCACTACAACTGAAAGCAGCATACCTGTTTTCTCCAATTAAGCTGCAAGCATAAACAAACCGAAAATATGTAAACAAATAATCGTATGTTTATGCCATGACAGCTGCTTCGTTAAAAACTATACACACGCCCTGTGCCTTAGAATACTAAAATATATGCTCAGTGGATCTCATGCTTCGCAAGGCACAAGTGTTCACGTTAGCAAAACACCTGGCCCATTGTTTAGTACAACAGTGATATGATATTTTTTGTAAATTTTTTAAAAAAATTTCTTTGTTTTTATTGCCGAGTGTTAATACGTTTGTTTATTATTCTATAAACAATTTAGACAAATGTTAAACTTTTTATAGCGGCATAAGAACGTGTAAATCCATGTTTATTTAGTCCCAGGGGTAGTAATTATTTTACCGGTGAATATACTCGATAGCATGCTTATTAGGTTAAAGAGTTGGCGGTTTAATGTCTGTTATTTATGTTCCTGAAATATACTGCAGGATTGTTCAGTAGTTCAGAAGTTTAGTGGTAATTAGTTTGTTTAATGTTGTTTCTAAGGAGAAAACCTTTCTAACAAAGTACTTTTTAACCCTCAACCTTAAAGAGATCCTAACAGCTCTGTATAAATAATTTAGGAAGATGGCCCAATAAGTAGAGGTAAAGTACTTATCAGACCATCTTCTTAATTTCAACTTATCTCTGGTATTTTGTGGTATCTCTTTGCTTTCGAAACGATGGTGTTGACCCTCTTTACCGAATCAAATATCTGTTCCATCTTTATACCTTCCGATAACGCTATTCTCGATCTGGTTTGTAAGCTCCAAACCAAATCCTAATTTCTGTTTCCCACACAAAATACAAAATCCCGAACTGGAAATTCCAATCCAGCTCCTCTCTGACGACACAACAACTTTATCTGGAGAGTGAGCAAGAGGGAAAAGCAAGTGGAACTGAGCCTCTGTTTCCTTTAAGAAAATCACGATCCATTAAGTTTCATCTGTTCCTACAAAAATGTATATAAGATATTTCTTTCTTTCTACAGAAGTTATAAAAATTAGTACATCAAGGCATAAACTCAGTCCAGCTTCTTTAATAACTACTGTTAGGTCCACGTCAGTTAACGGCCGTGCCGGCCTATATCAGCGGACTTGAAACTGGGAATGCTCTGCATAGCAGTCTTCTAAATCGTTTCCTCTATTTTTATACTCTCGCAACAAAAGTTGCTAAAGAGAGTATTATAGTTTTGTTCACATAACGGTTGTTTGTAACACCTAAAACTAAAAGCGTTAGATATAGAGTCATATATATCAAAGTGATCAGGGTGACGAGTATATTTGAAATCCGGATGTCTGTCCGTCCGTCCGTCTGTCCGTCTGTGCAAGCTGTAACTTGAGTAAAAATTAAGATATCTTGACGAATCTTGGCACAAATATTCCTTGGCACCATAAGAAGGTTAAGTTCGAAAATCGGACCATTGCCACGCCCACAAAATGGCGAAAACCAACATATAAAATGTCATAACTAAGCCATAAATGAAGTTATAAAAGTAAAATTTGAAATAAAGGATCGCACTAGGACCACACACCATGAAAATAGTTCAAATCGGATAATAACCACGTCCACCACCCATACAAAGGTTAGGTTGAAAATTACTAAAAGTGGGTTAACTAACTAACGGAAAACGTCAGAAACACTAAACACTGCAGAAGAAATAGCAGATAGAAGCCGCACTCAGATTTTTTTACAAAATGGAAAATGGGCGTGGCATTGCCCACTTATGGGTCAAAAACCATATCTCAGGAACTACTCGACCGATTCGAATGAAATTCGGTATATAATATTTTCTTGACACCCTGATAACACGGACAATGGGCAACACAAATGGGCGCAATCGGTTCACAACCACGACTACTTTCCTTATAGCTCAATTTTGAGTTCCATCTGATTCCTTCACTTTATAATGTAAACATAAGGAACCAATGAAGATAACGGAATAAAACTTTACACAATTAGTGCATATCATCTCTGGCTTCACGTGTGAACAAATTGTCGAAAACGGACCATAACTTTTCAAGGCCTCAGATATCGAACATGTTGAACTCAGCGCCTAAGGATAAATTTTAACCGAAAATATGGGTAAATCTCTCAAATATCTCAATTTAATTCAGAGGAAATTGTTTTCTTCTAATAGTGTGTCTCTGTTCCAAAAATTATTAAAATCGGGTCATAACATTTCCATATACCTAATTATAGGTTTTTCAAAAATACGGTGAGCTTTATTCCGCATATATGTATTGGTTAAATTTCTTCAATAAATTGCGAGAGTATAAAATGTTCGGTTGCGCCCGAACTTAGCCTTTGCTTACTTCTTTTGTTGTTATTTTTTTTTTGCGAAAGATATCAATAGGCGTACTATGACGTCGCATAAATTAATGTAGTGCCAAACGTACAGCAAATCAATCAGATGTTATGATATGCGCGGTGCTTCCATATACCATTAATCTTGACTAGTACTTATTTCATGAAATTATGATTTAATAAACATCGAATACGGCTTTGATATACGGATTTTAAATTTAAACATACTTAATATATACCTTCCTACTTCCACATTTGCATACGTAAATATTTTTTTAGCGTGTGACGATAATTAGAGCAATTACTTTGTAACATGCTTTTAATTAATTCGTAATTTGCATATTATCGACGCTTGTATAAGTATTTTAATAAGTTTTTTATTAGCCATTTAAGCTTTTTTCAAACAAAATAACAAAAAAAAAAAAACAAGTAAGGAAGGGCTAAGTTCGGGTGTCACCGAACATTTTGTACTCTCGCAATTTATTTATTTAATTTTATTAATATAACAAACAATTTGACTCACATATTCGGTATATACATAACTAGAGACCGACCGATTAATCGGCCTTGGTATCGGCATCGGCCAGTATCGGCCGCAAAATTAAGCATCGGCATCGGTATCGGCATCGGCCATATTTGGCCGATTATTAGCCGATTCTTTCTACTTCTTTCGGATCACACTAAAATACATTTTTTTCTTTTTTGATTTCTTTAGAGCATAAAATTTTAATTCTTCTGTTTACCATATAAAATACAGTGAATCACATTTGACTCAACTAACAATTCATCATGGTGATAATTTAAGTCTAGTATAAAGAAATTCAACAATTTTGCATTAATGAAAGGTTTTATTTAGCACTGCTAGAAACATTCGATTTATGTCAAATATGTACAGTTTTGTTTAAAGTTGTTGAGATTTTGAAGATAATGTCATAAAGTCACTATTATAGAAGCATTCGTAACTAGGTTAATTTATTTTTAAAAGTTTGCCGTAATAATCACTTGGTGCTGGCCTGGACTATAATAAGGTGCATGGAAAAGAACCTCTCAAACAAGCTTCCGAAGTTTCTATTGAGTCACTATCACTATTTGCCGCCTTTCACAATGTGAGATATAAATGACAAAAGTCATCTCTTTGAAAATAACGGATTCTTTTTACTAGACCTACTATTTTCGAATATTGGCCTTAATGCTCATATTTGTCCTTAAGGGGTAACCCAGTATAACCCATGAAAAATTGGCGATTTTAGTGAATTTTTTAAAGAAAGTATTCGGTCGAATGTTTCGAAGTTTTTTGGACATAATAAGGTGTACTTTCAACTATATTTTAAAATTTTTATTTTGCAAAAATTTTGAAAAATAAAGGAGTTATGGGTTGTCTTGGGAGGTGCCAAAAAAAATTCCCCAACTGCTGACATGATTCCGTCCGAATGAGTAACTGAAACACAAAAATTTAAAAAGGTTATTAAAGTTGAATATATTCCCTATACAATGACCTACGATTATTGAAAGATAACAAACATAAACAAAATGGCGTAGTCATGAAAAAAATTTCAATTTTTAGGTAAAAAATGGTCGTTTTTTAAATGCCAAATTGACAATTTTCAACAAATCAAAAAGATCGTAGGTCATTGTATAGTAAATATATTCAAGAACATTCAGTTTGAATTTTAAGTTGATCGGTCAATATCTCGTTGAGTTATGATGTCAGTAATTTTGTGAAAAATCGTTTCGAGAAAAACGCGTTTAAAGTTTCGACTATAGCGGTTAATACATGTGAGCGATTGCTCTTTAGAACGCTGCCATTCAAAAACTATTCAAGATACGACCTTACCTTTCCCAGGATATTTTTGAAGTTATAACTTTCGAATAAGCAAATATAAAAAATCGATTTTTTGAAAATGTCACACCGGTATACCCCCTTAAAGGAAAAAAGCACTTAAAACACTAAACAACTTCATATTTACATATGAACCTATTTTGTGATGTTATTTGTCTTTGTTTTTATTTTGTTACCATACTAATTTACTAAATAAAGTTGTTGATGAAAGAATCGGCATCGGCATCGGCATCGGCCGATTCTTTGCCAACTGGCCGATTAATCGGCATCGGCATCGGCATCGGCCAAAATTTTGGTATCGGTCGGACACTATACATAACCCTATATTAAGTATATGGGAGATTATGGAAATTACCTTTTATTAGAATAAAAAAAAATATTTCCTCTGAATTTCTTCAAATTATCTGAGAGACTTATCTATATTTTTGGTAAAAAATTTGTTAGAAGCACTGAGGTCCTCATATTCGATATATAGGGTCTTGAAAACTTATGGATCGATTTCGATTTCGGAAATACAGTATTTTTGTAAAGTTCTGTTCCGATATCTTCACTAGTGCCAACTTTATATAGTGTAAAGTACACGATTCAGATCGACTTCTAAGTTCTGGTATATAGGAAGTAGGCGTGGATGTGATCCGATTTGATCCAACTAGGAAGCTAGGAAGATATTATAAACCGAATTTCATTGAAATTGGTCAAGCAGTTTCGGATATATGGTGTTTGACCCATAAGTGGGCGGAACCACGCCCATTTAAAATTTCGTTTTTGCCATTTTGTGGGTGTGGCAACAACCTCCTCAGAGTGCTAAGGAATATGTGTTCCAAGTTTCATTAAGATATCTCAATTTTTACTCAAGTTATCGCTTGCATGGAGAGACGGACGGACAGACATCCGGATTTCAACTTCACTCGTCACCCTGATCATTTATATATATATCTAACTCTTTTATTTCTGGGTGATACAAACAAACGTTATGTGAACAAAACTATAATACTCTCTTTAGCAACTTTGTTGCGAGAGTATAAAAACATATATGCTTAAAGCTATGGACAGAGCTAATACAAAAGTCCATTAAAATGCAGAATACAGCAAAATTCAGTTTTGTGGTTGTCTATGACATGGCCGGAAGCATTCAGCTGAAATGACAGCACGGCGCACAGTGGTGCCGCTTCATACAAGCCGCGGCAAAAAATAGAAGGAATCGAGGTAGGGCTTTGAAATTTGGCACACATCTCTCATATTGCCAAATTAGATGAAAAAAAAAAAATTGTTAAAATCCGCCCACAACTACGCCCACCTCCCATATAACATAACCAATAAATATTAAAAAATGATCATATATTATTAATTATTTATTCAACAAGTAATTTTTTAACATCATCGTCCAATTCTAAAGTTTTATTTTTGGGATTTGTTCTGAAACCATTAATAAAAGGATCCGATGAAGTTAAAAGCAAGTGCATTACATCTTGATTTATAGAAATTCTGTCGCATTTTCTAAAATGATTAAGCCTATATTTCTTGTAATCTTTATTGCGAGCTTCTTGAGCCTCCTCTGATAGCATGCCCAATGGTAAAATAGAGGATGAAACAATTCTTCCATGCATTAAAACTTTATGTACCGTCATTGGCATATAGTAAAATTCACAAAGGCTGACATATAACCTCGCAGTTTTCATGCAATAAATTTCAAACTTTTGAGGATCTATTGCTGCTTGACTATTGATTGTATTTAATATTATTTTAAATCTATGTATCATATTTCCATCAGTGAAACTTTGTTGGTATACAATATGTCCTGACGAGCCATCACATCCCCATTTCGAAGTCAGCTTCAAATTTTTTGGGATATCTATTAAATCATTTTCAGATTTGGACATTTAAATTCTCTTAACTGTGTGGTTTAGCAAATCTTGCAAACCAACTTCACTGTAAGTTTCCTCTGATCGCAAATTCTCAGGATAACATTTCTTCTTGCAGCAAGAACCTACAAATTTCTGCAATATCACAATATTTTATTTCTTTTGCCATTTCAAAATTTCGTGTTTTGTTAATTTTTTCACCCGTTTGCACTTCTCTCGGTATCACATATGACACATACGAACGCAAACCCTTTGAGGGTTTTACTATACTGACCTAGTACCATCACCCTGACTTGGAATTTCTCACCCCCCGATTAGCTGTTGTACTGTGTAATTAGTTCAAATAATATAATGCACCTAAACTAGTATTTTGTTGTTGTTATATAACGAGAGACAACTACAAAAAATAACAACAAAGCAACAAACCGAACAATCAAAAAACAGACAAAACAACGAAGCAGGCAAGAAAACAAAGCAGCGAAGCGAGCAAACATACAACGCTGTTGCAGTTGCAGTAGATTAAAATGCTAATTACTCATGAATTGGCAGCTAAAAGCAGCTGATTTTTTTTTCTATCGATTAAGGAGATTTTAAAGTTTATTTTGTATAAGTGGCTAACCTGCGCGCTCCTGCGCACAATAGTTATATTCTGTTGAAGTTGTAAAATATATGATTTTTTTGGACCATGAAAAAACATCATATTAAAAAAATCTTGAAAAAAGTATACATTTCATGATGTAAATCACATCTATAACATTGGTTTTAATAAATAAAAACTTTACAATTGATATTTTATGGTTAACTTTTGAGTTTTAACCTTCGCATATTCATCACATTTTTCTGAGTAATTTTGCGTTGATACTTTGTTGGACTTTGAAGCTCTCCCAACAAAAAACCATTGAATATATCAAGCCCAAGTATTCGGATAATGTTATTTGATTAGTTCTTAGCTTAAATTGAAAAGATGGTACAAATTTGGAATGATAAAAAAAATCCTTTTTTGCCGCTTTGGCACCACTGTGCGGCGCTGCGTGGAAACAATAAAAATGACAATAATGTCAACGAACAGAAGCCAAACGGTCGGTAGTGGAAGAATCGGTTGTAGCGAAGAGTGGCAGTGGAGAGTATGATGAAATAATATTATTATATAATTCCTTAATGGAGACTGCTAAATTAGAAATAGCAAATTTTTTGATTTAAAATATTTGCAAGAAAATAGTTTTAGTTTACCTCAAGCAATTGCCTTCTTAAATTGACTACGCAGGATAACTTTCCACATTTTCACTTACTAAAAAAAATGTCATTGATGCATCTACATATATACACAAATATAGACCACAGTTTAATCAAAAGTCTATGTGTGCGTGTGAAGTAGAAATTGTTACAAAGTCAATGTAACTTCCTGTAGCTCCACACATTCTTACAGTACATACAAGATCTTGGCAATATTAAACCGAAGCTAAACCAAATAAACAAATTTCTTTTGGTTAGAGTTTTCGGGCTGCATGGAGAGAATATGAAATTTGTATAAATGTGCCAAAATACCCGTGCTGATGCGATTATATAGTGTGCATGGATACGCACAGCGAAAAAAATAACACGAATTCTGTGGGAAATGTAAGCAATGAAAGAAATACATATGTATATGTATGTTTTTTTTTCTATTTATATGTATGCGCATCTGGGGAATAAGTGAAAGTTGAGTACCACATTCGGTTGAGTGTTAACAGCCTTGTAGCTTTAATGTTGACAATACTTAAAGTCACTTTCAAGACGATAGCAAGCATATGTTGCGTGTAAAAATACACAAATACATATATCTGAGATTATTTTTATAAATATATGCACTTGAATTAACGGTATTACAATTTTGTTTATATAAATGGCCTTAATATTACTATTAAAATTTAATTTTATTTTAATGGGAATATATAATATTTCTTCAAAACTTGATTTTATATATTTGCTATCTAGGATGATTCACACATTATAGTAATTTTTAAACTTTTCACTAATCGAGCTCACACAAGCTTTCGCATATACAAAAAGAGCTTTCACCTTTTTTTCAAAATTTGATTTTATTACTCAATATAGTTGTTATAAGGGACTATACACTAATTTGAGTATTCTTTAAACTTTTCTATACCAGAACTTATGCTGAGCTTTCGCACAAAAAAACCAGAGGATTCACCATATTTTCCAAAATGTATGTTACTACCCATTATAGTTGCTATTGATAGCGATGCATTGATTAACGCAATCTTCCAACTTTGTGATACCAGAGCTTCCACAAAACTTTCAATAATCAAACAAAGCTTACAAATTTTTCTGTTAACAAAATTCGATTATCATTTCATTATAATTGTTATTGAGAGTGTTAAACAGATGTTAGTATCTAATTTTAAAATTTTTCAAAACTCGTACAGAGCTTTCGCATATCCAGTTCAGAATTTTTACATTTCCGATTCCGATTTTAATGTTCATTGTGTTTGGTATTAAATGCGGTATATTATTTTCTGCGATCATTTAACATTTCAATATCACAGTTTGCACAAAGCTTTCTATAACCTAATAAAGCTTTCACATACCCAAACAGTGCTTTCACATTTTTTAATCCAAATTAGTTTTATTGTTCATTATAAAAATTATAGTATTCTTCCAACTTTTCGCCACTTAATATTGCTGTCAGAGCTTTCACTGACCAAATTATTAATACATATCTTTACAATGACAACATATGAATTACATATGAATGTATAAATATATAACCGTCATCCAAAATTATTATGTAAATTTCTATTTCTATATAGTGCTGCAGTGAAAAGTGCATTGCTTAACCAACATTTAAGTTTTTCTCGGAAAAACATTTTGGGTGTAATATCTAAGTAAAGACAATCAAAGAGTGTTTATGTCATTCTTAGTAGAATTAATTCGCATGACCAAGCAAAAGTAAGCTAAATTGCCATTTTATCAAAAGAAAGTTTAATCAATTTCAAATAAATTCCAATTTATTCCACTATTCATGCTTCAAAACTATTGAAGCAAAAACTGAAATTATAAAACTATAAATTTTCGTACGAGTTGAAAGTTGATAATATGGACTTAAAGCGCTTTATATGAAATACTTTGTTTTTATCAAATTTTCAATTGAATAAACTCATAAATTTTCCTCAATTCCCTTTTTTGCGTTCAATTGGATTAAATAAGCAGTAAACGACCCAACTAAGAGTAATACTGTGAAAACAGCACTTTAATGACCAATACACGCACAACCATACACAAATACTCAAACACACACGACCGACAATGTGTAATATTACAAGTGCGTGGCAAAACATTTGTGAAAAATAAATAAATTGTAACAGCACAAAGAGCAGTGAAGCACACAAAAGAGTGTGTTGTAAGTTGTAAAAAATATTTATTAATGACATAAACAAAACAAGCCAATGATCCGGGTGTTAACCGCTGTTGCTTTGTTGGTGTTGTGAAATGTGTGGTAAACGACATTGAATGTTGAATGGCGTTAAGAATGCGTTAAATTAAATCCATTATTACTTACATTACCAATTTCCGCACATACATTGTTGTGCTAGGAATAGCACCGTTACTAGCGTGTGGTATTCACGATGTGAGTTAAGAGTAATTTATAGTAATGTATACGACGTGGCGCACCGTAAAGCTATTGAATACTTTAAAACAGATTTTTTACGTGAAAACTGGATTACCATAGAAAGGAGGAGAAGGATTTAGAAAAAATATATATATAAATTTTTTTATCTGTGTCTCATCACTTTAGTAAACTCCCGAGAAGGAATATTACTCATCGGTATACTAGTCTAATTTCGACACTTCGAATTCTCGATATAAATGTTTTCTCAACGTCCACAGATCTCCCCTAGATTTATCATGTATATCACACATAATAAAATAAGATTTTTGGTAGATCTAAAGTTAAAAGATGAGAGATATGGGCTAAAATTTAATTTATTTTTCTTTTACTCAAGCTCGAAATCGTACTTCAGTGTTAACATCAGCTGAAAGGCTTAGAAGATTTTCATGAATTATTTTAAAAATGATTTACTTAAGATTATTTGGATAATATGTAATTGTCCAATGAAGTAGTCCTCTATTTCATCAACTATTACAGAATTTGGAAAGCGAAATTTGACGGTAAAAAGACTGTTAAAAAGAATCGGCTTTCAGCGCCATCTGTTGGAAACATTTATATAAAGAACTTTTTTTTATAAAAGAAAGATTAGGTTATACGCTGGGAGAGATGCAGTTGCTCCATTGAAGTGCTCCTTACTTTACGCGACTTACGATGTTTTTGTGATACTAACAAATGAATTTGGACAGTAACTAAGAAATAATTTGACGACAGCGCCACCTATTAGATAAATTTGTAATCAAAAATCGTACAATATAGTTCAGTTTGGCTGATGATAAATAATTTAGTTGGTAGAAATATTATAGAATTTTAATCAACTTATACTATACTAAGTTTTCTTTGATATTAGTGAATTAATAGATTGTACAATTAAGGTCATTTCTTACAGGATGTCCTTTAGGTCATAAAAGCACTTATTTACTATAGTTGAATAGTAAATAATTATTTTGACGATGTCTAGTGTTAAAGAGTACACAATTCTCCATCAATAATCTATATTCACACTACTACTTGTCACTCATACCTACAAATCTTGAAAATAGCATAAATTTATTGCTTTGCCATCATTTTTTTTTATATTCGATTATTTTTATTTCAATCGATTAACTCTTATATTAATGGCAGATAGTTTCGTATGCCAATTTATTGCACATCAAACCTTCATTATTCCACTCAAGTCATTATATTTATACCTATGTATATTTATATTTTTACACATCGAGGTCGCTTTATACTAAATTCTTTATGCACAATTTATAATTGAAGTGAAATTGTACATTAAATCGGTTGAAAATATGTGTAGCCTGTCTTGTATGTACTTAGTATGTACCCAGTACCAGAGTGAAAGCTGTTGAAAAATTAATAGATTTCTGCCAATGGCAGCAATCAAGATTTACAATCTTTTAACGACCAGTCCATAATAAATGAGTGTAATGAGAATAATAACATTGAAGGACTTGTATACACGCACGTCTTTCATTTTGATGTTAATATGAAAGTGTAATTATATACGAGTAAGTAGGTAGGATGGTTGGTTCACAAATATACGTGGGTATTTATAGTTTCTCCTTTATTAAGCGCAATTTGCGGGTTTTTAGGTGAATTTATGAATATTAAAATTTGGTTAGTTGCACTTGGGGTTAAGAGGCGCCATTTCTGGATGGAAGAGAAAAGAAAAGTTAAGAGTACAAAACTAAAATTATGATATATAGAAGGCCAATGGTGGGATATGTGATCAATTTTAAGATTCTCTTTGCAACTTTAGAGCATTGGATTGTATTGATGTACTAGAAGTCATTTGAGTCTCAGAAACCCGATTAAACATATGTATAAGTGAGATACATATGTGAATGAAGTCTTTATAACCACTAAGTCCAGATAGATAACTTTATCTGTGTTTATTTAATTGTATAACAGATATTTCGCAAATATGATTTGTAGAGACATTGGTATTTGATTATCGAAAATATATATTTTAATCAAATAATTACTCTCATGAATCATTACTTATGGTTGAGAAAATTACCACTTGTAGTTTATTTGGAGTTCCTTATGAAATATAGAAACCTTTTCGATACATTTTCGGGTCTTTAACGGTACATTTTCAATACATTTTTGGTAATATTTTCGGTTAATTTATTTTATGATTTCAGATTTCAAAAATTATTTATCTAAATAGAAACTTTGGTACCTTTGCGATATATTTTCGGTACTTTTTTCGTTATATTTCGGAAAAAATTAATTCTAATTAAATATTTCAATTTTTTTTCCAAAATTTAAGCTCTGGTTAATTACATTTTCTTAAAGGTCACAAATATTTCGATAATTTTCGGTCAGATTCGAAAGCGTACTAAGTATGTCTGTAAACAAGTAAGGAAGGGCTAAGTTCGGTTGTGACCGAACATTTTATACTCTCGCAATTTATTGAAGAAATTTATTAAGATAACACACAAATTTACCCATAGATTCGGCAGTTTAATAGAATAACGAAAATCGTCATATACGGATATGAGGGCTGAGGTAATTCCTGAACATTTTCACCAGCACGCTACACTATATCCAAGACTACACGCTCACTTAATTTTGCTAAGATTGTGATATATCTATTTACCAATACATATATGCGGAATAAAGCCCACCGTATTTTTGAGAAACCTAAAATTAGGGATATGGGAGCTAGGATATGTTATGACCCGATTTTAATAATTTTTGGAACAGAGATACACTATTAGTAGAAAACAATTTCCTCTGAATTACATTAAATTATATGAGAGATTTACCCATATTTTCGGTTAAAATTTACCCTTAGGCGCTGAGTTCAACATGTTCGATATCTGGGGCCTTGAAAAGTTATGGTCCGTTTTCGACAATTTTTTCACAAGTGAAGACAGAGATGATATGCACTATTTGTGTAAAGTTTTATTCCTTCATTGGTTTCTTATGTATACATTATAAAGTGAAGGAATCAGATGGAATTCAAAATTGAGTTATATGGAAAGTAGTCGGGGTTGTGAACCGATTTTATCCGTGTTATCAGGGTGTCAAGAAAATACTATATACCGAATTTCATTCGAATCGGTCGAGTAGTTCCTAAGATAACCGACTGCAGAAAGTTTGGTTTATATAGCTTCATTGGTTTGCGAGATATATATAAATAACCGATTTGTGGGCGGGGCCACGCCCACATCTCCAAAAAATTAACATCAAAATATGCCCTTTCCTGCGATCCTTTATTCCAAATTTTACTTTATAACTTAATTTATGGCTTAGTTATGACACTTTATGTGTTTTTGGTTCTCGCCATTTAGTGGGCGTGGCAATGTTCTGATTTTGCCCATTTTCGAAAGCAGGGTGCTAAGGAATACGTGTTCCAAGTTTCGTTAAGATAAGTCAATTTTTACTTAAGTTATCCGTTGCACGGACAGACGGACGGACAGACAGACATTCGGATTTCAACACGTCTCGTCATCCTGATCATTTTGATATATATAGCCCTATATCTAACTTGTTTAGTTTTATCACTTACAAACAACCATTATGTAAACAAAACTATAATACTCTCTTAGCAACTTTTGTTGCGAGAGTATACAAATATGAAATGAAAATTTATATAGAATATAAAATGGGTATATAAGTATATGTACTTAGCTGGTAGCCAGTAGTCGCCTTGATATTGATTCCCTTGTGACATATGAGTAACCATAAAAGTTGGCAAAGTTGATTGAAGACCACAAATGGAAGTTTCCACTTGAAAAGCTCCAACTTGCTATACATAGTAGTTGTTAACTGAAGAGAAACTTCAGAAAAACATGCATGGTGCATACATATCAATTACTGTAACCAGTGTACATAGTTGCTTAAATTGTTTAACAAGCAACATTATTGAAAATAGACGTCTCGTTTTACGCTTACATATGGTATATACATAGATAAATATGCCGTTATTTACGACAAAGTTTTAATATATATGTGGGTACATAAATATAACGGCTATTTGTACACTGAGCAATATTGTGGCTAAAACCATTCAAAACTTTGCCAACACAAATAATTTGTGTGTCATCAAATGTGCCACATTCTCTGCATCCTGCTGGTTCTTGAATGTGCCATGTCAAGAAACAGGAAATGCAAATTGTTTGCCAACGGAACGTCATACAAAACCAATGAAATAAGCAGTGTTGGTGTATGTGTAAATAACTTGAGGATTTCGCTGTTGGCACTCACTCAATAAAGCAATGCTTGTTTTTCAGGACAAGACAGTTACAATGGAAAAAACAACTCTGTATCTTTACGAGTATATTTAGAATTAAAGAGATTGATATTGAAATACGGTTGCAAAGAGTTGTGAAATTATTTCTAAATGTTTCTATTTTATGAGATCGCTTCTGAAGATATCTCAATTTAGTTAAAAATGAATTGAATCATGAAAGATCTGCTCTATATCGTTCCTTTGTATTATATTTGTAATACAGACCTTACGAAAAAGTCTCGGATGTCATAAGTTCAGAGCTACGGAGAACAGTAGTTGAGGTCTCAAACTTAACGTTACTTGGACTATATTGAACGTTGTTCAGATACAAAAGAGAATCGGTAAAAAGTCATTTCCGAAAATTTCAGAGCGCTCGCAGTTGCTCTTGGAGCTTTCAGTAACATTTTCGAATAAAAACTTGTCTATGATGATGTTGTTCTAGAATCTGTCACTCTCAAAGAATGTGCCTACTGGCCGATGTTTCAAAATATTCTTCATCAGCGAAGAGTAGTTCTACACTAGTTGAGTCACATGTCGTTTATGACCTCTTTGACAATTAGCTTCGGATAGATGATATCTTCAGAGATTTCCATAGAACATTGTATATGTCTAGATATGTTCTGAGACTTCTGATGACCATTGGGTTGCCGAAAAGTGAAGTATTTTCAAAGTTTGTTCGGAATTATATGAAAATAATGAAAATAATATCGTCTCCATGGTCCAAAAATTAATGTTTTTGTTTAGATAGAAATAACTTTATGGAATCTTGTTGGTAATTCTTGGGCCGATATAAAATCGGGTCCATTTTATCTTTGGAACTGAGTTAAGACTCTTTCAAGCATATTGTTTGTGATATGTAGTAGCCTCCAAATTAAAACGAGCTTCAAAGCGCTAGTTATACTCTCGCAACCTGTTGCACAGAGTATAATAGTTTTGTTCACATAACGGTTGTTTGTGTCACCAAGAAATATAAGAGTTAGATATGGGGTTATATATACATAAATGATCAGGATGACGAGTAGATTTGAAATCCGGATGTCTGTCCGTGCGTCTGTCCGTCCGTCCGTCTGTCCGTCTGTCCGTCTGTCCGTGCAAGCGATAACTTGAGTAAAAATTAAGATATCTTAATGAAACTTGGAACACATGTTCCTTGGCACCCTG
Organism: Zeugodacus tau; assembly: GCA_031772095.1. Taxonomy (NCBI): domain Eukaryota; kingdom Metazoa; phylum Arthropoda; class Insecta; order Diptera; family Tephritidae; genus Zeugodacus; species Zeugodacus tau. Next base: position 67,768,212 of record CM062652.1, on the reverse strand, counting down.
AGGAGGTTGCTTTCGAAAATGGGCAAAATCGGTCCACTGCCACGCCCACAAAATGGTGGAAACCGAAAACCTATACAGTGTCATAACTAAGCCATAAATAAAGTTGTGAAAATGAAATTTGGAACATAGGATCCCATTAGGGAGGGGCACATTTGGATGTAATTTTTTTGGAAAAGTGGGCGTGACCCCGCCCCCAAATAGGTTATTTGTATATAACTCGCAAACCAATAAAGCTATGTAAGCCAAACTTTCTGCAGTCCAAAAATTAATGAAATCGGATAATAACCATGCCCACCTCCCATACAAAGGTTAGGTTGAAAATTACTAAAAGTGGGTTAACTCCCTAACGAAAAACGTTAGAAACACCAAATTTTACATAAGAAATGGCAGAAGGAAGCTGCACTGAGATTTTTTTACAAAATGGAAAATGGGCGTGGCGTCGCCCACTTATGGGTCAAAAACCATATCTCAAGAACTATTCGACCGATTTCAATGAAATTCGGTATATAACACTTTCTTGACACCCTGATGACACGGGTGGAATATGGGCGAAATCGGTTCACAACTACGTCTACTTCCCATATAACTCAATTTTGAATTCCATCTGATTCGTTCACTTTATAATGTATTCATAAGGAACCAATGAAGCTAGCGGAATAAAACTTTACGCAAATACTGTATTTGAGCTGTGACATCACTTGTGGAAAAATTGTCAAAATCGGACCTTGACTTTTCAAGGCCCCTGATATCGAACATGAAGAACTCAGTGCCTAATGTTAATTTTTCACCGAAAATATAGGTAAATCCCTCAGATATTTTAATGTAATTCATTCCCTCTGAATTTTTTTCTTATAACAGTTTCTCTCTGTACCTGAAATGGTAAAAATCGGGTCATAACTTCCCCCAGATCCCATATACCTAATTATAAGTAATATTAAATTAAGTGAGCGTATAGTCTTCGATATATTGTATCTTGGTGGTGAAAACGAGTGAAATTGGTTTAGGAATTACCTCAGTCCCCATATACTATTTATGATGATTTTCGTTATTCTATTGAACTTTATACCAAATATATGGGTCGACTTGTGTTATCTTTATAAAATTACATCAATAAATTGCGAGAGTATAAAATGTTCGGTTACACCCGAACTTAGTCCTTCCTTACTTGTTTTAGTTCTAGTTTAGTTGATTAAGAAGAGCCTTGTTCATACTGTATATCCACTCGATAAACTTCGATGTCAGACTCCAAACTAACCTTTCGAGCAATTGAATTCCATTAGAATGACATTTTTGTACTCAACATCAAAGTAGATTTTGTAACAGTATAATGACAAAATCGTTTATGCAAGCGCTCAACACAAAAGGGCGTACCAGTTTAAAGTCACGTGGTACAGAATATTGCTAAATTGCGGTGGAATATGCGGTGAGGTGTGCTGTGGTTGCGTTGTGGTGGTTTGTGCGGCAATTCGCATTAATTAAAATGTTCGCGCATGCACAGTTTACAAACTGCAAAATGAGCTGCAATTTAGCCAAGTAACAACTCTATACAAATTCGCGCATCCGTACACCAACTTGTTTTATACATTTTGCAAAACTTATTGCCATTCCAGTGCACCTGCTTGGTGCAAGTGTAGGCGTTCATGTCCGTGAGTGTGTGGGTGTCTTCACTTTCACCTGTGTCTAAATACATATATGCAGACTCTGCTACTTTGTTGTGCTCACGTACAAGCTGCGTTAATTTATTCAGGTGTTATGAGCGTAACTGTTTAAGCCAACGCTTACAAATTTTAAATATATGTAGCTGAAAATACATGAAAACAAGCCAAACTTGCATGTTTCGGTGCAAACGCACGTGAATAGTTGCAAACTTGGAAGATATATGGAGAGGACGTGTGACATTGGATAACAACTGGTAGTTCATTTAAGTGTTTTTTTGGCAAACTATCATATGTATTTGGGAAAATGAGTTCATTTGGTAGCACTGAGTTTCATCATATAAAAAATTTGTACTAAAGCTTTACACTGGAAAAATGGTTAAATAACTAAAAATAAATATTAAACGCCAAGTAATTGGAATGTGGTAGAATAAATAGAACGTGTACTTTATAATTGGAGACCAATTTTTCTAATCAGTCTCGTACTTAGATACCCTATTAAAATGCATTTTTCGTCTGCTTTCATTGGATTTTTCATGAAAGTTTCCTAAAACCTATGTTACCATGCCAATTTCACGTATGATGAGTAAGGAATCTGTCCTATAAAAATCGTTTGCTCTTCCGGCATAAATTATTCTGTTCGCGCTATCTAAAGTTAGGTTAGGTTGTATAGCTGTTCCCCAGAGAGAAACACATTTAGGCCATGAGAGACAGTCTTTTGTGAGATTTTTCACTTCTATATCCGCAATTCCGCGTGGTTGTTCTAATAAGCGAGATCCGAGAAATATTTGTCTTGATCTAGCAAAAGCGGGACATTGAGATAATGGCCGTTGAGAACCCTACGACTAAGGAGAGGTGAACTTTACAAAGAGCGAAGAAGTCGGTAAACCTAATGAACAGCGCTAATGGCCGACTAGCGCTTGACCAGCTCAGCTGTAATAGGATAACGGTGCTCTTAATCGAAAAGTATAATAATGCCGCTGATAGTAGTGTAGATATGCATGCCTTTATCGCGCTAGCTTACTGTGGTAAATTCCAAGTAGCAATCTCTAAGAATAATAGACCATTTAAAATATGTATGTATATCTTCTGACCTTCTCTTGAGAAGTCAGGTATCTTTCATGGTGACTTGTGATCATCTGTACACAAGTATGAATTAGATGAAAGAATATAACTTCAAGACAGATAACCTTGTCAGACCGAACAGAAAGCGAATTGTCTGTTCTACTTGAAAGCAATTATATCCTATCTTTTGCCGGTAGATGGGTCATTAAACCGGTTGGAAAGTGATTGAAAGTTATAATATATGAAGAAAGGTTAGACGTCTTGGGAGTTTTCTACTAAATCCTCATCTGAATTAATTGATTGCTTTGATGAAGAACATCCCTAATTGTAGGCTATGTTTTCTTACATACAAAACAACAATAATTATAACGGGTGATTTTTTTGAGGTTAGGATTTTCATGCATTAGTATTTGACAGATCACGTGGGATTTCAGACATGGTGTCAAAGAGAAAGATGCTCAGTATGCTTTGACATTTCATCATGAATAGACTTACTAACGAGCAACGCTTGCAAATCATTGAATTTTATTACCAAAATCAGTGTTCGGTTCGAAATTTTTTTATCGACAAATTTTGTTCAGCGATGAGGCTCATTTCTGGTTGAATGGCTACGTAAATAAGCAAAATTGCCGCATTTGGGGTGAAGAAACAGCAGAAGCCGTTCAAGAACTGCCCATACATCCCGAAAAATGCACTGTTTGGTGTGGTTTGTACGCTGGTGGAATCATTGGACCGTATTTTTTCAAAGATGCTGTTGGACGCAACGTTACGGTGAATGGCGATCGCTATCGTTCGATGCTAACAAACTTTTTGTTGCCAAAAATGGAAGAACTGAACTTGGTTGACATGTGGTTTCAACAAGATGGCGCTACATGCCACACAGCTCGCGATTCTATGGCCATTTTGAGGGAAAACTTCGGAGAACAATTCATCTCAAGAAATGGACCCGTAAGTTGGCCACCAAGATCATGCGATTTAACGCCTTTAGACTATTTTTTGTGGGGCTACGTCAAGTCTAAAGTCTACAGAAATAAGCCAGCAACTATTCCAGCTTTGGAAGACAACATTTCCGAAGAAATTCGGGCTATTCCGGCCGAAATGCTCGAAAAAGTTGCCCAAAATTGGACTTTCCGAATGGACCACCTAAGACGCAGCCGCGGTCAACATTTAAATGAAATTATCTTCAAAAAGTAAATGTCATGAACCAATCTAACGTTTCAAATAAAGAACCGATGAGATTTTGCAAATTTTATGCGTTTTTTTTTTTTTAAAAGTTATCAAGCTCTTAAAAAATCACCCTTTATTAGTATAAAGTGTTGCCTGAATTTAGGCGCATAGTTTCTATTTCATTTTTAAGGTTGAAATATCTTAAAAATATCTTGAAAATTATAAAAATCTTAAAAATATGCGATTTTAAGAAAAAATAAATATTTGTTCAAAAAGCTAAATATTAATAAGCTTAACTTATGTATATATCTGACAACCTAAAATGTGTGTGTCGACTGTTGTCACATGGAAATCCACCAACTTTTTCATTGCACTCGTACTGTCGTTCCACAAATATGCGCATATTTTAAAAAAGTTACGTCTTCATAATTTCGCATATAAATAGAAAACGACAAACAAATCTCAACAACTCAAAAAAGCATTTGTAAAGCGTTGTTTTCAAAAACTTTCGACAACATAAAATCTGTTCTCCTACACACACATACATGTGTCGCCTTATTATTTTCACTTTTTGTTGTGCCTACACATCTTTACTGTACTTGGTGAGCAAGTTTCACAAATGAGTACGTATTAATTTCGCTATAACCCACTGCGTGCCACTTAATTAACCCACTCACTTTTTGAACTCCATATTCCGCATCACAAAATTCACAACAGTTGTTGTTAAGTGCAGCTATCACCTTTTGTACGGAAATGCGCCCTTGTCCTGGAGGCAACCTATTTCACTTAACGATTAACTCATTATGCGCCCCCATATACCGGCTTGCCAGCTGTTACCGTGGCATTTTCATAATTTACATTTCGCTGGTTTGTAGCGCAGGGTTCTCCTGCAGGATTGAATATTAAATAACATGACAGTAAAAATTAAAGTTTCGTGATTTCTCTTTAAAAAAAAATTTGAAGAAACCATTTCGAAAACGGAAATCTGGTTTAAGATATCATGAAATATTTGTTTACATAAATCATATCGCGATACTATATATTACGGAAAATGGGTACAGATTTTAAAATTTTGCAATATACAGTTACGAAGAATTATAAATTTGGAAAAAATATTTAATAAAAAAATATATTTACATTAAATTAATATCATAAGAATTATTTTAAATACAAATGCATAATTGGAATACAATTTCATAATCGATTTGTGAGTCACGGATATGTTTAAAAGCCTTCAAAATATTCTGAATAAATGGCATATACGTACCATGTAGCTACATATGTACATATATACATATATATACATATATATATACATATTTGGCTTGAGAGCCGCTTAAGCGATTATAGCCAAATCCACCAAAGCGCGTCACTCATTCTTCCGTTTTGCTTTTTGGCGCCAGCTGGAAACACCAAACGAAGCCAGGCCACCTTCTACTTGGTCTTTCCAACGGAGTGGAGGCCGACCTCTTTCGCGGCTTCCTCCAGGGGGTACTGCATCGAACACTTTCAGAGTTGGAGTGTTTTCATCCATTCGTACAACATGACCTAGCCAGCATAGCCGCTGTCTTTTTATTTGCTGAACTATGTCAATGTTGCCGTATAAATCGCACAGCTCATCGTTCCATCGTCTGCAGTATTCGCCGTTGTTAATGTTCAGAGCAACAAAAATCTTGCGCAAAACTTTTCTCTCGAAATCCCCAAGAGTCGTCTCATCGGATGTTGCCATTTGAAGACCGATATCTCGACGAGAAGTGGACGTATCGAGGTGTTCAAAAAACCAAATTAAAGCTAAATGAACAAAGTATCCGATCCTTATAGTGGTTAAGCTAAACAAACTTTTTTCGCGCCCGTAGATAAAAAAAAACTAAAATATTTTGAAAATTTTTTTGTTGCTGGTTTTTCTACGATTACTCAAAAACCGCAGAGGTTAAAAATTTTTAAAGTTCTAATCCAAAAACTAGACACTTGGAGCTATAATTTCCTTCTTTATCGATTTCTTGTACGACCATTTTTTTAAGTTAGGGCCTGTTGAAATTTGCCCAAAAATTTGGAATTTATTTTTGATCCCTTAATTTTTTCCAGTAGTGTATCTACATACATACTTTCAAATCTCCAAGTTAAACTACGAATGAATCGTAAAATATCAAAGCGTCACTTATTAATAGTCATTTTTAAGACATCCTATTTACTGTAAGCCACATTTAGGTCCCACGAGGCGTATACGCAAAATATTCGAAGTTACGCTAATAATGACTTACAATTATTGGCAGAAAATGTTCTAATTAATGAAACGTTTATAAACAAATATAAAAGAGTAAATTCAAACTTAATTTAAGTACTTTTAATAAATGGTTATATAAAATAATTTTCTTTGGGAATGCAATAAGTTTCCTTAAAATTTTGTAATGGCTTCGCGTGGGCTGTATACATATGTGCATATGCAGGCGATAGAACAGCTCACGAATTTAAGATTTTTATACTCTCGCAACAAATGTTGCTAAAGAGAGTATTATAGTTTTGTTCACATAACGGTTGTTTGTAACACCCAAAACTAAACGAGTTAGATATAGGGTTATATATACCAAAGTGATCAGGGTGACGAGTAGATTTGAAATCCGTCCGTCTGTCCGTCTGTCCGTCTGTGCAAGCTGTAACTTGAGTAAAAATTAAGATATCTTGACGAAACTTGGCACAAATATTCCTTGGCACCATAAGAAGATCAAGTTCGAAAATTAGCAGAATCGGACCATTGCCACGCCCACAAAATGGCGAAAACCAAAAACACATAAAGTGTCATAACTAAGCCATAAATGAAGATATAAAAGTAAAATTTGGAATAAAGGATCGCAGGGGCATATTTGGATGTAATTTTTTTGGGGAAGTGGGCGTGGTCCCGCCCACAAATCGGTTATTTGTATATATCTCGCAAACCAATAAAGCTATATAAACCAAAATTTCTGCAGTCGGTTCTCTTACATACCCCACCACACACCATGAAACTAGTTGAAATCGGATAATAACCACGCCCACCTCCCACACAAAGGTTAGGTTAAAAATACTAAAAGTGGGTTAACTAACTAACGAAAAACGTCAGAAACACTAAACTTTGCAGAAGAAATAGCAAAAGGGAGCTGTACTCAGATTTTTTTACAAAATGGAAAATGGGCGTGGCATCGCCCACTTATGGGTCAAAAACCATATCTCAGGAACTACTCGACCGATTCGAATGAAATTCGGTATATAATATTTTCTTGACACCCTGATAACAATGGGCGAAATCGGTTCACAACCACTACTACTTTCCTTATAACTCAATTTTGAAATCCATCTTATTCCTTCACTTTATAATGTTAACATAAGGAACCAATGAAGATAACGGAATAAAACTTTACACAATTAGTGCATATCATCTCTGGCTTCACTTGTGAAAAAATTGTCGAAAACGGAAATTAACTTTTAAAGGTCCCAGATATCGAACATGTTTAGCTCAGCGCCTAAGGATAAATTTTAACCGAAAATATGGGTAAATCTCTCAGATATCTCAATTTAATTCAGAGGAAATTGTTTTCTTCTAATAGTGTGTCTCTGTTCCAAAAATTATTAAAATCGGGTCATAACATTTCCATATACCTCATTGTAGGTTTTTCAAAATTACGGTGAGCTTTATTCCGCATATATGTATTGGTTAAATTTCTTCAATAAATTGCGAGAGTATAAAATGTTCGGTTGCACCCGAACTTAGCCTTTCCTTACTTGTTATTAAACAATTTGTTTGAGTATTTATAGAACAGATAGTTCCCAAATGTTTGTCATCTGTTTGATAAATTAAATTCGAAGTATGTGTAAGGTAAAATATACTACCATAAAAGTACCAAACTGGAGAGATTTGAAAAATCCTATAATTCTTTTCCGATAAGGTTGCCACTTTTTTAATATTAAATCAATAAACCAATTCAAATCAGCACATTACTCGTATTTCATTTCAGGAATCAATTTAATAACACCTGAGTTGGAAATATTTCTGAGCATGCATGCTTCATTAATAATATCGAAGAGAAAAGCTGTTAGTTTCAATATGGCAATCAAGGTTAAAAAATGTGCAATAAAAACCTGAATTAAAAGTTCGAAAAAAAAAAATTATTCTGAAATATTCCTAGTAGTTAACCCTTTAGTCCCCTTACCGAAATGTTATAAACTCTTTTATACGTCGTGTTTTAAAAAAAATATAGTTTTCGTAATTGATTTGAAATAATGTTGATTGATTTCAATATTTTGGACACCTTTTTAAAGTTTGACTGAAATTTTAACATTTCAAAAATTAATCATATGAACTGTCAGTACTTTCAAAAATATGGCACAGAAGTTCACCTTTACAGACAACTTTCTATTCAAGCAAAATAATAGCACAATTTAAGAAATCGAAAATCAGTCGTTTTTATTGAACACAGCGACATTTCGAATTAGTTACGTTATAAATACATGTCTATACAGTTTCGAACTATTTCATTTGCTATATACTATATGATACTCATTTCTAATAGTTCTACTAACATACAGAAGAACAAGTTCATTTTTACAATTACAATAATTTTTCCTTTTATTCCTTACAAACATACCTACTTCAATATTACAAATATTTTTCACTAAAAACCTACTGCCACAATTCTGTGCATGTGTACTCCTGCGACCACTTTCAAACTAGATGCAGCATCACTTGGTAGTCTTAGTGCAAGCATAAGCTTATGTGCATACATACATACAGACTCAAAATTCAATCAATATTTGACTGTAAACTGTATGCCGCTGAGTTGGCTTCTCAGCGAGTCCTTTTAGAGTCCTTTTGAATTTCCCTTTGATCGCAATATTACAACTTTTTATTCGAAATTTTTGCAGAATTGCACGAAATTGTGTTAAATATTTTGCGAAATTTAAAATTGCATTAAAGTTGTACAAACATTTGAACAGCTGTTTCACGGTTATCATCAATACCTCTACTTATTCACATATTACTGCAATTCTTTTTTGAATTGATTGTAAATACTGGAAAGAATTCAAGGTCATGTATATTTCTTTGCTTACAAAAGGTGCATCGTCTACTTTTGTGTGTCTTTCTATCGCTATTTTCTTCGAATTGAGTTGTTCGATAAGCTTCAAAATGTTTTCGACATGCTGAGAAACTTTAATAAGACCCAAAGCATTTATGAAAGAAATATGCTCAGTTATAGTTGTAGGTATTGTCAGTACTGTTTTTTTGAATTTAAGTACAATCTGTTGGAGTTTTTCGATTTTAAGATCAAGCATGGTAGACATATAATATTTAAAAAATTCCACATTTGGTAGGAGTTTGAATCAAAACCTTCTTTTCAAATAACAACAAATCTGTCCTACGAAAGCGAAATTGACAGTGATTGGTTCAATATGTATGTCTGCGCAAAATTCCACGAAAAATGTCTCGACGGTCACTAGTTTTATTAAGCACAGCGAATTAAACTATTCCGTTTTCGTAGAAAAATTTATCTATATATCCGATGTCAATAAGAAATGACCTTGCAGTGGCCACGTAGATCTCCAGGTCATACGTCTTCTTGTTTCACTTTGAGCGGTGTTTAAATAACTACCAGTAATCCTTAGACCATTAGTGAACTAAATCACTGCTATACTGGCGTATATGTTCGAAAAAGTAAAGGACACGTCGAAAAAAATGTTTGCGCACTGGCATGATAGAGGGCGCTACTTGCTTTCATTATTTATATTTCTGTCTACTCATTCATTGCTTCGTAAAAACACTGTAAAATTCAAAATTTAATTACAAAGACTTAAAATTGAAATTTTGTTAATTTGCAACTATATATAGTTTCATTCCACAGTCTACACTTCATCGTACACAACAACAAATGCCCTCTCACAATACGTGTAATTGCCAACAAACAATGGAAACAATGCAAATAACAGTTTTGGCATTGCTAAGTAAAGCGTATAATTTCGGATTGTTTTAGTGCTGCTTCACTTTGCAGGAATCCAATTAAAATCACAAATTTCGCAAAGAAAATTTCGCGCTTTTTCCCCTTTGTATTCCACTAAGCTTTGGGGGCACGATTAGTATGCTAAACTACTGCGAGTAGGCGTGAACGGCAGTAAATATGTAAATGTTATACAAATGTTACGATTTTTTATATGTTTTCCTTTGGCTTAAAATTAAATGTGAATTTATGCCTTTGTATGAAACTGACAGCTTAGACAATGCTGTTAAATTAGTGTCGCGTTGCTCAATTTATTCACATATAATATTTGTATTTCATTCCAATCATACAAATATGAATAATTTAAGCGTTGATGACTGATTGAAAACTTTTACTGCCGTCCGAACAGAACATCCAAAATAAGAAGACTGCATATAAACCGCAAACTGCCAAAAATACAAATGAAGTCCACAGCTTTTACTCGTAAAAAATGGCGAGTAAATGGTAGAGTCGTAAAATCGCATGCATTGTCGCGTAAAAAAGACAAGAGAGTCCGAGTCTTTCGGTAATATTGAGTGTTCTTACAGATTTTAAGCAAGTACAGCACAATGCCGTGGAACATAAAAATTGCTGCAAGTCAATTGCGTGCCATTGACCATTAAGTCGACAATAAAAAATGTGAACGCCTTTTGTGCCATTAAGACAATGGAAATTGAAGGCACTTTTATGTGGTCTCTTCTCTTGGGTGTTGGCGAATTTTTTACAACCACAATGCAGTCGTAGTTCTGCATCTTCAATTAGCTGAAAACTGCATATTACCCTGATACTTATAGTGAAAATGCAAAATATTTGTGAGGAAACAGATTATATTTTATAGTTTTGCAAGTCTCTCTTCAGAAAAAGAGCGGAAATTATAGTTGGTTTAATACTATTTTGATTCACAGAAATCACTTCATGACTGATTCATCGTATTGATTTTAATACGCATGTGGTTTTCGTTGAGAGAGAAAGAGAGATTTTGCACAATAACGGGAGAATGTAGGAGAGAGTGTGATGATTAGGATTGTTTTTACCATTTCTTTCTTGTTTCTTTACTGTGAATGTGTTGAAATCTTTATTACCTTTCACTTTCGAGGTCACTTAATTCTATAAAATGAAATGAGAAAAGATGCGGAATATGTTAAGGAAAATCATGGTGATGTCCTTGAGGTTAGTGAGAGAGGTCCCAGGCGTTATATGGACTAGTGTCCACAATGAAATGTGATTTAATGTTTAACAAGTAAGGAAAGGCTAAGTTCGGGTGTAACCGAACATTTTATACTCTCGCAATTTATTGAAGAAATTTTATTAAGATAACGCACAAATTTACCCATAAATTCGGCATAAAGTTTGATAGAATAACGAAAATCGTCATATATAGATATGAGGGCTGAGGTAATTCCTGAACCGATTTCATTCAATTTCACCAGCAAAGTACACTATATCCAATACTATACGCTCACTTAATTTTGCTAAGATATTTCACATATTAACCAATACAAATATGCGTAATAAAGCCCAACGAATTTTTGAAAAACCTATAATTAGGTATATGGGAGCTAGGGGATGATATTTTTGAAAAACCTATAATTATGTATATGGGAGCTAGGAGATGTTGTGACCCGCTTTCAATTATTTTTGGAACAGAGACACACTATTGGAAGAAAACAATTTCCTCTGAATTACATTAAATTAGCTGAGAGATTTACCCATATTTTCGGTTAAAATTTAACCTTAGGCGCTGAATTCAACATGTTCGATATCTGGGCCTTGAAAAGTTATAGTCCGCTTTCGACAATTTTTTCACAAGTGATGCCACAGATCACATGCTGTATTTGTGTAAAGTTTTATTTCGCTATCATCATTGCTTCCTAATGTATATATTATAAAGTGAAGGATTCAGATGGAATTCAAAATTGAGTTATAAAGAAAGTGGTCGTGGTTGTGAACCGATTTCATCCATTTTCCACACATGTCATCAGGGTGTCAATAAAATATTATATACCGAATTTCATTGAAATCTGTCGAGTAGTTCCTGAGATATGGTTTTTGACCCATAAGTGGGCGATGCCACGCCCATTTTCTATTTTGTAAAAAGATCTGAGTGCAGCTTCCTTCTGCTATTTCTGTGAAATTTTGTGTTTCTGACGTTTCTCGTTAGTGAGTTAACGCACTTTTAGTCATTCTCAACCTAACCTTTGTATGGGAGGTGGGCGTGGTTATTATCCGATTTCTTTCATTTTTGGACTGTATAAGGAAACGGCTAAAAGAAACGACTGCAGAAAGTTTAGTTTATATAGCTTTATTGGTTTGCAAGATATATAAAAGAAACATATTTGGGGGCGGGGTCACGCCCACTTTTTCAAAAAAATTACATTCAAATGTGCCCCTCCCTAATGTGATCCTATGTTCCAAATTTTATTTTCATAACTTTATTTATGGCTTAGTTATAGCTCTTTATGTGTTTTTGGTTATCGCCATTTTGTGGCCGTGGCAGTGGTCCGATTCGGCCCATCTTCGAACATAACCTTCTTATGGTGTCAAGGAACACGTGTTCCAAGTTTCATTAAGATATCTCAATTTTTACTCAAGTTACAGCTTGCACGGACGGACAGACAGACAGACGGACAGACGGATTTGAACTTTACTCGTCACCCTGATCACTTTGGTATATATAACCCTATATTTAACTCGTTTAGTTTTAGGACTTACAAACAACCGTTATGTGGACAAAACTATAATACTCTCTTAGCAACTTTTGTTGCGAGAGTATAAAAACGACTTGAAGAAACGATATATAAACATCGCTCTTTGAAAAGGCTAGGGTATTCAATTTTTAAAAACTTATATTTTTATAGGATTAGGTTTAGAGCCGCTAATTTATATAAATCAAATAGCTGATTTATAACTTATCGATTTAAACAGAGCTAGATCGCTGAAAGGACAGTCCTTGGACGGATAAAAATCGGGTTAATTCCGGTACCACAAAACCGGCTTTCGTGGGAATTACTCGAAAATAAAATAGAGTGAGCTTCACGCTATTTCGTTCTGGATACTGTAGTAAATTAAACGCCTGCTTATCCAGACTGGTATTGGGGTCCAAAATCATAGTTTCAGAGCTGAAGGGAACTATGCTTTGCAAAGTTATCAATATTAACAGACCGTTTAATGGAAAGGACTTAGGCTTCTTTCCTTCTCCCCTTTCGAAGCTTAAAAAACCTGATTTTTTTTTGAAAATGTTGAAAAATTATGAAAACGCTTTCAACAACTAAACTAAAACTGAATTATGTAATAATATTCTTAGTCAAACATTAAATTCACTCAAGACGCTACTAACACAACGCTTTATCGCAAACTTGGCAATATTAAATGCAGATAAAAGACAATGCAGCACACCTGCAGTATCGCTTAAGTATCCACTTCGCATTTACTGCCTGCAATCTCTAACGAAAACGCCAAATGGCAGTGTTTTTCCACGTCAATAGGAGTACGTGGCTGCGCAGCATTATCACCGTTTTCTCGTAGTACATACAAAGTACGCACTTGCTGTAAATGACATAGTAAAGTTGAAATTGGGAAACTTTTTCGCACTTTCCCAATCCCAAAATTTTTTCTTGCTTATTCGGCACTTTATTTTCATCTTAGCCAATTATGTGAGCGAATTTTTTCACACTAACTATATAATATTCGTGCTTTAAAATGTATAGCCAACACAAAGTCACTTAAGCTATTTACGTTCATAACAACAAAAACAATAAAAGAAGCGCCACACTTTTATTGGTATTTTAATCGCTTTTACCATTTTCTATGGCCATTTTACCTGCGCCACATATTTTGCCACATTTCAACGCGTAAAAAGTGAAAATTCCTATAAAACACTTGCCACAAGGTGGAAAGTTGGCAATTTTTTTTTTAAGTTTGTATGCGGCTTGAGCATAGTACAGTACTATGGTAGGTGGTCGTTGGTTGATAGTGACAGTTTTTTGTGGTTTTCATTTGAGGATAACTTAGTCGCATACTCCTACATACAAACATATGTTGACTGCTTATTAACCTTGCTTGCAGGGTCATTCAATCGAGTCAAGAGTGCCACAAGGGAATTCGTATTGCTTGACCAACAGTATTAAAGTAACAGAAACGCGTACATGGCAGCATCTTAATTTCATGCTTGCCACATGCCACAACTGCCTCCTTTAAGATGGTCTTCATCTATCGTATTATGTAATCACCTGCAGCGGCTGCTGCTAAACTCCCGAGTAGCCAAATAATTTTTAGTAATCCCTTCACGTCGCTTTACACTTTAAACCACAGACGATTTATGGTTTTAACGTTGATAAGAAAAAAACTTATTTGAAAATAATTGCATTCACGCCCAATCAAATGAGATTAACAATTTTGTTGGTGCGCTTATTTGGGGTTTAGTTAACTTCAAAGCAAAGAATAGAAATTTTACGTAAATTTTCATTTTTCTTTTTCTTTGCAGCTCAATCATAAATTAATATGAAATTGCATATCAAAGTTAACCTTGTCTAACGCGTAGGCGCTTAGTTTCACGCTTAGTTAAAACTCAAGTGGCTGTGAATCCACAGAAGGGCATACCAGTTTTATTGAGCGTTAATTTTATACCACTTAAGCGCCTCAGCGAATTCGTTTATGCATAATATATCAGTGTATAAGGTGCGATTTTATTTCGCTATAAATAGTTTGCCATTTGGAATGTGAAATTTTAGTGAAAAATCATTTTTGGTGCATTCAAATATTTTATAGACTCATAATTGTCTAAGGTTATACATAAAAGTCTCACATGTACCGTTATTTTGATATGTTAATGTTTATTTTTCAATGCTTTTCAATTAAATTAATATAAAGTGGTTCTATGCTCATCTTATATAGCGAAAATATACTCTTTTTGGAACCTTTGCAAAAATATTGTAGCACAGTTTTAGGCGTATCACCTTATTAAGTGATTTTTGAATAAATTTCTTCATTTATTTTTTTGTAAATTAACACTAAAAGGTTCTAAGCTAAATACATATAGCTAAATACAGTTCTATTTTATTTTTGTAATCTTTAAATATTGTAAAGCATAGTTTTAGGCGCATTACATTATTAGCTGATTCTTTAATAATTTTTCTCACATACTGTGTTGGTAAATTAATACTAAAAGTTGATTTTGTAAAGCAAAAATATAATACTCCTTCAATTTAGGAAATTTTGAAAGAATTAAAGCATAGATTTAGGCGCTATAACATGTTTATTGATTATTTAGCGTGAATAAAAGTACTGTTACTACTTGTCATTTCGGTTGATATATTGGGTCCATATATGTATATAATTGTTTTCAGTTTGAGTGAGAAATGGCGCCATTCCACAGGGAATCATTTTTCAGCAAGAAATTATATAATTCTTAATTTATCGTATAATTTATTGCTCTATTTATATTATTTTGCGGAATGTTTTAGTTGTAGCCTCTTTTGGTGATATTATGACGTACCAGGTGTGTTAAAAAAATAACGGGAATTTAAAAAGTTCAAATTTTCAAAAAGTTTAATTTGTTAAAATGACAGGGACGTCGTTATACAAGCACACAAGAAAAAGGGCCAAAGGCTATCCTAAAAATTGAGTAAGAAGTCGACAATTGGAGGAAGCGTTGGCATAAGTGCATAATATCGAATGAAGGCTATTTTGAAGGCGACAACATTAATGAGGATTAAAATTTTTTTTTCAAGAAACGAAAATTACATTTATTTTTTGAACACACCACCTAGATCGAAGGTTATTCTCTATTCGTAGTCACAGCCTACATTGGAACTACAGTGGAACTTCCTTATAGTGAATTCGCAGGGGACCTGAAAATTGCTTCACTATATGGAGACTTCATTATATAGAAATAAATTTTTTTCTTTTGTAATTTTATTTAAAATAATCAGTAAGTTTGGTTTGAATTACATTCTTCCATTTACATTCTACATTTTTCAAAATCATTTCCTTATTTTTTAGAATATTTGATAAAGTGCTGGGAAGTATTTCAAACTGATTAGCAATATCTTTTTTTTTGTACCTTCCCTTCTTTAATTTTGTTAATAATTAATAGCTTTTTTTCAAGTGAAATGGTGCTTCGATGCATCATTATACTCTCGCAACAAAAGTTGCTAAAGAGAGTATTATAGTTTTGTCCACATAACGGTTGTTTGTAAGTCCTAAAACTAAACGAGTTAGATATAGGGTTATATATACCAAAGTGATCAGGGTGACGAGTAAAGTTCAAATCCGGATGTCTGTCTGTCCGTCCGTCCGTCAGTCCGTCTGTCCGTCTGTCCGTCCGTCCGTCTGTCCGTCTGTCCGTCCGTGCAAGCTGTAACTTGAGTAAAAATTTAGATATCTTAATGAAACTTGGAACACGTGTTCCTTGGCACCATAAGAAGGTTAAGTTCGAAGATGGGCGGAATCGGACCACTGCCACGCCCACAAAATGGCGATTACCAAAAACACATAAAGAGCTATAACTAAGCCATAAAAAAAACTATGAAAATAAAATTTGGAACATAGGATCGCATTAGGGAGGGGCACATTTGAATGTAATTTTTTTGGAAAAGTGGGCGTGACCTCGCCCCCAAATATGTTTTTTGTATATATCTTGCAAACCAATAAAGCTATATAAACCAAACTTTCTGCAGTCGTTTCATTTAGCCGTTTCCTTATACAGTCCAAAAATGAAAGAAATCGGATAATAACCACGCCTACCTCCCATACAAAGGTTAGGTTGAAAATGACTAAAAGTGCGTTAACTCACTAACGAGAAACGTCAGAAACACAAAATTTCACAGAAGTGATAGCAGAAGGTAGCTGCACTAGGATCTTTTTACAAAATGGAAAATGGGCGTGGCATCGCCCACTTATGGGTCAAAAACCATATCTCAGGAACTACTCTACAGATTTCAATGAAATTCGGTATATAGTATTTTATTGCCACCCTGTTGACATGTGTGAAAAATGGATGAATTCGGTTCACAACCACGACTACTTTCTTTATAACTCAATTTTGAATTCCATCTGAATCCTTCACTTTATAATATATACATTAGGAAGCAATGATGATAGCGAAATAAAACTTTACACAAATACAGCATGTGATCTGTGGCATCACTTGTGAAAAAATTGTCGAAAACGGACTATAACTTTTCAAAGCCCCAGATATCGAACATGTTGAACTCAGCGCCTAAGGTTAAATTTTAACCGAAAATATGGGTAAATCTCTCAGCTAATTTAATGTAATTCAGAGAAAATTGTTTTCTTCCAATAGTGTGTCTCTGTTCCAAAAATTATTAAAATCGGGTCACAACATCTCCTAGCTCCCATATACCTAATTATAAGCTTTTCAAAAATATGGTGGGCTTTATTACGCATATATGTATTGGTTAATATGTGATATATCTTAGCAAAATTAAGTGAGTGTATAGTATTGGATATAGTGTATCTTGCTGGTGAAATTGAATGAAATCGGTTCAGGAATTACCTCAGCCCTCATATCTATATATGACTTTCATTATTATATTAAACTTTATGCCGAATTTATGGGTAAATTTGTGCGTTATCTTCATACAATTTCTTCAATAAATTGCGAAAGTATAAAATGTTCGGTTACACCCGAACTTAGCCCTTCCTTACTTGTTTTTACTTCAATTTCTTAACACAACTGAACTCCTACTACAATGTACATATGTATGTATTTTCATTTTTAAATTCCCCGTATTACATTTCTACATTTCGTTTATTTCTGAGAATACGCAGTTCCAAATAATTGAGTGTAACCGAAAACATATTCAAAACAAGTAAGGAAGGGCTAAGTTCGGGTGTAACCGAACATTTTATACTCTCGCAATTTATTTATTTAACTTTATTTATATTATATAATACACAATTTGACCCACATATTCGTCATGTATATTGTATAAAGTCCATTGAAAGTTGGAAACCATAATATTAGGTTAGAAGCACCGAGGTCCTCATGTTCGGTTAATGGGGCCTTGAAAACCTATGGTCCGATTTCGGCGATTTTTAGAATGGGGCTGCCACACTATTAACATAGTATTTGTGCAAAGTTCTGCATCGATATCTTCACTAGTGCTTACTTTATATATTGTAAAGTAAACGATTCAGATTGTCTTCAAAGTTCTGGTATATAGGAAGTAGGCGTGGTTGTGAAGCGATTTGGCCTATTTTCACAACATATCATTGGGATGTAAGATGTACAAACCAAGTTTCATTGAAATCGGTCGAGTAGTTCCTGAGATATGGTTTTTGACCCATAAGTGGGCGACGCCACGCCCATTTTCCATTTTGTAAAAAAATCTGAGTGCCGCTTTCATCTGCCATTTCTTATGTGAAATTTAGTGTTTCTGACGTTTTTCGTTAATGAGTTAACCCACTTTTAGTAATTTTCAACCTAACTTTTGTATGGGAGGTGGGCGTGGTTATGATCCGATTTCTTTCATTTTTGGATTGTATTAGGAAGTGGCTAAAAAAAACGACTGCAGAAAGTTTGGTTTATATAGCTTCATTGGTTTGCGAGATATATATAAATAACCGATTTGGGGGCGGGACCACGCCCACTTCCCCAAAACAATTACATCCAGATATGCCCCTTCCTGGTGCGATCCTTTATTCCAAATTTTACTATTATAACTTTATTTATTATTATTTTCGAAAGCAACCCTCTCACGCTCCCAAGGAACATGTGTTCCAAGTTTCATTAAGATATCTCAATTTTTACTCAAGTTACAGCTTGCACGGACAGACGGACGGACAGACGGACAGACAGACATCCGGATTTCAACTCCACTCGTCATCCTGATCATTTATATATATATAACCCCATATCTAACTCTTTTATTTCTTGGTGACACAAACAACCGTTATGTGAACAAAACTATGATACTCTGTGCAACAGGTTGCGAGAGTATAAAAAGCTGTGTCTTTAAAATGACTTCATTATAGGGAGAGCTTCATTGTAGGGAAGTTCACTATAAAGAAGTTCCACTGTAACAAATTTTTTCGCCACTGCCTTGTCTTTGTACTTCACTTTTTCACCTTCTCACTTCTCGGTTCTTAATCGACTCACCATTGCTGGCGTTACATTGTTTGTAAGTGTTAAGTTACTTAGCGTTTTGCTCGTTAAACTATTTTGTAATTATACTCTCGCAACCTGTTGCACAGAGTATCATAGTTTTGTTCACATAACGGTTGTTTGTGTCACCAAGAAATAAAAGAGTTAGATATGGGGTTATATATATATAAATGATCAGGATGACGAGTGGAGTTGAAATCCGGATGTCTGTCCGTCCGTCTGTCCGTCTGTCCGTCTGTCCGTCTGTCCGTCCGTCCGTCCGTGCAAGCTGTAACTTGAGTAAAAATTGAGATATCTTAATGAAACTTGGAACACATGTTCCTTGGGACCGTGAGAGGGTTGCTTTCGAAAATGGGCAAAATCGGTCCACTGCCACGCCCACAAAATGGCGAAAACCAAAAACACATAAAGTGTCATAACTAAGCCATAAATAAAGTTATAATAGTAAAATTTGAAATAAAGGATCGCACCAGGAAGGGGCATATTTGGATGTAATTGTTTTGGAGAAGTGGGCATGGTCTCGCCCCCAAATCGGTTATTTATATATATCTCGCAAACCAATGAAGCTATATAAACCAAACTTTCTGCAGTCATTTTTTTAGCCACTTCTTAATACAGTCCAAAAATGAAAGAAATCGGATAATAACCACGCCCACCTCCCATACAAAGGTTAGGTTGAAAATTACTAAAAGTAGGTTAACTCAATAACCAAACGTCAGAAACACCAAATTTCACATAAGAAATGGCAGATAGAAGCTTCACTCAGATTTTTTTACAAAATGGAAAATGGGCGTGGCGTCGCCTACTTATGGGTCAAAAACCATATCTCAGGAACTACTCGACCGATTTCAATGAAACTTGGTTTGTAATAGTTTCCTTACCTCCCAATAATATGTTGTGAAAATTGGCCAAATCGCTTCACAACCACGCCTACTTCCTATATACCAGAACTTTGAAGACGATCTAAATCGTTTACTTTACAATATATAAAGTAAGCACTAGTGAAGATATCGGTGCAAAACTTTGCACAAATACTGTATTTATAGTGTGGCAGCCCATTTCTAAAAATCGCCGAAATCGGACCATAGGTTTTCAAGGCCCCATATATCGAACATGAGGACCTCGGTGCTTCTAACCTAATGTTAGGGTTTCCAACTTTCAATGGACTTTATACAATACATATGACGAATATGTAGGTCAAATTGTGTATTATATAATATTAATTAAGTTAAATAAATAAATTGCGAGAGTATAAAATGTTCGGTTACACCCGAACTTAGCCCTTCCTTACTTGTTTCCCTATGCTTTTATACAAATTGGATTGCTTTTAATTTCCCAATGCAATATTTTTTGTGCAATTATACATATGTAGTTCCATGCACTTGCTAATATATAAATAAGTACTAGCGCACTTAAAGGCGTTCAGCATGCACTTGCTTCATTTAGCTGCGGCAAGCAGCAAACACGAAAAACTGCAATTAGTTTAGTGCTAAAGTAATTGCCATGAAATTTAATAAAGTTGAGCAAAACAAGAAACAAAAAACTGAAATGATACACTTTAAACACAGTAACATGTTTTTTGTGAAATCCTTCTGCACTTTTGAATGCTCAATTACCGTTAAAAGCTGCAGTAAATTCAGCTGCAATAAAGTTCGTCCGTCTGTATGTAATGCAGCAAGTAACTTATAAATCAAATTACAGTTTGTATGTTGATTGGCTTGTTTCTTTTATCGATTTTGTTGATAACTGTAACGTTTACATCGTAGAGGTATATAGATATTTATATTCGTGTGCCTTTAAAAGCTCGTTGAGATTTGTAATACACATTTTGCACAACTGCTGGTAATGCTCTCAGCACACATTTAAATAATTTTTTTATTATTATTTTTCTTTGATTTTATTTTATTTTTCTCCCATACCAAGTATGAAGTAGACCAGCTGTGTCTCTTGTCTTTACATTTATGCTAATCTATTTTGCTTTATGACAATGTGTCTGCAAACTATATACGTGTATGTATATTTATATAGTTAAAATATGGTAACACTTGCCACAATTGCAAACACTTTGTCTGCAAATTACATTTAAAATGCAGACGAAAAACTTTAAATGTAAATACAAATGTACAGGCATGCCGTAGTGGCCTGAGGCTTCACCACAATTGAAAATTAAATATGTAGTAGGAGAAATATTTTTGCAACTGTCCTCTCTGTTTTGATAAATTTGCTTATCTACATATATGGAATCACTATTTCTAGTGAGTCCAGGTATTTTTTGTTGAATAATTTTTCTGCCATAAATTCATTCTACATTTAGTAAATTCATATTTTCGTCACTTCGTATTAGAAATATTTATTTTTGTT
Organism: Zeugodacus tau; assembly: GCA_031772095.1. Lineage (NCBI taxonomy): Eukaryota > Metazoa > Arthropoda > Insecta > Diptera > Tephritidae > Zeugodacus > Zeugodacus tau. The sequence continues at coordinate 67,746,835 of CM062652.1, read as the reverse complement.
TAATTAATTTATTTTTTATTACGCCAGCAAAAATTCATGACAATTTTTATATGGATCGGATACATGATTCAATTATAAAAGGTTAGGTAAACAGCTTTCTCACTATTTCTTGACAACCCTTCTGCGTTAGCAAAACAATAATGTTTTTATACTCTCGCAACAAAAGTTGCTAAAGAGAGTATTATAGTTTTGTTCACCTAACGGTTGTTTGTAAGTCCTAAAACTAAACGAGTTAGATATAGGGTTATATATACCAAAGTGATCAGGGTGACGAGTAAAGTTCAAATCCGGATGTCTGTCTGTCCGTCCGTCCGTCTGTCCGTCTGTCCGTCTGTCCGTCCGTGCAAGCTGTAACTTGAGTAAAAATTGAGATATCTTAATGAAACTTGGAACACGTGTTCCTTGGCACCATAAGAAGGTTAAGTTCGAAAATGGGCGGAATCGGACCACTGCCACGCCCACAAAATGGCGATAACCAAAAACACATAAAGAGCTATAACTAAGCCATAAATAAAGTTATGAAAATAAAATTTGGAACATAGGATCGCATTAGGGAGGGGCATATTTGGATGTAATTTTTTTGGAAAAGTGGGCGTGACCCCGCCCCCAAATAGGTTTTTTTATATATATCTTGCAAACCAATAAAGCTATGTAAACCAAACTTTCTGCAGTCATTTCTTTTCGCCGTTTCCTTTTACAGTCCAAAAATGAAAGAAATCGGATTATAACCACGCCCACCTCCCATACAAAGGTTAGGTTGAAAATGACTAAAAGTGCGTTAACTCACTAACGAGAAACGTCAGAAACACAAAATTTCACAGAAATGATAGCAGAAGGAAGCTGCACTCAGATCTTTTTACAAAATGGGAAATGGGCGTGGCATCGCCCACTTATGGGTCAAAAACCATATCTCAGGAACTACTCGACAGATTTCAATGAAATTCGGTATATAATATTTTATTGACACCCTGATGACATGTGTGGAAAATGGATGAAATCGGTTCACAACCACGACTACTTTCTTTATAACTCAATTTTGAATTCCATCTGAATCCTTCACTTTATAATATATACATTAGGAACCAATGATGATAGCGAAATAAAACTTTACACAAATACTGTATATGATCTGTGGCATCACTTGTGAAAAAATTGTCGAAAACGGACTATAACTTTTGAAGGCCCCAGATATCGAACATGTTGAACTCAGCGCCTAAAGTTAAATTTTAACCGAAAATATGGGTAAATCTCTCAACTAATTTAATGTAATTCAGAGGAAATTGTTTTCTTCCAATAGTGTGTCTCTGTTCCAAAAATTATTAAAATCGGGTCACAACATCTCCTAACTCCCATATACATAATTATAGGTTTTGCAAAAATATCATCCCCTAGCTCCCATATACCTAATTAAAGGTTTTTCAAAAATTCGTTGGGCTTTATTACGCATATATGTATTGGTTAATATGTGATATATCTTAAATTAAGTGAGCGTATAGTATTGGATATAGTGTACCTTGCTGGTGAAATTGAATGAAATCGGTTCAGGAATTACCTCAGCCCTCATACACTATATAGGACGATTTTCGTTATTCTATTAAACTTTGTGCCGAATTTATGGGTAAATTTGTGCGTTATCTTAATAAAATTTCTTCAATAAATTGCGAGAGTATAAAATGTTCGGTTACACCCGAACTTAGCCTTTCCTTACTTGTTTCTTATACTCTCGCAACAAAGTTGCTAAGAGAGTATTATAGTTTTGTTCACATAACGGTTGTTTGTAACACCCAAAACTAAACGAGTTAGATAAAACTAAACGAGTTATATATACCAAAGTGATCAGGGTGAAGAGTGGAGTTCAAATCCGAATGTCTGTCTGTCCGTCCGTCCGTCTGTGCAAGCTGTAACTTGAGTAAAAATTAAGATATCTTAATGAAACTTGGAACACTTATTTCTTGGCACCATGGGAAGGTTGCCTTCGAAAATGAGCAAAATCGGACCACTGCCACGCCCACAAAATGGCGAAAACCGAAAACACATAAAGTGCCATAACTAAGCCATAAATAAAGCTATGGAAATAAAATTTGGTATGAAGGATCGTACTATGAAGGGGCATATTTGGATGTAATTTCTTTGGGGAAGTGGGCGTGGCCCCGCCCCCTACTAAGTTTTTTGTACATATCTCGGAAACCAATAGAGCTATATAAACCAAACTTTCTGCAGTCGTTTTCTTTAGCCACTTCCTAATACAGTCCAAAAATGAAAGAAATCGGATAATAACCACGCCCACCTCCCATACAAAGGTTCGGTTGAAAAGTACTAAAAGTGGGTTAACTCACCAACGAATAACGTCAGAAACACTAAATTTCACATAAGAATTGGCAGATGGAAGCTGCACTCAGATTTTTTTACAAAATGGAAAATGGGCGTGGCGTCGCCCACTTATGGGTCAAAAACCATATCTCAGGAACTACTCGACCGATTTCAATGAAACTTGGTTTGGCCAAAAAAAAACTTGGAAAATAGGCCAAATCGCTTTACAACCGCGCCTACTTCCCATATACCAGAACTTTGAAGACGATCTGATTCGGTTACTTTACAATATATAAAGTAAGCACTAGTGAAGATATCGGTGCAGAACTTTGCACAAATACTATGTTTATAGTGTGGTAGCCCCATTCTAAAAATTGCCGAAATCGGACCATAGGTTTTAAGGCCCATATATCGAACACGAGGACCTCGGTGCTTCTAACCTAATATTATGGTTTCCAACTTTCAATGGACTTTATACGATATATATGACGAATATTAATTATATATTCATAATATAAATAAAGTTAAATAAATAAATTGCGAGAGTATAAAATGTTCGGTTACACCCGAACTTAGCCCTTCCTTACTTGTTTTTTTTAAATATCTTCAAAAAATTGTACAAAATCTTGCAATATTGTAGCAGATTTTACCAATAAAAGGGGTAGGCAATACTGTTTCATTTTTATCTGTTTTTTCGAATTTTTTTTAATGACATCTTTGCGCAAACGGAAAAATTGTTTGATAAAATGAAATGTTTTAGTAAAAAATCGTTTAACCGCTTCGGTATTATTCTTATTCAATTGCATACATCGAGATGCTCATCTCTTTATTTGACTTAATGACATGTACGATTGCAGAAAAACTAATAAAACTAATCTATAGTCCAAAGAAATTCTAGTTGGTCCAGGATGGACTGTGACAAAGGTCAATGTGACAGCGAACTAATTTCAAATAGAAGGCAGAAAACTGACGAATACAATTTTAGGAAAGTTAAAAAGGCATATAATAGCAAGAACGTGTTTAAAAATAGTGTTTGTAGGAGATAACTAATATAGTTAAGTAGGCCCAAGTCAACCTTAATGTTTGCAATTAGCTAAATTTCCAATCGTAATTTTTATACTCTCGCAACCTGTTGCACAGAGTATTATAGTTTTGTTCACACAACGGTTGTTTGTGTCACCAAGAAATAAAAGAGTTAGATATGGGGTTATATATATATAAATGATCAGGATGACGAGTGGATTTGAAATCCGGATGTCTGTCCGTCCGTCTGTCCGTGCAAGCGATAACTTGAGTAAAAATAATAATAAGATATCTTAATGAAACTTGGAACACACATTCCTTGTCACCCTGAGGAGGTTGCTTTCAAAAATGGGTCCACTGCCACGCCCACAAAATGGCGAAAACCGAAAACCTATACAGTGTCATAACTAAGCCATAAATAAAGTTATGAAAATAAAATTTGGAACATAGGATCGCATTAGGGAGGGGCACATTTGGATGTAACTTTTTTTGAAAAGTGGGCGTGACCCCGCCCCCAAATAGGTTTTTTGTATATAACTCACAAACCAATAAAGCTATATAAACCAAACTTTCTCTAGTCGATTCTCTTACGTACCCCACCACACCCCATGAAAATAGTTGAAATCGGATAATAACCACGCCCACCTCCCATACAAAGGTTAGGTTGAAAATTACTAAAAGTGGGTTAACTCACTAACGAAAAACGTCAGAAACACTAAATTTCACATAAGAAATGGCAGATGGGAGCTGCACTAAGATTTTTTTACAAAATGGAAAATGGGCGTGGCGTCGCCCACTTATGGGTCAAAATCCATATCTCAGGAACTACTCGACCGATTTCAATGAAACTTGGTTTGTAATAGTTTCCTTACCTCCCAATAATATGTTGTGAAAATTGGCCAAATCGCTTCACAACCACGCCTACTTCCTATATACCAGAACTTTGAAGACGATCTGGATCGTTTACTTTACAATGTATAAAGTAAGCACTAGTGAAGATATCGGTGCAGAACTTTGCACAAATACTTTGTTTATAGTGTGGCAGCCCCATTCTAAAAATCGCCAAAATCGGACCATAGGTTTTCAAGGCCCCATATATCGAACACGAGGACCTCGGTGCTTCTAACCTAATATTATGGTTTCTTTCAATGGACTTTATACGATATATATGACGAATATGTAGGTCAAATTGTGTATTATATAATAGTAATTAAGTTAAATAAATAAATTGCGAGAGTATAAAATGTTCGGTTACACCCGAACTTAGCTCTTCCTTACTTGTTTTAACTACGTTCACAAAAAAAGCGAATAATTTTTTCCCTTTTTTCTTTCCTTCGCAAATACAACCTTATGTAACGCAGTGTCAAATCTTAGCTGTCACTACTTACCAAATCTTTTATAATTGAATCATGGATAAGATAGAATAATGTATGTATTTGAATTTTGTCAAAGAGACAGCATACAATTCACCTGCATGAAAAAAATTATTTCCATTTTGAAAACATATTTTTTCTTGTATTCAAGTATTATTGATAATTGTACAACGGCACCACCTATCCTTACAATCTTTTTCAATAGAGGTTCTATAGTATAGTTGGTAACCCTTACCTACCACATTTTAGTTTTCGAAAAACCTAATAAGCATTAATATTTTATTCTATTCTAAAATATCTTCTGTTTGGTAGACAGTATAAATTAGATACTTTACTTGTGTATATTTTATTTTTTGATAAGGTGGCAACTCTGTTTAAAAGATTTGAGCTTTACAGCAAAATCTTCTCTATTCTATTATTAGAACTTAAAGAAATTGATTTAAGGCTTTGGTCGTATTTAGACGTACATAAGTATATACATATATACAAAATTTATAAATTGTAATGGAAAAAGTCATGTTGTTGTTGTTCTTTTGTCATTTAAGTTTCTTTCAGTGTTGTTATCATGTGTCCACTTGTATATTTTACTTTCCTTGACACTTTATTATTATTTCATTTCCACATTTATTGTAAGAGCACTTGTAATGCATTTCTAAAAGAATCCAGATTACATAACGAAATTTGACAATAGAAATTTCAACTATCTCAAAAATAAATACAGATTTTATTTGTACTCCTTTATACTAACATATACAACAGTAAGAATAACAATGCGAACAATGAAATTACTTAATCGCATTCGTCGTGCTTCATTGTATTTTTCAACAGAGATTCTTTTAAAAAGTTGACCAATTGCTATGGAATTTATGTCATGCCATTTCTATTTAAGTAATAACTATTGTAACAAGTAAGGAAAGGCTAAGTTCGGGTGCAACCGAACATTTTATACTCTCGCAATTTATTTAGAGATTTACCTATATTTTGGGTGAAAAATTACACTTAGGCACTGAGTTCTTCATGTTTGATATCAGGGGCCTTGAAAAGTCATGGTTCGATTTTGACAATTTTTCCACAAGTGATGTCACAGCTCAAATATAGTATTTGTGTAAAGTTTTATTTCGCTATCTTTATCGGTTCCTTATGTATACATTATAAAGTGAACGAATCAGAAGGATTCAAAATTGAGTTATATGGGAAGTAGACGTAGTTGTGAACCGATTTCGCCCATATTCCACCAGTGTCATCAGGGTGTCAAGAAAATATTATATACCGAATTTCATTGAAATCTGTCGAGTAGTTCTTGAGTTATGGTTTTTCACCCATAAGTGGGCGACGCCACGCCCATTTTCCATTTTGTAGAAAATCTCAGTGCAGCTTCCTTCTGCCATTTCTTATGTAAAATTTGGTGTTTCTGACAATTCTCGAGTGAGTTAACGCACTTTTAGTCATTTTCAACCTAACCTTTGTATGGGAGGTGGGCGTGGTTATTATCCCATTTCTTTCATTTTTGGACTGTATAAGGAAACGGCTAAAAGAAACGACTGCAGAAAGTTTGGTTTATATAGCTTTATTGGTTTGCAAGATATATACAAAAAACCTATTCGAGGGCGGAGTCACGCCCACTTTTCCAAAAAAATTACATTCAAATGTGCCCCTCCCTAATGCGATCCTATGTTCCAATTTTTATTTTCATAACTTTATTTATGGCTTAGTTAGAGCTCTTTATGTGTTTTTGGTTATCGCCATTTTGTGGGTGTGCCAGTGGTCCGATAACGCCCATCTTCGAACTTAACCTTCTTATGGTGCCAAGGAACACGTGTTCCAAGTTTCATTAAGATATCTCAATTTTTACTCAATTACAGCTTGCACGGACGGACAGGCAGACATCCGGATTTGAACTTTACTCGTCACCCTGATCACTTTGGTATATATAACCCTATATCTAACTCGTTTAGTTTTACTTACAAACAGCCGTTATGTGGACAAAACTATAATACTCTCTTTAGCAACTTTTGTTGCGAGAGTATAAAAAAAGTCATGTGTGTGTATATGTTTGTCAGCCATGCCATGTATTTAGTTGTAATATTGTATTGTCTGCCATCTGTCACCTTTTTGAAGGCATCTGCCAGTTTAGAGTTTTAATCTACCATTAAACGATTGTATTCGTATTAACAATCTCTTGACTGTATCGATTTATCAAATTCAACTTGTCACACTCGAGCTCATCAATCTAACAAATTCAGAATTATTTAATATTTAATTCATATTAATTTCAAAATTTATTGTTATATAATTATTTTTATACTCTCGCAACAAATGTTGCAAAAGAGAGTATTATAGTTTTGTTCACATAACGGTTGTTTGTAACACCCAAAACTAAACGAGTTGGATATAGGGTTATATATACCAAAGTGATCAGTGTGAAGAGTGGAGTTCAAATCCGAATGTCTGTCTGTCCGTCCGTCCGTCCGTCCGTCCGTCTGTGCAAGCTGTAACTTGAGTAAAAATTAAGATATCTCGATGAAACTTGGCACACTTATTTCTTGGCACCATAGGAAGGTTGCTTTCGAAAATGAGCAAAATCGGACCACTGCCACGCCCACAAAATGGCGAAAACCGAAAACACATAAAGTGCCATAACTAAGCCATAAATAAAGCTATGGAAATAAAATTTGGTATGAAGGATCGCACTATGAAGGGGCATATTTGGATGTAATTTTTTTGGGGAAGTGGGCGTGGCCCCGCCCCCTACTAAGTTTTTTGTACATATCTCGCAAACCAATAGAGCTATATAAACCAAACTTTCTACAGTCGTTTTTTTTAGCCACTTCCTAATACAGTCCAAAAATGAAAGAAATCGGATCATAACCACGCCCACCTCCCATACAAAAGTTAGGTTGAAAATTACTAAAAGTGGGTTAACTCACTAACGTAATACGTCAGAAACACTAAATTTCACATAAGAAATTGCAGATGAAAGCTGCACTCAGATTTTTTTACAAAATGGAAAATGGGCGTGGCGTCGCCCACTTATGGGTCAAAAACTATATCTCAGGAACTACTCGACCGATGTCAATGAAACTTGGTTTGTAATAGTTTCCTTACATCCCAATGATATGTTGTGAAAATAGGCCAAATCGCTTCACAACCACGCCTACTTCCTATATACCAGAACTTTGAAGACAATCTGAATCGTTTACATAACAATATATAAAGTAAGTACTAGTGAAGATATCGGTGCAGAACTTTGCACAAATACTATGTTAATAGTGTGGCAGCCCCATTCTAAAAATCGCCGAAATCGGACCATAGGTTTTTAAGGCCCCATATATCGAACACGAGGACCTCGGTGCTTCTGACCTAATATTATGGTTTCCAACTTTCAATGGACTTCATACAATATATGTGACGAATATGTGGGTCAAATTGTGTATTATATAATATAAATAAAGTTAAATAAATAAATTGCGAGAGTATACAATGTTCGGTTACACCCGAACTTAGCCCTTCCTTACTTGTTTAATAACACTATTGAAACACGCTATAAATTGATATTAAAAAGGTTACACGTGTGTTACACGCGTCTGAAACGTATTCAAATATATTTTCTATCACTTCAAATACAAAGAGAAAACTATAAAACTGTAATACAGTGTGTAAAATAAATAATGACGCAGGTGTGAAAGGTGTTCACACGTGACTTCAAATACAAAATTTAATATCAATAGGTTAATGTAACGACTAGTCATATATTGAAGCAATGATGTGTTCAAAATAACACTGATTGACTCCTCTCTCTGTTGTGTGAGCAGACTCTTTAATGGCTCTTTTTTTTTAAGTAAAAGCAAAAGGTATGTTTGATATGGTATAAAATAGCTCGAAATACACACCGAAAATTTTAAATAGTTCTTGTGAACGAGACATTTTATACCAGAATCAGTTACTCCCCTTCTTTATTCAATGAAGAATTATTTTTAGAATTTTGTTACCTGAGGTTCTGCTCATTTATAAATTCCAGAAATTGAATGGAGAAGATTTCAAAGGTTGTTATTACAATTCTTATTTATAAATTTGCTATTTTTCAATCTGAATTTCGAACTCATGGTTCAACTAGTAACTTGATCTTCTCAAATGTATACATATATATATGTTTGTGACCAGTTTTAGGTATATATATATATTCGTACTTTATTACACGTCAGTAGTTCATTTATGTGCTATTACATATTTATTTATTCTATTCTTTATAATAAAAACAAGTAAGGAACAGCTAAGTTCGGGTGTAACCGAACATTTTATACTCTCGCAATTTATTTAATTTGACTCGCATATATATGAAATAAAGTTCATTCAAAGTTGGAAACTCTAATATGAGGTATATGGGAGTTAGGTGAAGTTATGACCCGATTTCACGTATTTTAAGCACGGAGACATATTATTAAAAAAATGACATTATCTATATTTTCGGTAAAAAATAAAAAGCCCAGAAGTCCGCATGTTCGATATATGGGGCTTTGAAAATTTATGGTCCGATTTCGACGATTTTTAGAAGGGCGATGCCACACTACAAATGTAGTATTTGTGCAAAGTTCTGTTCCGATATCTTCACTAGTGGTTACTTTATATATTGTAAAGTAAACGGTTCAGATCGTCTTCAAAGTTCTGGTATATAGGAAATAGGCATGGTTGTAAACCGATTTGGCCTTTTTTCACAACATATAATTGGGATGCAAGGGAAATATTGCAAACCGAATTTCATTGAAATTGGTCGAGTAGTTTCGGAGATATGGTTTTTGATCCATAAGTGGGCGGAACCACGCCCATTAAAAGTTTTGTATACCATTTTGAGTGCAACTCTTCTGTATCTTCTTTATAATGATACTAGCTGACTCCGCAGTCGTTGCACTGCGTGAAATTATTTGTTTTGAAAACAAAGTTGAATTCGTATATTGTTGGAAAACATTTATTTGCGATTTTTCTAAATTTTTTTTTCAATGTAACTCAGCTTAATAAACAACATTTTTTGTTTTCTGTTCCGGTGCGTAAATGTACAGAGAAGATGATTTTTCAACTCGCGAATGAAATTTATGCCACACACCTCCAACGACTGTCTTTGAGACCTGATGATTGTCATCCCAAATGCAAGTCCCATTGGAAACTGAATACGTTTGAACTGAAATGGCAAATCGTTAGAACTCAAAGAAATTCGTGGAATCAAGCATTCTGCCCCCTTGTAAGTCCCTTTAAAAAATTCTTGCAACTATTACATTATTCGATAGCTGCGTGAAGATTGCGAAGCATAATAAATTACAAAGCATTATAATGACAAAGAATTTAGAAATTTCACTGGATAATTCACAGCTTCGTCTTCATTTTCAACATGATCGATCGATGTGTATGAACACAAATCTCCCGGAAGTTGACTTTAAGTCGTATAGATTAAATCATCGACATCGGTATTTTTGGCAGTTAAAAATCTGCGTGCACTCAACCAATCGTAGTTACGATAAATTTGGCTAATGTTCGGATTGATATCAAACCATTAGAAGTATTAACCAGAATTTGCCCAGTTCTTTGCAAATCTTCTGCGGTGCTTTCCTGTTGCAGGAACACACGCATATTCATGGTCAATCATATGGTTTTCGCGTGCCGCCACAAGTACGATGACTTGAGACATGCGTTCAATTCCTCCGCCGCTGTTGATTTCGAAATAACAGAATGTGTTTGTCAATAACAGTCATTACGCCACCAAAGCGACGATTATTATTCCACAGATCTTTCATTGTTCTGTCAAGTGCTTCTAGAAAATTGCGCTCATCTCATAGATGTTTCATAGATTTGCATGTTTAACTGAAGCTACAGTGTCGAATGTGCCGTTCTTCCAACTTCAAGTAGCGTTGCTGCAATTCCAGTAGATGCGAGAGCCAACGTAATGCCATTTGAGATCGTATTGTTGCCAAAATCAATGATATCAGAATCAATCAGGATCTCAGTTCCACCGTGCGTACCAAGAAATAAAAGTCTCCATTTTCATCATGGACATCCTTCAATTCATCATAGGTTGTCTTTTGCTGCTCATTAAATAATGGAACATTTCTTTATACGTGTTGTTCCAAAGTTATTCTGTTGTATGCACGATTCAGTACATCTCTAATTTGACGATTTGGTGATGGCATATGAATTTCAATGCTTCATTGTAGATATCACCGTTCATTTGCAATTCTGAATTCTCTGTTGCCACTTGCCAATTTCCGACTTTTCTGAATTGTTTTTTTTTTTTATAGATAGATTGAAAAAAAATGTATGGAAAAAAGTCACTTTTTGGAATTTTACAATTTTCCGACTAAACCTTCCAAGATCCACAACGAACAACCTCTGAACATTTCATCAAGAATGGTCCAACCGTTATCGATCCTTAGCGTATCTAATCTTGAACCGCTTTCGCAGCGCAAGGAACGGAAGCCCCCAAAGATAAATAATTTCCCCCGTTTTTACCACTTACCACTGTTTCTTCGCTCCTGATGCTATATAGCCTATAGCCTTCCTCGATAAATGGACTATCCAACACAAAAAGAATTATTCAATTCGAACCAGTAGTTTCGGAGATTAGCGCGTTCAAACAAACAAACAAACAAACTCTTCAGCTTTATAATATTAGTATAGATTTAAGGTTTCTGTTGGTTTTCATTACTAATTAAAGCATTTTTAGTAGTTTTCAACGTAACCTTTGTATTGGAGGTGAGCGTGGTTATAATCCGATTCCTCCATTTTTGGACTATATAAGGAAATGCCTAAAAAAATCGAAAGTTTTGTTGATATAGCTTCAGTAGTTTACGAGATATGTACTTAGTAGGGGGCGGGGCTTCGCCCACTTCCACAAAAAAATTACATCCAAATATGCCCCTTCCTAGTGCGATCCTTTATTCCAAATTTTACTCTTATAACTTTATTTATGGCTTAGTTATGACACTTTATGTGTTTTTGGTTTTCGCCATTTTGTGGGCGTGGCAGTGGTCCGATTCCGCCCAATTTTTACTCAAGTTATAGCTTGCACGGACGGACAGACAGACATCCGGATTTGAATTTTAATCGTCCCTGATCACTTTGGTATATATAACCTTATATCTAACTCGGTTAGTTTTAGGACTTAGAAACAACCGTTATGTGAACAAAACTATAATACTCTCTTTAGCAACTTTGTTGCGAGAGTATAAAAATTATATTTAATTTTCTTCAAGTTTTGCACTAACCGTTCTCATACAAAACAAATACAAAACCGCTTTAATTTAAAAAAAGAAACCGCAAAGGTGTTTACCTAAAAATATTTACATATAAAATATTACCATTAAATCACAAGTAACAGGTTACGGCACAAAATGCAACCACAAACCGCAAATGCACATAAATTATGCCCGAAATAACAATCGAAGTAACGTGTTTGAGTGTCAAAGAAGCGAAATGTCAACACGTTTCCTATGAAAATTGGTTTGGTGTATACTTATGGCAACAAATTCCACGAATTCACACACTTATGCGCCAACATAAGTGGTTTTAAATTTTATATGAGTGCTTGCCACATACAGCACATTTATTTGAAATTTAATGCCACTTGTTGCGGGTTATTTAAGGGCAGGGCAACGCTGAATTATTAACTTGTGATTTTTATTACATTTTTGTATCGGCTTACAGTAGAAGTACACTTAAAAGGTGTAAGTAATGTGACTCTCTCTCTCTCTCATCACTTTTATATATGTATGTATGCATGTATTTTTAAATCAATATGTTGGAAGCATATGCTAAGGCGTTGAATATTTGAGTACATTAGCGTGACAATTTAAATAAACATAAATTTGTTGGTGGAAGCAGAAAAGCACTTAAGTGAATTTCAAATTAAATAATTATCACTTGGAAATGGTGCTCTTTTACTGGCGTTAAATTCAAAAGTCAATGAGCAGTGCTAGGTGAAATGACTTACATATATGAAGGTGTGGTTTCGGGAGACTTAAAAATTGATTAAAGAAATTTAAAGAAGACTCTAGGTTCTTTTTTTACTCCAGCTTAAATATAGCTATACTTTCTAGTTCCAATTTCAGATAATATATAATATTGTAATCTCCTAAGATGATATAAATATTTTTAGAGATGTAAAATACCAAAATTTTATTATATACATATATAATATATGTATATAGTAAATTTTTCATTCATGATTCGCAAAAATTACGAAATAATCATGTAAAACCATACACTTGCCCATTTGTTCTCGCAGATATTAATGCCTTTGATATTTTATGTGATGTGGAATCAATTTCCGTTGCACGTGGCGTACACGCCATGTTTATTTTAGTCGCAAAGCACAAGCTTCGGTTGACACAGACACGCTTCGGTGCTGTTAACAAATATGTTCGCCTTAGGCATTTGACTTGTGCACGAAGGTTCGATTGCTGATGTTGTAATATTTGTTATACATAATCTACACGATTTCAGATTATTGCCCTCATGGTGAAGGCAATTCAATTTAATTCACAGGAAATCTTCTTCTAATAGTATGTCTCTGTACAAGAAATTATTTAAATCGGTTCATAACTTCCACTAGCTCCCATATACCTAATTATTATTATAGGTTTTTCAAAAATACGATGGGCTTAATACCTTATAAAACGGTTAATATGGGAAATATCTTAGCGAAATTAAGTGAGCATAGTGAGAATCTTGGATATAATGTATTTTGGTGGTGAAAATTAGTGAAATCGGTTCAAGAATTAACTCAGTCCTCATTTACTATATATAATAATTTTCGTTATTCTATTAGACTTTATGCCGAATTAGACATGTCCAATTATGGGTTATCTTAATAAAACTATATCAATCAATTGCGCGAGTATAAAATGTTCGGTTGCACCCGAATTAGCCTTTCCTTACTTGTTAATAATTGTTTTTAAATATTTTTTAGAAATTATCTTTTTTTATTTATTTATTAATTAATTTAATATATATATTCTTTCAATATTTTATTTAGTTTTAATATTTATTTCTATTAATTGCATTTAAATTTCAATATTTATTCATGACATCTAATTGAACATAGAGACTGTTTTCAATACTGTATTTTCATAAAAAAAAATCATTCACTAAAACATATTTAATCAAAATGTTCGTATATTCAACTTCTACTATATATAATGTGCTATAGTAATACATTGTAGCATATTTGTTTACTTCTTCTCTTTGTTAAATGTAAATCCTTTTTTTGATAATTGAAAAACAACTTTGTGAACATATTGTCGCTTTCTGATGTTATTCTTAGATTTGAAAGTTCTTAAGTTTGTTGTAGCTACAAACTAGAAAACTTTTTGTAAGCAACTAAAGAAATTTGCATGTTACAAAGAAATACAATATACAAAAAGTTACTCATACGCCACGACATTTAATTAAATAATTCGTAGAATAAAGTAGCAAAGGCCAAAGCAAGTTTTAAATATTTAGTTCTTCAAGTTTTTATAATTTAGTATGAGTTCTAAAACTGTATAAATTTATATTAAATATTTTAAAAAGTTTCCATGAAATGAAGAAGTCAGAAACTGAGGCTTCTTTTCATTAAAGAATTTGTTTGCAAACATTTATGTGTCTTAATTTTTTGCCTCAAAATACAAAATATTATTACAATATGCTAAATTTAACTACGAAAACACCCACTGCGTTCTCCAATTGTTATTATTGTTCACATATATTAATTATATTACATTCATATAATGTATGAAATCACCAGATAATGGTTATATGACCTCAGCTAACTCAATTCAATTAAAACCATAATTATGTATTATAATGACACAAAGTAAATGCTTTATTAGTGTGTCTAAATATAATATAAACGCCCACATGTGAAAGCATTGCGAATTTACATAAATACAGCAAATGGCCAATATTATTATTGCTCGGCTGTCATTATGAATTAGCACTGTGGCGATTTTCTACATTTGAACCTATTAAATACCCATTACACTGCTATTATAATTGCCTAATAAAAGCAGTTAGCATTTCTGGTTCCTTATTTAACAGTATTACATAATGCATGGAAATATTTTAATATAATTAACGTCAATTAGCGGGCGCTTCGAGGATTTCACTAATTGAGCGTCATTTATTTGTGAAATATTTTCATATGCAATTGAAATAGAAATAAAATGGAATTTAAAAATTAGAAATATTGCTTCTAATTGTTTGAAAATCGGTAAATAGATCGAAAAGTATTATTTTTTTATCCGCAATATACCACCCTATATACTCCAGTACATACATATGCGCCTACCCAAACAGTAAACACAAATCCCCAAAAAGTATTACAAACGATCGTTACATGATTTTATGACTTTTAGGCATGCACAGAAGTCATGTTGGTAATTTTTCAAAATTTTCGAAAATGAATAATTGCGGCAATTACAGCTGACATGACTATAAAAGTACAATGCAGCAATTTACATACACACTAACTCACTGCTAACCAGCAGCAAACTCTTTCACAACAAGCAACAAATAAAAAAGTGAGTCACAGCACTACTTTCGAAACACTGCATGACTGCCATATGAAGCACAAAACATTGACAATATAATGGATGCGCAGCCGAATGTGGGTGTATAGACAGGCGAACATATGTACATGCTATATAGAGGAAAACAAAGTTAGTTTTTTGTAACAGCGTGTGGCAATTTGTTATCTAAGCCTGCTTAATTTTGATACAAAAAATTTTGAAAAAAAAACGAAATTGTGTCACACAGTGAAAAAACACAAGAAACAAAAAAATACTACGACGTTTTTCGAAAATAATCAAAGCTTATATCTAAGTTTGTGTGTAGTTTGTGAATGGCCACACTTTATGAGTTCATCATACGCCCTGTTGGTCAACTACAAGTTTTTTTTCTTTTTTTTTAAATAGACACACATGTCCACATACAGTTATGTGCAGTGACTTTTATCACGTGTAACTGGCATTTTTCGAATTTATGACGGCATAAAAGTATTGGAAAATAGGATTAGACTGCAGACGTGCCCGGAAATTCATGCGTTAAACTGACTTAAATGCTATAAGTACATTGACTGTAGGCTTAAATGTAGGTTATTGACATATTTAAGAATAGAGTAAATGCTATAAATTTAATGTTTCTATAAACATTAGCGACAAAAAATCGAAGATTACTCGATTAAACCTTAAAGGGATGCTTTCTCAGAGCTTTACCGTACTTTTTGCATGGCATTCGGTAGTTTCAGAAGTATATGATGATGATATGTATTATTGGTACTATTGTTAAACTCTCGCAACAAAGTTGCTAAGAGAGTGTTATAGTTTTGTCCACATAACGGTTGTTTGTAAGTCCTAAAACTAAACGAGTTAGATATAAGGTTATATATACCAAAGCGAATAGGGTGACGAGTATAGTTCAAATCCGGATGTCTGTCTGTCCGTCCGTGCAAGCTGTAACTTGAGTATCTTAATGAAACTTGGCACACGTGTTCCTTGGCACCCCTTCTTATGGTTCGAAGATGGTCGGAATTGGACCACTGCCACGCTCACAAAATGGCGATAACCGAAAACACATAAAGAGCTATAACTAAGCCATAAATTAAGCTATGAAAGTAAAATTTGGAATAAAGGATTACACTAGGAAGGGGCATACATATATATTTTGATGTAAATCCAAATAAATACGAACTCGAGAATCGAGTACGAAACATGAGTCGAACTCTGAGCATTCCCAACGCCTTCATGATCAAAGAGAAAGACAGCAGACATCAAAGACTAGAATTCGTAATCATGTTTTAGCTCATTACAAAAAATATAATTTCGCGTTCGAATTTTCTTCATTTTACTATTTTTTAATGACCCTACGCAAAAAGAAGGAAGTACATACATCCCTATGTATGGAGTGTGTATGTGTGCGTAAAAATATTTAAATGTTTCGTTTAACCAGAGCGAAGCCAGAGCGGGCTGCTTGTGTATAATATGTATAAAATATTTATACAGAAAATGTACAAGTTAACTTTTATCATATCTTCATCTAGCGCCATTTTGCGAGATATTCAATTCTATATTTGCTATGCAAGTTTAAATCGGAAAAGTTTGAGCTGCACAGAAAAATTTGGCGTATGTGTTGGTATGGAAACTTAATGAATGAAACTCCTGCCTCAAGTATTTTAACTTGTAACGTGTATATTTTCTACATAAAACTGATAAGTAAATCTATAATATAAAAATGAATCGCAAAATGTGTTGCTAAGCGCATAACTCGAGAACCGCTGAACCGATTTCGCAAATTCTTTTATTAGAATGTTTCTAGAGGTACCGGGATGGTTCTTACGGAGAGAAAAATTAGAAAAATTGCCTGAAAAAGTCTTAAATCCACAATTTTCTAATCTCCCATACAAACAATTTGTGTCGTTAGTCTCGCAAAAAGGCGAGAAGGGCCAAACCGATCTGGCTAATTTTAGTTTTGAAATCTATAATATAAAAATGAATCGCAAAATGTGTTGCTAAGCGCATAACTCGAGAACCGCTGAACCGATTTCGCAAATTCTTTTATTAGAATGTTTCTAGAGGTACCGGGATGGTTCTTACGGAGAGAAAAATTAGAAAAATTGCCTGAAAAAGTCTTAAATCCACAATTTTCTAATCTCCCATACAAACAATTTGTGTCGTTAGTCTCGCAAAAAGGCGAGAAGGGCCAAACCGATCTGGCTAATTTTAGTTTTGAAATATTTATGGAAGCCCAGGGAAGGATTAGAAAGTAAGTAAACATGGAAAAATTGTGAGTAAGATAACAAGAAGATGATTTTATTTGAATTGACAACAAAGTTATAAAAAAAGAAAACAAAAAATAATAATATTTTGAAAGTTGTCATTGTTGCTTTGTTAAAATATTCGGTAAACAATTTATTATAAGTACTGAGGTCCTCATATTCGATATAAAGGGTCTTGAAAACTTATGGACCGATTTCGACGATTTTTAGAAGGGCGATGTCACTCTTTAAATACAGTATTTTTGCAAAGTTCTGTTCCGATATCTTCAGTAGTACTAACTTTATATATTGTAAAGTAAAATATTCAGACCGCCTTCAGAGTTCTGTGAAGTAGGAGTGGTTGTGAACCGATATGGACTCTTTTCACAACATATCATTGGGAAGCTAGGAAGGAATATAAGCCGAATTTCATTGAAATTGGTCGAGTAGTTTCGGAGATATGGTTTTTGACCCATAAGTGGGCGCAACCACGCCCATTTAAAATTTTGTACATCATTTTGAGTGAAGCACTTCTGTACCATTTTTTAAATGAAATTTTAGGTTTCTAGTGGGTTTCCTTAAAGTATTAAATAAATAAATAAATTTATGAATATTTTTATTAAATAAATTTGATAAAAAGTTTTTAAATATAAATTTACAAAAGTTAAACAAAATTATTACATTTTTAAATTCCACATGACAAATCTTATCTATTCCACAAAATTTTGTTCTCACCCATACTTGAATGAAACACATTCAATTTGCAACATTTCCAAGCGTAAAATCGCTTCATTTCCGCTTTCAACAACTTCACACTTACACACTTTAATAAACTAAGCCACTAAATGGCGCTATGCCAACCTAACGCAGCAGGCCAACTATTAATTACAGAATATTTATCCACTTTTCAGCCTCAACGGCATCAACAGCACAGCGACAACAACAACGAAGCAAAGCAACAACAAATTAAGTAAGCGAACGCTAAAGCAAAACAGCGAAGTGTCACTTTACGCCCAACGATACAAGCACAGTTGGAGGTGGTATAGAAACGAAGCGCGCATAAACCAAACAAAACAAAACACAAAACTAGAACGAAGAATAGAAATTAAACCACAAAAACAACAACAACACAATGCAAAATTTATTATTTTATGGCGCAGCGAGTGCCGCCATTGCTGTGGCCACACTGACACACAGCAGCGTAGCGAGTTTAAGCTACGACTCGAGCATACTATTGAATAACGAACTCGGGCAGACGCTTGCAGCTGAAGCAAAAACAACTACAAATAACACATTGTCACTGTGGGAATTGACAACGCGCGCCACCACCACCACTGCGGCTACAGCGATAGCGGGCTTAAACAGCGGCAACAGCTTGACGCGCAGCAGGTTGGTCGATGAGGGCGGCGGCGGACATCGAGATGATAGCGGTAGCAATGATGGCGTCGCCGCTTACGTCGACAATTTAATGCAGGCCTTAAGCACAACCGCTAGCTTTTTGTATAACAACAACAGCAGCAACAACAACAACAGCAGTAGCGGTGGCAACCTAACAGCGGTCACCGAAACGCCATATGTACCGTATGTCATGCGACCGGAAACGTACATTGTGCCTGTGCTATTTGCGCTTATCTTCATTGTGGGCGTGCTGGGTAACGGTACACTGATTGTGGTCTTCCTTGGCGTGCGACAAATGCGCAATGTGCCGAATACGTAAGTAGCTAAAATCTAAAATTAACTAATGTGGACACTTTGACTGGATGGAAGTATGAGTGAGTTGAAAGGGGCGTGTATAAATTCGAGGTGTGGCTATATTACTTTTATTAATGAACAACACTAAAACAGCTTTAAATAGTATTTTTGAAAATTTCAATTCCGCTGTGCTTTAAATCATTGGCAAATGTACACCAGTGCGTATGAGTTACATTTAATTCGAACGGAAGTAGCTTTAAACGAAGTGAGGCAGTGACAAAAAAAATGTGGCAGGCGCATATAAAAACGTGAATGGCATAATAATAATAATAATAATGATGCTCTCAAAAAAAAAATATATACAAACATACACCCAGTCACTACATGAAAAGCCCACCTGCCAGCATTACGTGTTCAATGCAAACATGTTAATAAAGTCTGCAGACTATTTACCAACGGATGGCATTACGTTCGTATGTGTGCTAATGAAAAAAGTTGTTGACGAATGGTTGTCTTTTAATCCTCATTCCACTGGGTAAGGTTATTCGGCAGTCTGTCTATATGTCTATTCATTGATGTCATATAATTGAATATGGTGTTGATGTACTTTTGTACACGTAGCAGCTAATTTCATATAAGACTTTACGTGACGCAATTAAGACTCCACTAAATTAAATATATTAAGTCTCACGTGAAATGTTTGCTGTGGCAGAGATTTTAAAGAGCGATATTAGTGGCGAAAATTTGTTGTGAAGTATTGATTTTATAGATAAAGCTTCTTTATCTTCTTCAACATTTTAAAGCATCTATTCAAAATTATCCTCTGATATCCTGTTTTCACACAAAATATTTTCTAAAAGCAAATATATAAAAATTTATAAACAACTAGCTGACCCGGCGAACTTCGCCCCTCCCAATTTTTATTTGAAATAGTTAAAACGCTTTTTGAACTCTGTTCATTGCTTATTTGTCTGACCATACATATGTACATAACTTTATTTATTTCACGGATTGTATGTGATTTTTTATTAAATTTAGAATATAGGAAGTCATAGATTCGTATAACTTTACCACAAATAATGTAAACTTCAAACAACGCATTTTCATTTAATGTTTTTAGCAAGTGGCAGCTTTTGTTATGACAGCCTAAATCCATGAACATTTAAAAAGAAATATAGCGCCATCTACTGTTACATAGCGTACTTAGCGACACCAACTGGTGGATAGCTCTTTGCTAATAATAAACAAATAATTTGCAATAAATAAATAATGCGACTATAAGGAGAGTTATAAACTATCCTATCTTTCAAGTTGGACCAAACTGCACACAGTGTTAAAAATTTCATTAAAATCGGTTCAGTAGTTTAGGAGTCCATCGAAAACAAACAATGTGACACGTGATTTTTATATATTAAGATATATTTTGACAGTAAATATTTGATTTGAATGCAATTTTTATATTATGTTGAAAATTACTAAAAGTGCGTTAACTCACTAACGAAAAACGTCAGAAACACAAAATTTTACATAAGAAATGGCAGATGGAAGCAGCACTCAGATTTTTTCAAAATGGGAAATGGGCGTGGCGTCGCCCACTTATGGGTCAAAAACTATATCTCAGGAACTACTCGACCGATTTCAATGAAATTCTGTATATAACACTTTCTTGACACTCTGTTGACACGGGTGGAATATGGGCGGTTCACAATCATGCCTACTTCCCATATAACTCTATTTTGAATTCCATCTGATTCGTTCACTTTATAATACAGAGGTAGTCAAAATTATTTACACATCGGACGTTTTTTTACAAGTTTCACAGAAAAAGCTTTTGCTT
The DNA here is from genome assembly GCA_031772095.1 of Zeugodacus tau. Taxonomy (NCBI): domain Eukaryota; kingdom Metazoa; phylum Arthropoda; class Insecta; order Diptera; family Tephritidae; genus Zeugodacus; species Zeugodacus tau. The sequence goes on along the minus strand of CM062652.1, from coordinate 67,725,825 downwards.
GTTGTTGTTGTTGTCGCAGGGTAACAAAATGCTATGTTGTTATAAACCTTGATCTATTCCTGAGAGAATGAAGTCAGTTTGGCAAGAATAGCTAGAAATATGGCGGAGAAATAAGCAAATGAACTGAAGACTCGGTGTAGTCAAAAGTATTTACACACATTTTTTTTGCGTCAAAAGTATTTACACACAACATGAAATGGATTATCCTGTTAGTTTTTAATGATAATTTTTTTAATTTTAATGTTTAGTCTAAGTTACTATTCTAAGGCGATAAATTCACAATTTGTTACATTACCATTGGCATCAATACCAGCCTGCTTTATGGTCCGAATTGATTCAACACAATTGTGCGCTAAGTTAACAGTTAATTTAGACCAAATGTCGGTAATTTCGGCGTTTTCGGTTATTATATCAATTGTCCTCTGATATTTAACGAAAGACCAAACATTTTGACTAAAGTTTTGATTAGGGCTGTGCGGAGGTCAACTTGATTTGCTTCATTTAAAACTTTTGTAGGTAAAGATCCTTCATGAAATCCAGCATTATCCTGTTGTAAAATGTAGTCAATAGTTGGAAAAGGCCGACGGACCACTACAATGGCATGATCATGTGAATTCTGATATATCCGGATGATTTAGGGTCACTAAATTAGTACCAAATCTCCAAAACAGAAGTAAGGAAAATTTCCCCAAAGAATCAAGAAAAATCATAAGGTCACTCCCGACTCTATTTAGCGTCTAAACTGCATTATTCTTCTTTTCACGTGGTAAATGCATAAAGCGTTTACTAAAGAAGCCCTGGAACTAAAATTTAGCCTTATCTGCCCACGACAGGCTTTAGGATGCAATCAATGGCAAATGAAAGGCATATCGATTTTTTGGTTTCGGAAATAAAGCTTTTTTGGTTTCGGAAGTGGTCAACTTTATACACAACGTATGTATTTATGTTACTATTTTAAAATGTCCTTAGCAGTGTAGCATCATTGGCTGTTCATGCAATATGCTGATTCGATGATGCTGCAATATTAAGAGGACTAATTGTGGGATTTTTTATGACAGTTTCTACTAATCTTCTGCATTCTCTTTGAGTTATCTCAGGTTTCCGCCCAATTACCTTTAAATTGTCCTTGCAATACTTCGTTTCCTTCTTTTTAATAACATTATAAACAGTATTCCATCAAATTCTATAAATTTTAACTAACTCCGAAGCCTAAACCCGAATCTTAAACTTAGTAACAGTCTCCAATCTAGTTATAGTCCTTAATTCCACTGGTCTCGGCATTTTATTTACCAAATTTTATATTTTAAGTCTTTGTTAGTTAGTTATGAATGCAATAGAAGCCAATCTCTACTCTTGCTTAAACCAAATCCAAGGATAAAGGCGAAATCGCGGTGTGTAAATACTTTTGACGCAAAAAAAATGTGTGTAAATACTTTTGACTACTGCGAGTCTTCAGTTCATTTGCTTATTTCTCCGCCATATTTCTAGCTATTCTTGCCAAACCGACTTCATTCGCTCGGGAATAGATCAAGGTTTACAACAACATAGCATTTTGTTACCCTGCGACAACAACAACAACAAGCGAAAGCTTTTTGTGTGAAACTTGGAAAAAAACGTCCGATGTGTAAATAATTTTGACTACCTCTGTATATGTATACATTAGGAACCAATGAAGATAGCGGAACAAAACTTTACACAAATACTGTATTTGAGCTGTGACATCACTTGTGAAATTATGGAAAACGGACCATAACGTTTCAATGCCCCTGATATCGAACATGAAGAACTCAGTGTCAGGGTAATTTTTCTCCGAAAATATAGGTAAACTGCTCAGATATTGTAATGTAATTCAGAGGGAATTGTTTTCTTATAACAGTTTGTCTCTGTACCAAAAATGGTTAAAATCGGGTCATAACTTCCACTAGATCCCACATACCTAATTACAGGTAATATAAAATTAAGTGAGCGTATAGTCTTTGATATATTGTTTCTTGTTGGTGAAAACGAGGGAAATAGGTTAGGAATTACCTCAGTCCCCATATACTGTTTATAATTATTTTCGTTATTCTATTGGACTTTAAGCAGAATATATGGGTCGAATTCTGTTATCTTTATAAAATTACATCAATAAATTTCGAGAGTATGAAATGTTCGCCTGTAAGCCTTTCCTTACCTTTTTTTAAGGATTTACGAAAATTAGACACTTAATTCCATAGAATACTTTACACTTTAAACTCTCCACTGAAATATAACAGAGTACTTATAATGTTTATTAATCCTCATGTGACTTCACTAGTCAATAGTTTACAAATTGCATTTCAAAATATTGTATCCTAAATAACCAATAAATGTATGTAAACTTATATTAAATATTACATAAGCACGCATACAAGAACATTGTATTGGTCTTCGATTGAGAATTGTGACATAATCGAGTTGCTGGTGCACACGGCTGCTTTGTTTGTATGCATTTTGATTACAACTTGAGTACCTGTTCAGTAATTATGTATGCAAGTAATTACTCCCACATGCATGCATTTGTGTTCGGTGCATCATTACGAACATTGACAACAAATACTGATAACAAACATTGCAACAGAAAGCCTTACTTAAATACCTTTAGGGTATTTGTCGTTTGCAAACTGATTGCTATGCCAACGACCGACTTCTGGAGTAGGCAAGAGTTGACAATGCGGAAAATAATTTATTTATATTTTTGTCTTTCAGGCCGTAAGCATAACTTCATTAAGATTTGAAATAAGAAATTTAAATAAATTCGTTTCATTTCATATTTATGGCATCACTTCAGTGGCAATGACTTAAAATATACACAACAAATATCCTCGTGTGCACCATTTGTGGAAATTCATATTATATTTAAATGAAATTCTCTATATGTGCTACTTATTTTTTTGACTTTTATGTATTTACCTCTGACCAAAAGTGTACTTCGCCTTTTTATATGAACTGTCATACATTTCACGTGCTAATCCGCTTATATTCAGTCTTATTCATACCTTTGATTATATCATATGATATTTTATATTTATGAATGGCGACAAGTATTACATTCGTGATTGATAAGAATAGCACAGTTATGAAAATAAAAGTACAAACATTTCAAAATTATTCCTATATATATGATATGACGTTTAAGCTACCATGGAATGGATGATGAATACTAAAGACAGATTCCTCATTAGATTACACCATCGCTCATAATTCTTGAGGTGTTGCTTTCAACTATATATTTGCTCTGTGATTTATTTGCACACCACTGTAAGTTAACTTCTGTTGCATAGCTGAAAGTAGTAAACTAAGAATGCAGAGGTCTGATTAATTTTGTGGTTGAGGTTGACTGACAGCCAACCCGATAAACACATACATGTGTACATAAATCAAGGCTCACTTATGCGAACATTGTCAGCGATTGAATGCGAAAACTTTCCAAAGTAATCACGACTGTCCTTCAACGAAATTCAATAACATACAAACTTCAAATATAGTATATAGTAAATGTGACGCTATAGATAGACTATTTTACTAGAAGAGAAGTGGGTGTTGATGAAGATGGGTTAAGTAAAAAGTAACTATCGTCAACTTCGCTCACATATACGAAGTTGTCAATAATTAAGGTGTTCAACTTTTGCAACAAAAACGAAAAAAAGTTCGAGCAAAATTGTTTATCGGTAAAAGTAAAGTAGATAAGTTATATGTATATTGATGAGTGAGAAACGAGAAAAAGCTGTCAACCGTCTTTGACTACGGCAATAATGTTGGGGAAAATAAGCTTTTATTAATAATTTATTGTGTAATTGTTATACAAATCTCCTATTAAGCTTGACTATTTATATGTATTTCATTCGTTTTGTATGAGCTGCAGAGTTGGTGGTGATTAGTTTATATGTCTGACTATTTTAGTGTGTTATTTGCTCTGTTAACATATAGTATTAGGATTTCTCAGCTTATTTATAAACTAAAATTAATTTGTAGGGGAATAATGGGTGTTTATTTAGAGATAGAGAAATTTTATTTCGAATAAAAAATTAATAAAATTGCTCAAATTGAGTTTTGCTTCAATATTACAAAAAATTTGTGGTATTTGTAGTTTTCAACAAGAATACACCGAGATTTGATAGAAAATATACATGTAGCACCCACTATTGACAATAATTTTAGATCCACCTTTAGTTTAAAAAGAAAAGTATCAATCAATAATGTTTTGGAGATACAAATCGAAATCGAACCTTAGTACTTTCTAAATATGGGCATTTCCGCCAGAAGGTCCACCACAGACAAAATATTAAACATTATTAGAATTACAATGCCTTGGTTTTTTGCAATTATCTTGAAAATGAAAACCGTTCCAAAATCTACCTTAATACTAAATGTAAAGCTAATTAAGGGCTATTAAAAAATCCTACTGTCAAAATTAAAAAACATTTTAGTTCATCTTTTTTTTTAGTTGAAAGGTGTACGATTGTCTCGTTCGACATGGAGAAAATACCCATATAAGGAAACCTGAAGTAAGTCTTCAGCATTGTTTGTACTTGAAATAAGCCAGTTCTTGATTATTGCGGTTACGTAAAGTCTGAAAAGTCCCTCAAGACTGAAAATAAGGATGACAAAAATATAAATATCTTTTTGTCGTCTAAAATGCTACTAACTTATATTTAATTTTGGCGTATGTCTTTGCAAGGTAACTTGTCAAAGTATACTGTATATAAATGTCAAATACAATTGTATACTTTGACAGCAGATTTGATGGCTATCCTTCTCTGGAATTCTATCTCTCTAAAAAGTCACTATCATTTATGCACATATGTATGTATTTATTTAGCGCGCAGTCTATCTTTCTCGAACTAACCTCCCCTACTCTAAGTTACTTGTATAAATTATATCCAGACTACAAGTGTTTGTTACTCTCTTACAAAATACTAACTCGTCGAGTGACAAAATAAAATAGAAATAAGGAAAAAAGCTTTTCAATCATTGTCGCGTACGCACAGCTCCACATTACTGCTACAGCCTCATTCATTGCAAATTTATTATTGTCTTTTAGCTTCCTAACGTCTGGTCAACAATGTTTTTTTTTGTTCAACTGTCACACGAAATTGTCTCAATTTTGATTAATGTGAGCACAAATCTGTAACACTTGGCGAGAATTTAAGCAGATAGATAAGCTGCGAGAACAATACAACTAACAGTATATTTGTATAAGTGTAACGGCACATGGTCATTTCCACTTACTGTGCGTTTGTGTTATTGTATGTTTTCGAAAATTTATGACAGACAATTTGTCTCTTCCTCATTGTAATTGAGAGTGATATCGTGTCCATAAATTGTTCTTAGACCAAATGAGTGTCAACAATGGCGCTTGAATTTCGTATTTTTTGTGTTCTAAATTTTTGTTGTTGTTGTATTTCAAGCCTTAATCGTAATTCCTTCCAGTTCAGTGCCACTGTTTTATTGCCGCTTCCATACAGCTTAGCATCCATAGTCCATTAGTAAACAAATCAATAAATCAGCTTAGAAACAATACTCTTGAATGCAAGCGCTGTCTCGTGTGATTTGATTTGTCTATTCTTCAGAAAGTCAGTCATAAATACAGGTTGTCTTCAAGTGTAGCGCAATGAAGCGAAGTGGATAAAGTTTAAATGCAGTTGAGGCATTTCATTTGAAATATGCTTCAATTCTTTTCGATTTCCTGCATCTGTGAGAGTTTTTGTTTTTCGAAAAAGCTATTAAAATGTGTTATTAAATTTCAAATTCGTAATAAACGTTGAAATTTTCTTCTTTTTGAGGAGAAGTTTCAAATTCAACATAAATAATAGTATAAAGTATTGCGTTTTCGAGTGTAAATGTGCTGAGGAGATCGCCTTCCGTTGAATGAGCCTTTCTTTCAAGCTGTTAATAGTATTAAGTATTCCCAGAGATAAAATGTTATAAAATTTTTCGAATGGACAATAGCAATGCTGCTACTAATATAATTATTTAGAGCTTTTTGGTATATTGTCAAGATCCAGTTGACACTTTCATTGAATATGTTGAATTGTGTTGCCATAAAGACATTCAGATATATTTAAATGCGGCTTTTTTATAGTGAAATGAGCTAATAACTCATGAGTTAGTACATCAGATTCAAACCTAAATTGCAATAATTTATGAGCTTAGCGATTTACGTTTACGAAAGCTCACACTTCGTTGTTTGTTCGTGAACTTTTGACTAAAAGCAATACTGTAACGATACCTCAGCCTTAAATACGACAGACATGGCTCCATCTGCCTATAAAACTAAAAATCGTGTTTGAGAAGTGTTTCGACAATTGCAAAAAGAGCTGAAAAAGTGTTTAATATCTAATGGCGACAATTTTGAAGGCGATTAATGTAGACGAATGAATTTTTTTTTTTCAAGAAATGAATCCTAACGTTAGTTTCCCATAATCAGTTTCATGTTTCAAATATGTACAAAAATGCCTAAAATTTTTTAGCTTAATTCGGACTAGCTCTAGCTTAATCACGGAAGCGGAATTAATGAAATACATATATGTGGACAAATAAAAGGATTTAAATGTATGGCTGCGTTGCTTTCGAAACTGGGTTCACTGCCACGCCCACAAAATGGCGAAAACCGAAAACAGATAAAGTGCCATAACTAAGTCATAAATAAAGCTATAAAAGCAAAATTAGGCAGAAAGGATCGCACTAGAGTCGTTTCTTATAGATGCTACCTTTTACAGTTATGTTGAAAACTACTATAAATGATTTAATTCAGTAAGGGAAAACACAAAGAAGGTACAGAAGGGCTGCACTCAAATTGGTATAAAAAATGTTAAATGGGTGTGGCTCCGCCCTTTTAGGGGTCAAAAACCATATCTCAGGAACTACTCGACCAAATTCGATTTATAATATTTTCCTGCCATTCCAATGATATGATGTGCAAATAGGTCACAATCGGTTCACCACCACGCCTACTTCCTATATACCAGAACTTTGAAGTCCATCTGAATCGTTTACTTTACAATAAAGTTAGTACTAGTGATTATATCGGAACAGAACTTTGCAAAAATACTGTATTTAAAGATTGGCATCGCCCTTATAAAAATCGTCGAAATCGGTCCATAAGTTTTCAAGACCTTATATATATAATATGAGGACATCGGTGCTTCTAACAAATTTTTTACAGAAAATATGGGTAAGTGTCTCAGATATTTAGCAGAAATTCAGAGGGAATATGTTTCTTCTAATAATATGTCTCCGTGCCAACAATGAGTCAAATCGGGTCATAACTTCATCTATCTCCCATCTATTTAATCTTAATCTTAGTTTTTTCAAACTTTCAATGGACTTTATATCATATATATGCCGAATATGTGAGTCAAAATGTTTGTTATATTAATAAAATTAAATAAATAAATTGCGAGAGTATAAAATTTTCGGTGACACCCAAAGTTCGGTAGCCCTTCCTTACTTGTTTCTTATGTTTTCTAAGCAATTTGTTGTTGTTTTAATCCTTCGGAGACAATTTTTTTTAAAGAATGTGTAATTTTAGATTCTTTTGTCATTAAAAAAAATCTATTTAATTAGTGCCATGTAAGCACTCCGGTAGTCATTTATTAAAACATGTTCTTGCTGAAAAACCATTATTAAAGTAAATAAACAAAATCATCAAAATTAAATAGTAAACAATGCCATCCATCAATACCGCACCAATCACGCCGGTAACTGAGTTAGACAATTACATGAGCATGAAATAAAGTGACACCACACAAATTGCATTAATAAACCTTCTATATTGTCTCCTTTTTATTTTAATAACTCACCAATATTCATATTTATAATCCATGTTTTCCATTACCTACAATTGCTTTTTTTAACGCAGCTACATACTCTCGCTGGCAATTGCCGATCTGTTGCTCATCCTCACCACGGTGCCGTTAACGTCCACTGTCTACACGGTGGACTCATGGCCGTGGGGCAGCTTCCTATGCACATTGTCGGAATTTATTAAAGACGTGTCGATTGGCGTTTCCGTTTTCACACTCACAGCACTCTCCGGTGACCGGTACTTTGCCATTGTGGACCCATTAAGAAAATTCCATGCACACGGTAAGTAGATTACATTTTCGATTGCAAACGCAGACACAACCACCCTCATATACTCGCACTGGTATCTATGTATATTCGTTATTGTGTATTGCTCCATTACAGGTGGCGGCAAACGTGCCACACGCATGACCATTGCCATTGCCGTGTCCATTTGGCTGTTGGCGATACTCTGCGCCATGCCCGCACTCCTCGGCACCAATGTGAAGGTGAGCCTTAATGTGTTTCGGTCTGCCGGAAATCGTCTCAAGCACACTCATATAAACAGCTTTGCTATAAATAAATATTAAAAAAAATATCTCTTTTGCTTTCCTTTCTTTACATTCGTGATTTCTTTCCACGCAAACAGCATGTGAAAATCAATAAAAACAAATCATTCGAACTTTGCTACCCCTTTCCGGAGGAGTGGGGCGACGAATATCCCAAGACGATGGTTTTAATGCGCTTTCTAGTTTACTACGCCATTCCGTTGTGCATAATTGGCGCGTTTTATGTGTTAATCGCGCGTCATTTGATGTACGCCACTAGCGTGCCGGGTGAAATGCAGGGCGCCATGCGACAGGTGAGTCGGAAATTACAATGTCATACTACACCGAAATATTTTAAGCTAGAGAAAGGAATATGTATACGTAAATACATAAGTTTATATAAATAGCGAGGCGAAGACTCTGGTTTCACCAATTCCAAGTCATTGTTGGAGAACTCGGTCAAGTAGCATCATTAATCATAGACCGGGAAGACGATATGCGACTAGTGAGGGTGCGCTGCACAGTGTTTTGTATGGCGAATAATTAAAGGCTCAGAATAGTATTTTAGGCTTCAATCACCGATTGAAAAGCGTTAAGAATGATTCTTCAATACACCTTAGTCAGATCTGCGATAGATCTACACAACTGTTACCGTTCATGAAAAGAGTTTCTTCCCTTCGAAGTAGAATCCAATTCGTTAGTTATTTTTTTCTCGAAACTTTTCATAGTCTTCTTTTCTTCATAGCCTTGTTTCTATCTAAATCGAAAATTAAAGTTAAAATTACTATATTTCATATTATAAATTCATTATACAAATTCATACATACATATATATAGATCCGGATGCTATAATACTCTTAAGACTTGGTCTAAAGAATTACCGTTACTTATATATATGCATGTATATTGTATCCTGTGGCTCCGCGAGGGATCAAAGGACAACAATGTAATTCCTCCAATTATTATAATCTTGCGCCAGCCCCTTGATTTGACTCCAACTTTTTCGACCTGAGATATTTCGATGTCAAAATTTCTTCTTCAGGTTACAGCTGGTCGGCCTTTCCTACGTCTTCCTTGTGAATTCTGGACTATAACAGCCTGGTGATTGTATCTGGATCTCATCTCAGAACATTTCCGAAGCGGCCCAGTTTTCTTTTGAAAATTTCGGTTCTCAGTGGTGTTTACTTATTTGGTTTGTACGTGACCATTTGATACCTTGCAGTTTTTTGATGTCGGAGGCAATTTTGGTCTATAAACACTTACAGCCACCTTCAAAATAAATCAATTTCAAATTAATAAATTTATGTCAAACAATATTTTTCCCCCTCTACTATCCGAAAACACACCACTGTATCTTGTAAAAAATCCGTAATGCAAACCACATGCTTGCGTTCTCAATTTATTAGTGTGACTAATTAAATAACACCCTTTTTTCTGACTTTGGTAGAATTTAGTTAGCTGTTACCCCTGCTTTAACAACGCCGATGATTAATTAATTCGTGAAATTAGAAGTCAATCCATAAGAAAACATGGGTAAATTTTCGCACACAAACAACTACAAATACACTAATATTTCGTTTTTCTAACCGCTTTCGGCAACTAATTCGCTGAGTGAGTTAATTAACTTACCCTAAGGGTGTGGTTTATATAAAACCCTTAACGGTATATTGCAGAAATGCTAAGAGAAGAAAGTGTCAAAATTGGCCCTTCTCAAATTGATAGGATACTCCGCATTCATGTACATTTTAGAAAAATGCCAACAAATTATTTGAGATTAACAGAAAAAGTGCACAAAGGGTGCTACTGAGTGGTTGGGGTCCGAAATAATATACATACGTATAAAGTGTCAGCGAGACTTGGTAAGGCGAAATAAGGTTTAAATATAGAATTTGGTTGCCAAGTGTTAAGTAAAAAATATAAATCTAAATCTATGTAATCTCTATTTATTTATTTAACCATTTATATTATATAATAATAACATTAAATCTCAAACCATATTGTATACAATATGCACCAAAAGCTCAAGTTTAACCTTAAGCATTCTTGCATTACTCACAATATGACGCTTAAGCATTATATTGTGCACAACACTTTCATACATTTTTATTACTCACAAACATAATTTCTTTTTCCAATGTGTCCCAGAGATTTTTGTATTTTATAAGCCATTTCATTTCATTGCAGGTGCGTGCACGTCGTAAGGTGGCTGTAACGGTGTTGGCGTTTGTTGTTATATTTGGCATTTGCTTTATGCCCTATCACATCTTCATGCTTTGGTTCTATTATTGGTAAGTGTAACGAAATGTATAAAAATAGTAGTAACGCAATCAAATTTATAAAATTTATAGAAAGTTATGTAATGTGAAATTGTATGAAATTTACTTAAGTACATACGTAAAGGGATTTAAACAGTTGTGGGCAATATTTTAGCATTTGTTTTCTTTATGTATATATTAAATTTAGTCCTAAGTAATAGAGTTTTCTTTTCTCGATGGAAATGTTACCTTATTACATTACAACATTATACAAATGCTCCACTACCCCTTTAAGAAGGTTTTTTGAGAAGATCTTGCAGAAAAGAAAAAAAACGTCCGAAAAAAGAATTGACAAAAGAACACGCCAATTTGATAGCCCTAGTATAGGGCAGAATAAATCCAATATTTTTCTAAGAAAAGAAAGCGCTATAAGTTCAAAATATAATATCAAATGATCTTGAATTGCATTTGGGCAAAAAAATATGTTGAAGTTATATGAAATGGTGGATGTGCATTAGAGCTCTCGGTATTCGATTAGTCGACTAACCGGATTAACCGAATACGACATTATTCGAATAATAAGATACGGTTTGTCGCAGTAGAACGACTATTCGAATAGTATTATTTGGTTAATATTCATACGAACGATTACAAATCGGATATTCAAATAATCGGTTTTCAGGCGAATAATTTTAAGAGCCCTAATGTGCATTTCATCTTTTTTTTTTTGTATAAATACTATACTAAGTCAGAGCACCCATTCTATGTATGCAAATGAATGTGGTTGAATTGATCTTTCCTTGATACTTCCTTGTCCATATTTAAGTGCACATTTTTGGTTCCTTCATAATCTCATATGTTATAGTACGGAACTATGACTCGATCATATTTATATTGATCGCTGTACTCAAATCCAACAAATCTATAGTAATCAAATAAAATTTTTTAAATTTCTTTACATTTCTTGCTGCGGAAAAATCTTTTAATCTGCAACAGTATTTGCCCAATAGATGTGGGAGACCAGAAACATGTTGGACATCCATTGACGTATATTTTTAAGATTTCAGTATTTCGTAACATATTTATGATCGTTTTCGTGTTTTGTTTTTATACTCTCGCAACCTGTTGCACAGAGTATTATAGTTTTGTTCACATAACGGTTGTTTGTGTCACCAAGAAATAAAAGAGTTAGATATGGGGTTATATATATATATAAATGATCAGGATGACGAGTAGATTTGAAATCCGGATGTCTGTCCGTCCTTCCCTCCGTGCAAGCGATAACTTGAGTAAAAATTGAGATATCTTAATGAAACTTGGAACACATGTTCCTTGGGACCTTGAGAGGGTGAAAATCGGTCCACTGCCACGCCCACAAAATGGCGAAAACCAAAAACACATAAAGTGTCATAACTAAGCCATAAATTAAGTTATAACGGTAAAATTTGGAATAAAGGATCGCACTAGGAAGGGGCATATTTGGATGTAATTTTATTGAGGAAGTGGGCGTGACCCCGCCCACAAATCGGTTATTTGTATATATCTCGCAAACCAATGAAGCTATATAAACCAAAATTTCTGCAGTCGATTCCCTTACGTATCCCACCACACAACATAAAAATAGTTGAAATCGGATAATAACCACGCCCACCTCCCATACAAAGGTTAGGTTGAAAATTACTAAAAGTGGGTTAACTCATTAAAGAAAAACGTCAGAAACCCTAAATTTCACAAAAGAAATGGCAGATTGAAGTTGTACTCAGTTTTTTTTACAAAATGGAAAATGGGCGTGGCGTCGCCCACTTATGGGTCAAAAACCATATCTCAGGAACTACTTGACCGATTTCAATGAAACTTGGTTTGTAATAGTTTCCTTACCTCCCAATAATATGTTGTGAAAATTGGTCAAATCGCTTCACAACCACGCCTACTTCCTATATACAAGAACTTTGAAGACGATCTGAATTGTTTACTTTACAATATATAATGTAAGCACTAGTGAAGATATCGGTGCAGAACTTTGCACAAATACTACGTTTATAGTGTGGCAGTCCCATTCTAAAAATCGCCAAAATCGGACCATATGTTTTCAAGGCCCCATATACCCTCGGTGCTTCTAACCTAATATTAGGGTTTCCAACTTTCAATGGACTTTATACAATATATATGACGAATATGTGGGTCAAATTGTGTATTATACAATATAAATAAAGTTAAATAAATAAACTGCGAGAGTATAAAATGTTCGGTTACACCCGAACTTAGCCCTTCCTTACTTGTTTTTAGGTTCCATTTGAAAAGTCTTAACACAGCAACTTTTAAACACCCCATTCCAAGTAACATATCTTCGATATAATATATTTTTCCCAAGCTTTATTGTATTTTCAATATTTCACAAATAACCCTCTTTGAGTTTTTTGATAAAGATCATTCATTACAAGTAAGGAAAGGCTAAGTTCGGGTGCCACCGAACATTTTATACTCTCGCAATTTTTTGAATAACGAGAATCGTCATATATAGATATAAGGGCTGAGAGACAATACGGTCACTTAATTATGCTAAGATATCTCACATATTAACCAATACATATATGCGGAATAAAGCCCAACGAATTTTTGAAAAACCTATTATTAGGTACATGGGAGCTAGGAGATGTTATGACCCGATTTTAATAATTTTTGGAACAGAGACACACTATTAGAAGAAAACAATTTCCTCTGAATTACATTAAATTATGTGACAGATTTAGCCATATTTTCGGTTAAAATTTATCCTTAGATATCTGGGTCCTTGAAAAGTTATAGTCCGTTTTCGACAATTTTTTGACAAGTGAAGCCAGAGATGATATGCACTATTTGTGTAAAGTTTTATTCCGCTATCTTCATTGGTTCCTTATGTATACATTATAAAGTGAAGGAATATGATGCAATTTACAATTTAGTTATATGGAAAGTAGTCGTGGTTGTGAACCGATTTCGCCCATTTTTTATCCGTGTTATCGGGGTGCCAAGAAAATATTATATACCGAATTTCATTGAAATCTGTCGAGTAGTTCCTGAGATATGGTTTTGACACATAAGTGGGCGATGCCACGCCCATTTTTCATTTTGTAAAAAAATCTGAGTGAAGCTTCTTTCTGCTATTTCTTCTGTAAAATTTAGTGTTTGACGTTTTTCGTTAGTGAGTTAACCCACCTTTAGTAATTTTCAACCTAACCTTTGTATGGTACGTGGGCGTGGTTATTATCCGATTTCAACAATTTTCATGGTGTGTGGTGCAGTACGTAAGAGAACCGACTGCAGAAAGTTTGGTTTATATAGCTTCATTGGTTTGCGTGATATATACAAATAACCGATTTGGGGGCGGGGACACGCCCACTCCCCAAAAAATTACATCCAAATATTTTACATTTATAACTTTATTTATGGATTAGTTATGACACTTTATAAGTTTTTGGTTTCTGCCTTTTTGTGGGCGTGGTAATGGTCCGATTTTGCTCATCTCATCGAAGGCAACCTTCTCAGGGTGCCAAGGAATATGTGTTCCAAGTTTCATTAAGATATCTCAATTTTTACTCAAGCTATCGCTTGCACGGACAGACGGACAGACAGACATCGGGATTTCAACTCGTCTCGTCTCCTGATCACTTTGGTATATATGACTCTATATCTAACTCTTTTAGTTTTAGGTGTTACAAACAACCGTTATGTGAACAAAACTATAATACTCTCGTAGCAACTTTTGTTGCGAGAGTATAAAAATCGTCAACAAATCCAATATTGATGACTAAAATTGACATTGAAATTTGCTTGATCCAATGATGGCATTTGTGATAATAAAGGTACCTGCGTGCATATAGTCTTACCTCAAGTTCGGTTTAATTAATGAATTATTTATATTTGATAAAATTTTACATTAGCAAAATAGTTCAAGAGATCCTGTACGATGAATATTTTCAGCAAAATGTAGCACTTAACTTTGGGGGAAAATATAAACATATATCTTAAACACTTCCAACATCTGAAGAAATCGTGCATTTTATGAATTTATATCTAATTTAGTTGATTAAATTTTTTGTAATTAATCATAAGATCTTTATATATTTATATTAAATCACATATTTTAGTACAAATAAATACATAAAATGCTAAGCTATTGACCACTACTGTACATAATTTAAGTCACAATATTAGAATATTGTGATTATGCTTTGGGCAAGCCAATACCCTTGGCTCAAAGGATTTAGTTTTTTTTTTTTTGTATGCAAAATTTATTATAACATCTTTATATATACATATATTGTGTATATATGTATACATAAAAAGCTTTACATACTATATATAATATCCAAACAATACATACTAACGTCATTCTTTAACTTTAATTTCTTTTTTTCCCCATTTATTCGACGTCATTTGTAGGCCCACCGCACAGCATGACTACAACTCCTTCTGGCATGTTTTACGCATCGTCGGCTTCTGCTTATCCTTCGCCAACAGCTGTGCCAATCCGGTGGCTTTGTATTTTGTTAGCGGCGCCTTCCGCAAACATTTCAATAGGTATTTGTTTATTCACTACAATGCTGACGCATGACATACAGCCACCTCCTGCCCGAACGGGGTAAGGAAGTTGCAAAGCATATGAATTTAAAAAGCAAAAAACGCAAAGCAAATCTAATATAAATCAAAGATATGCGCTAAAAAGAAAAGGAAGCACAAACACACACTTACACCTAAGAAAGTCGGGAAAAAACAACAACAAATATTGAAATTAAATTGAGCGAAAGCCGATTTTGAGTATACTTTACATACATATAATATATACATAGGGACGAAAATAGCAAACTAAGCTAAAAAGAAATAAAAAATCGATTTACTTACAAATCTACAATAGTGAATAGGAAGCATATGTAGTTTGATAGCGCTGCTTGGTCGTGCCTTTCGCTAGCCTTAAGTACTGAGCAACACTTGTATTTTGCTTTTGGAAAGACATTATTATCGACGAAAAAATCGAAATCGCGTTACGTAAAATTGGCTGCTCAAGTCTCAAGTGTGTACTTTTTTTACAAGTTTTTTTTTCGCTTTCATTTTACAGCACAGCACCTTTAGTGGCTGTCCCAAACATGCGCACACTCACACCGTCACCCTTGTCACCCATATCATCATCATGACATGCAGCAATTATTTTTTTCTGACAATATATTTATTACCGTTATTTAGCGTTAAAATGAATTACAGTTTTCTATAAGAAATATAAGTAATAAACGTCTTCTTAAGTAATAAACGTCTTCTTATATCGAATAATGCACTTAAAAAAGCAGCATAAGGAACTATGGCATACTAACCAGTACTTGATTCTAATCTAACCTTACTTAAATAATTCGAATAGCAGCAGTCGTGCTGTAAAAATAAGCTACTGACTTATTCAACCCAGACAGGGGTACCCCGTTGCCTTAAAAAATACTTGCTCTTTTCCTGGGAAAATTATTTTTCCAAAAAGAGAAGGGGATCCACTGATTCTTTAAAGCGAATAATTTCATAATTTAATTCTCGTGGAAATATTATGATGACTCGTCTATACTTACCACTAGAAAGCCTAAATATATACCTTCCTAAAAGATAAGAAGTGAGGTTAGAGAGAAATATCAGAGAAAAATCATAATGTCACTCCCGACTCTATTTAGCGTCTAAACTGCATTATTCTTCTTTTCACGTAGTACAATGCATAAAGCGTTTTCTAAAGAAAGCCCTGGAACTAAAATTTAGCCTTATCTGCCTACGATAGGCTTTAGGATACAATCAATGCAAATGAGAGGCATATCGCTTTTTTGTTTCGGAAATAAAGCTTTCATGGTTTCGAAGTGGTCAACTTCTTATGCACAACGTATGTATAACCAGTTATTATTTTTTTAAGTCAAATTTTGTTGGTAGATCTGCATTTATGCGAATATATTTCTTGTTAGAACCATATACTAGCTTATTCTCACTTCTTGAATGCTAACTTGATAATTATTGAGATGCACTTTCATTTCGGGCATTCACTTCTGTGAATAACATCAGTTTCGGATAAAGGTATCGCAACGATACATAGAAATTTTGAGAAATTCCTAGCCTACAGTTAGGCGCACTATCAACACAAATGTATGTTCAACCGCTACCATGGCTTACACACTTGACCATGTTATTTGTTGTTGCTTTGTGCTTTTGCATATTCACGCTGCTTATGCATTCCACTTGTTTTTGTGTTTGTTTATTTTACGTTTTTTTTATTCGAACGATTATTTTTTCGCTGCTCTTTTGCACATTTCACTCTTCTAGATACTTGTTTTGTCAAGGGTCTGGCGTGCGCCTCAAAAAACGACATCCACACAACGATACCCTCTGCATGCATCGGGACGCATCGCTCACTAGCACCGCATCGAAACGCTATTATTCGTCGACGCGACGCTCGACATGCCATCATCACAGCACCATGCGAAGGTGAGTGGCGAAATACTTCAATATAGTACATACGTATATGTATATAAACATAAATATGTATAAAGTAGTTGAATAGATAGCCTGGAGTAGAGTGCTGGTAGTTCTCAGGTGCTATTTCTGTTGTAGATTCGTTATATTTGAGTAGAGAGAATTGGATTAGTTGAGTGAATGTTCTAGGTCCTTTGTTTTACTGCTAGACCATCAACGGCAAAAAAAAAGTTTTTAGCAGAAAAAAATTAAAATGAAAAATACAAAAAAAATATTGAAATTTATTATTTGTATCAAAATCACACTTAACCATCTGAAAATTCTGATAGCCACAGATACAGAATATAAGTGCCTAGTTCTGACTTTTACCGAAAATATCGGACAAACTTGTGCGATATTGAAATTAAATTATGAGGTCATATTTTCCTAACAATGAAGGTCACTGGTGCCTCAAATTAATAAAATCTTGTCAATACCTCCTCTAGCCCCTATGTATGTATGTACCTAATATAGGGATTTTTAAATGAAAATTAAAATAAATGCCTGTCTGGTCTTATACCGTATATATCACTCTCACACTTAAAAATATTTCTCCGACTCTACAAACTTAGACCTTACTTACTAGTTTTTTTAACATTTCAATTTATTTAACAAACAAATTTATCGCATGCAATTTTTTCAAATACATTCAACAAATAAATATCGCATGATATATTTTTTCTTAAAGTGAGGGTATATCTTGGTTTTGAAATATATACATATATATTAGGTTCTTCACTTTAATGTATCAGCGATATTTCTTCAGTCTCTAATGTTTCTAAGTGAATTCGGATCTGAACGGTCTGTCGTTCCATGCCAAAACTTCCATAGCATATTTTGTTTGCTGCTATCATTTCGAAGGGAAAAATGTGAGGTTAACTATTTAAATTAAGTTGTTGTTAAGTACCTTAGATCTCTAAAGAATATTTTATTCAGAGTTTATAAAATTATTATCAGATTCCTTTAAATCAGACTTGAATATTCTACCTTGTAGCAAAACAAATCACATGAACTCATAAAGATATATTTAGTTCCTCAGTAAAAGTCGCTGAAAAAATCTATTTATCTTATGCGACCATATGCCACTATATAGTGCTTTCGACGACTTTTATGTTCTCCGTATATTGTAGGCTCATCACTTTTCAACGCCTAAATGTAGGCTACATTTCATGCATATAGATTCGTAAAAACAAATATCCTTACACTTCTCTTTACTTTTAAACGCCAACTCGCGCGCTACAGCCGATTACAAGAGACCACCATCACAATGATGGCGAATGGCAGTCAAAATGGTGGACCACTCACCGATGTCTCCGACGTTGCTTTGGCCAGTGAATTTTGCGATCACGCGCCGCACTACCAACACCAACAACAACAACACACTTCTTCACAACAGCAGCAGCAGCAACAATATCAACGTCAAATGTCATTTATGTGAGGCAGCCAGTGCAGGGGTTGCTACGAATATCAGACGGAGAGTAACACTGTAGCAACACCGAACGCAGCACTAGCAGAAACAACGACAACAGCGTGCATTCCCCCGCATATAGATGATGAATTTGCAAAAGCAACCACAACCACAACAACAGCAGCAGCAACATTAATAAAAACAAGTGATTCAACGCTGACAAGGTCAATGGGGGCAGAAAATTCGAGTATCGAGATGCGCGATTTAACCGCGTTGAAAGCGTTGGAATTTCGCATGGGAGCAAAGAATGCAAAGCAATTGCAGGAACTGCAACAGCAGCAACAGGCAATAACGCGGCAAAAACAACAACGGCACATACACTTTCACATTGTTGGTTGTGCACAAATTTGAATTGCTAGCAACAACAACAATAACAAAAATTACTAATGAAATACGACTTTGAAGTGGAAGAGATGTTAGGAAACGAATTTAAAAACGGAAAATGCAGGCAAAAGGTTTTTTCCATATTTATTTTAAGCAATTTGTATATATTTAAGCACAAATGTATGTACAGTTATGAAAAAGAAAATCGCACACATTTCTTGGCAACAACGATCAAATTAAATTTTAAATTAAAAATTAGCGCTTAAAAGATTTTTAAGAGAATTTATTCAATTTGATGTACAAGTATACTGTAATTATGTAAGTATAACTATACTTATGGGTCTATATAAGTGCTTAATTTAAGTAATACTATTTAATATTAAAATATTTTATTATTATGTGAAGGCTACCCATTTTTTCGTTTGTTAACTTCATATATATACTTATTTTTTATTAAAAAATTTTATAAAAAATTTTTGTTTAATAATAAAATATACATATTTTCTCAAATAAATGAGAACTTATCTGTGTCAGTATGTGCTACCAACGAATTTCCAACAGTTTACTAAAGCTTTTTTATGTATTTCTGTAAATATATTCATGTAAATTTAAGCATATATAATTATATACATATACAGGTTAACCTAAAATTTTTATTGTATTGTCTGTTAAAATAAGTATTGAAAGTACCATGTACATATATATTGTTCCATCTCTACATATATAAGAAACCTGTATTTTTGTAAATGTCAGATATGATGGGTGTTACTTTGTATATTGTCGCTTTGCTAGTCATAGTTTTAATCTTTTAAAGAGATATTTCTAATAAGTATTTTGTTAAAAGCTATATATGTGTAGTTGGGCAGTGAAAAGTCGATTTAGCGAACAGTTATTGTTTAAAAAGTGGTAAAAAATTTTATTAATTAATCAATTTAATTTTTATAAATAGTTTTATTATATTATATTATATTATATTTTATTTTATTTTATTTTATTTTATTTTATTTTATTTTATTTTATTTTATTTTATTTTATTTTATTTTATTTTATTTTATTTTATTTTATTTTATTTTATTTTATTTTATTTTATTTTATTTTATTTTATTTTATTTTATTTTATTTTATTTTATTTTATTTTATTTTATTTTATTTTATTTTATTTTATTTTATTTTATTTTATTTTATTTTATTTTATTTTATTTTATTTTATTTTATTTTATTTTATTTTATTTTATTTTATTTTATTTTATTTATTAATTTTTTACTAGCCAATTCTGTATACCAACAACAAAAAAATAATGCAACTAAGAAATCCATTTCACTTTCTAATTCACTGTGTTTTGATATACAGGGTTTACATGTAAGACCAACTATTACTATGATTATTACTGTGCTGGCACTTATTGTTAATACATTTATATATATTTATGTGTAAAATAAAAGCTTAAAATATTAGTTTAAAAAATAAATAAAGATTATTTAAAATGGATTTTAATATTTTTATTACTAAACGTTTCCCATATTGTAAATCAAAATTTATCCCTATATTTTCATAAATAACTTGAAAACAACTATGTAAAACTACAAGCTCTGCCACAGTGGTTCCGCCATAGGCCAAAAATCAAAAAATCCATCTCACGATTTTTCGACAAAATGTATACCGATGGCCTCTAAATTGTCCACACTTCCTATTTGCAAACCGGGTTTTCCTAAAAATCTAACGGTACTTTCTAAAAATAGAGTTAAATGCATGAACAACCGGATTTTTTTTAAAGCACATCAGAATTTTTTTTTTTTATTTCGCAGAAACAAAGGACTTCCATTTGTTCTGGTAATTGTTCAGGTTAACGAATCAAGATTATTTTTAATGGATTTTGAAGCTAAAGGTATTTACTTTAACTTGTGAAATTAATTAAGACTAACGATATTTGTATTTTTTGTGAAATTAGTGTTTTATATCACCTATATTTTTTTGGATCTTTTTTCTGCGTCTTCAATGTGTTTACATAAAGTTTTAATTGTGTTCCCCCGCGATCCCCCTTTAATTGTATTTTATATAGAATTTAACAGAGTCTTAAGGTAATAAAAGTGCTAAAGTTGGGTGCGAAAAGTTGCAGATGTATTTGCAATCGTCAAAATAATAATGGCCTTTGAATTAACTATTTTTAAGTTCAAACTCATCATAATTGGGCTAAGGAAGCTTGGAAAGAAGGATAAATCGTCTTTATTTCAATCTGTGTACGGTTTACTAGAGGATACATTATAAGTTTTTGTTATAATTATAATGGCTGTTGAATGGCAGTGAAAAAAATTAACTGTACTAAATTGGTTGATAATTTGCTTTTTCCCTACATTAATTTTTTATATGATACTAGCATACATTAGAGGATACATTATAAGTTTTTGTTCTAATTATAATGGCTGTTGAATGGCAGTGAAAAAAATGAACTGTACTAAATTGGTTGATAATTTGCTTTTTCCCTACATTAATTTTTTATATGATACTAGCAGACCCGGCCACACGTTGTTGTGGCTAAGGTATACATTAAATTAAGTTGGTCCAATCTTGGCTTCGGCAACGATATTGAATACTCGAGGTCGATTTATGTTACGCAGCATGATGACAACTCACACTACTTTTAATTGCAAAGTGAGTGGTGATAGTACAGAAAATTTTAAATAGTTTGGGATAATTGACTACGTCATCTTGGTTTGTAGCTGTGTCAACTCTCCTGGACCGAAATTCTAAATTGTCGCATTAAGATCATCGATATCTTTGTTTTTTTTTACCACCAATATAGGTCATTCAATCTGTTATTTATGGTTATCATATTGAGGTTTCATGTCAGGAAAACTTCTCTTTCAAGTCAATGAAGTGACAGAAATCTGTTGGAAATACTATTAATCCATCGAGGTGTCAACTGCGACCCTACCATTTCCAACTGCTTCTACAATCGCAATTTGATATTGTTGCAAAAACACTCATATGTTAGTTGTTAATTGGCGATACTTTATGTGTCGCCACAAATTAAATGACTTTAGGCATGCGATTAGCTCGTCAGTAACAGTTGATCCAGGAATAATTGGAAGAGTCTGGCGTAAATCACATGTTGACAGAATCCTGGCTCCACCAAAAACGTTCATCGACAATCAAGATCTTTTAAAGTCCTGTGCAGTACCTCCAGCGACTTCTTGAATATTTGGAAAATCTTCGTTATAGCGCTATTTTTGGCGATTTTGCCGACTGGTGTTTCGTTCATTTGCAATTTAGGAGTAATTTCAAGGCCGAATGTGCCGTTTGTTTGCCTACTAACAGGTGCCTATTCCCGTTAACCTTGGAAACCTTGGAACCTTGGTGAAAATGAGTGAAATTGGTTCTGGAATTACATCAGCCCTCATATACTATATATGATGATTTTCTATTGGACTTTATGCCGAATATATAGGTCATATTGTGTGTTATCTTAATAAAATTACATCAATAAATTGCGAGAGTGTAAAATGTTCGGTTGGACGTGAACTTAGCCTTTCCTTATTTTTTACAAATTGTTTTGGGCTATCGACACAACCTTATACAATTGAACAATAACAAAAATATTTTAACAAAGCAACAATGACAACCTTCAAAATATTATTTTTTTGTTTTCTCTTTTTATATTTTTCTTGTCAACTCGAATAAAATTCTCTTATTGATATCTTCCTAGCAATTTTTCCATATTTACTCACTTTCTAATCTTTTTCTGGCCTTCCACGAATATTTCAAGACTAAAATTAGCCAGATCGGTTTGAACTTCAACAACCAATAACTTCCCGATTTTAGAATATTTTTAATTTTCTTCGCGGAAAGTTAAAAAAAATTAGGGGTGGACCACCCTTAACATTTAGGAGGATGAAAAATAGATGTTGTCCGATTCTCCACCTTAGCCGATATGCACGCTAAGATTCACGAAAATCGGTCGAGCGGTTTCAGAGGAGTTCAATAACGTACACCGTGACACGAGAATTTTATATATTAGATTATTCTTATAGGTGGAATATGGAGGTTCGATGAGGGAAACTATAACGACAAATCATGTTCAGCTTTTTTCTCGCTTTCTTAACTTTTTTTCCAAAGCCTTACTGAAAGTTTTGACGCTCCAACCATGGCCATGAGAAATATTTTTGCACATCATTGCCATATAATAAGAATTACTGTTCTATGGGAGCTATAGGACCTAGTAGTCCGATGAGGCCAATTTTTTTAATATATATTTAAAATATTTTTCTAGATTTTTGGTGAAAATTTCATAGCGATATCTCAACGGGAAATATTTATGACCGCGCCTTCATACAAGCTGAACCACTGTGCTCTGGTGGTTTTTCGTATTTTCCGGAAAAGTTATATAGTGAATATAATGAATCGTACAGCAGACTTCATTTTCAGTCCAAATGCATAGGTGTACTTCATTTCAGAAAAATCTGAAAGAAAAAAGTTCTAGGAAGTACCGGGTTAAATAAAACATTTTCCCTGTCTTAAAGTATCAAAATATCAGTGAAAGTTTCTAGGAATGTTTTATGTACTCTCTTACACTATTATTCCAGTTGGATGCACCAGTGTTATAGTTGTGAAAATTTCCTTTCATATGACACCAAAATCGGTTCAGATTTACCGAAGTTATGGCCATTCAAATTGTGTTGTGTGGCGACCCACATTAAGACACTGCTCTGCTTGGGTGGACAGCGCAACGCTATTTAAAACTCTGATTTTTGCAAAGTTTCAAATTACCGATTTCTACCAGGCGGCGATAAATGTACAGCAGGTGGATGTCGGGAAAAAATGGGTGGTACATGTAAATATGTAAGTCGCAAATGCCCACATATGTATGTGTGTATATATGTAAGCAGCCAGTGAATATATATATGTATGTGGATGCATATGGGAAGACGGATACTCCAGGTGTAACGGAAATACCCAAACCGGAAATAATACTACCGGAACCGGAAACACTGATAGCATGAACTCCAACCGGATACGGGTTACCGGAAATGGGAAGCGGAAGTTGGGATATAAAGGATGTCAAATCAACGGAAGTGGAAGTTGACAGGAGGAAACTACTTGGGAAGGAGTTGACCTGACGGCGTTCTTCCGGTGCTACATACAAAGCAAGTGTTTCCTGTTCATGGCACTTCCGGCATATTCATATTTACTTCCGTTTCCACACTACCATTTCCTTTCTTCTACATCCGGTTTACGTTGTTGTTTTGTTTGTTTCCGGTTCCGGTTCAACTCATATGTTTCCGATTTGATCATTTCCGCTTAGCGAAGTGCATCCGCTGACCCATATATACATTTGAGTGGTATATATGGTTATGTACATATAAACTCCCGCATATATACATACATACATGCGCACATAGGCAGTCGCAACATACATATTTACAATTTTTTTCCTGCGTCCACCTGCTGCACATTTATGGTCGCCTGGTAGAAATCTGCAATTTGAA
Source organism: Zeugodacus tau (assembly GCA_031772095.1). Taxonomy (NCBI): domain Eukaryota; kingdom Metazoa; phylum Arthropoda; class Insecta; order Diptera; family Tephritidae; genus Zeugodacus; species Zeugodacus tau. The sequence goes on along the minus strand of CM062652.1, from coordinate 67,701,433 downwards.
ACTTTACAAAAATCAGAGCTAAACTGCGCTGCCAACCAAAGCAGAGCAGAGCCGCCTGTATGTGGCTTTATATATAACAAATTGAACGGTCATAACTCCGGTAAATCTCAACCGATTTTGATGATATTGATGTCATATGAAAGAGAATTTTTATTGCTATAACAGCAGTCTATCCCAATAGCCGTCATATAAGGAAAGTTCATTATACTAACAACGTCAACAAATTATGATACGTTCGGAACTTATATATAGGAATTCAAAATCCCAAGCACCTCCACTTACTTTTTGTCAATTAAATCACAGTTTAAATTACTGTTATATAAAAGCAAAAAAATAAGTGTAGGAATAAATTAGCTTTATTTTTTATTCCCAAAATTACGTTCGCTACTGCAATCTAAACGCTCCGTTAAAATATGCAGATTTGAGGTAATATAAATTTTTATGAGACAGTCGTCGGAAAGAATGCGCTATTGCATGCATTTTTTTATAAGATTTCCAGTTATTCACTATCACTATCAACAGCTTTTATATACTACATTAGCATATTACAATTCAAATTACATGGGTGACAGTGGCGTAGCTGCTGATTGAAAAGCAGTATTGGCGGTACACAACCCTCCGGAGTAAGAGAAAACACTTTTGATTGAATAAGTTACTAAAGTATTTGCTATCTAAACTTCTGTTCATGCAAGTCATTTAACTATGGAATCTTTACAAACTCTTATTCTCTAAATGAATGTGAAACCGTATACACCAATCTGTCTAAACAATAAAAAACATCATCATCACCAATTTTCTTTTAGACTCCCTCGAACAAAAAATTCTTCCTACGCCCTCTATATATGTAAAGTAATAACGTGCTTTCTATTATTAATTCGCTTGCTCATCTTATTTATTCTTATCTTAATTGAATGACAATAAGCAAGTATAGAACGTCAATACTCTGATGTTATTTGGGGTTGCCAACAATGAAACTGAAATGTAAATTTTCTGAATTACTGAAATAGAATGGCGAAAGTGTGCAGTAGATATGGATAATTTGAAGGACCTAGATACCGTAATGTTATGAATAAGTACTTTCAATTACGCCGAAAATTTATCACCATTTTATTTCTTATTTATTTAAACAAATTTTTAATTGCATTCTTAAATTTTTCAGCACTCCTCCTATATGTAGGCAACATTTTTTTCAAGGGTGGTGTTATATTATATTAGGCGCATTTAAAGCTAATAAATATTTCAAATATTGTGGTTAAATTCTTACAACTTTTTTAATATTTTGTTTTTATAAATACAGCATAATTTACCATACAATTCACTCCTTCACTTCCTAAAAATCACTCCACACTTTCCATATAAATTTGGAATTACGTAAAAATGTAAAAATTCAACGCTAAATGACAACTCTGCAATCAACTATAAAATGCAAATATTTCGTGGTTGAAAGTATTAAATTTTGATTCGCCAGAAAAATTCCTAAAAAAGCAACAAACTCAAAGCTGAAACAACAACACATGAACATGCACACGTAGAATGCTTTTAGGCGCTACGCCGTTGAAATGTGTTTTTAAAGTAAAATTGTAATCGATACAACCGTGTCTATGTAAGCATATAGATACATACGCAAGGCTTTTGTGTTGTGTATGATGCTATTTTGCTTACAGCTAAGCCAACTACAAACTACGCGTCGTCACGCCAATAAAATGGCATGGCGCAAATCCTACACTTTGTTGACATTTTTATGCCATCTGACATTTGTTCGCCATCAGCTTTAAAGGCCATCAGCGCTTCAGCTCACCGCGCTTCGCCGCCTCACGGCCGACTCTTTCAGACGGCTTTTGATGCGTATCGCTGAAGCGTGTTTGGTGTATCTGGCGTGGCATGTGCTCCTTATAAAACTGTGAATTTTATGGTTTTTAACTGGATTGCCAACGACTTCCTACTATTTACCGTTGATTGCCGTTCTGCGACACAAATGCCGGCACAAAGGTGGCGCGGTTTTTATTGGAAATTCTTCCGGTAATTCGATATTCTACGGTGAGCTTAGTTGTAAGTAAAAAATAACAACAACAAATAACTTTTGTACTTTGTTATCCTTCGAAAAGTCGTAGAGTTTTTGCTTCCTTCAAGAAAAAATAAAAATTATTTTGAGTTACTCAGCTCAAGCATTAGTGGTTTTTGAAATTGTTACTTTCACACTGATTTTGGTGGACAAAATAAATAACTAGTATACCATAAATATATATTGGAGAATAATATGAGATATAAAGGAGAATATAGTCTAAAGAATTAAAAGTGAATTTCAATAGCTAAAAATATATACTTCAGTCAGGTGACATTCCATTATCAATGTGTTGTAAATGAATTGTGATTGTATTAGAACATCCTTAGACTATGAGAGACAGTCCTTTGTGTAGCCAGAAACCTGAACCTATCGGCACAAATTTTTCAATTCTATACCCACTAATTCGTGCGGTCGTTCAAAAAAGTGATATCCAAGAAATCTTTGATTTGTTCTGGCAATGGTAGGATTTTCCAGAATACAGTGACGAGACGTTTCCATCTCGTCCTCTTCCAGGCAAGCTCTACAGCTAGCATCCGATAACATTTTATACTCTCGCAACAAAGTTTCTACGAGAGTATGTATTATAGTTTTGTTCACATAACGGTTGGTTGTAAGTCCTAAAACTAAACGAGTTAGATATAGAGTTATATATATCAAAATGATCAGGGTGACGAGTAAAGTTCAAATCCGGATGTCTGTCTGACCGTCCGTCCGTCCGTGCAAGCTGTAACTTGAGTAAAAATTGAAATATCTTGATGAAACTTGGAAGTCGTATTTCTAGGCACCATAAGAAGGTTAAGTTCGAGCGTGGGCGTTATCGGACCACTGCCACGCCCACAAAATGTCGAAAACCGAAAACACATAAAGTGCCATAACTATAAATAAAGCTATGGAAGTAAAATTTGGTATGAAGGATCGCACTATGAAGAGGCATATGTGGATGTAATTTTTTGGAGAAGTGCCCGTGGCTCCGCCCCTTACTAAGTTTTTTGTACATATTTCGCAAACTACTAAAGGTATATCAAGGAAACTTTCTAGAGTCGTTTCTTACTTAAGGTACTACCTTATACAGTCCAAAAATGGAGGAAGTCGGATTATAACCACGCCCACCTCCCATACAAAGGTTATGTTGAAAACTACTCAAAATGCTTTAATTCCGTAAGGAAAACCAACAGCAACCTTAAATTTTATTATAAAGAAGGTGCAGAAGAGCTACTCAGAATGATATATAAAATTTTTAATGGGTGTGGTTCCGCCCCCTTATGCCCACCATATCTCCGAAACTACTCGACCAATTTCAATGAAATTCGGTTCATAATATTTCCCTATCTTTCCAATGATATGTTGTGAAAATAGTTTGAATCGGTTCACAACCACGCCTACTTCCCATATACCAGAACTCTAAAGTCGGTCTGAATAGTTTACTTTACAATATCTCAAGTTAGTACTAGTGAAGATATCGGAACAGAACTTCGCTGAAATACTGTATTTAAAGAGTGTCATCACCCTTCTAAAAATCTTTCAAATCGGTCCATAAGTTTTCAAGACCCTATGTATCGAATATGAGGACCTCAGTACTTCTAACAAATTTTTTTACCGAAATTATAGTTAAGTCTTTTGAAGAAATTTTGAGGGAATATGTTTCTTCTAATAATATGTTTCCGTGCCAAACATGAGCGAAATCGGGTCATAACTTCAACTATCTCCTATATACCTAATATTAGGGTTTTCAAACTTTCAATGGTCTTTATACCATATACGTACATATATGTCGAATATGTGAGTCAAATTGTTTGTAATATTTATAAATTTAAATAAATAAATTGCGAGAGTATAAAATGTTCGGTGACACCCGAACTTAGCCCTTCCTTACCCCTGTTAGGTTTCCTCTGCATGGATTCCGAAGGGACAATTGCCACTTAATGCTATGAAATATACGAATGTCTGATGGATTATTCTCCGAATGTCTTCGATAAGCTTTATTTTGCCATTGTTAGCCACATTTGTAAATTTTATAGTCAAAAACAATACTGTAACGATGCAGACAAGACTCTGTGTGACCTTATCCTCTTTCCAATAATATAGAGAACCCTTAAAAAGCCGTCGATTAGGCCGACGTTAGAATTGAACTGTAAACTAAAGCAGCAAATATTTTTTACACATACATAGAAGAGATCCTTGGAAGCATATGCTTATACAATTTGAAATTCTTCATAAAATTTTGATATTTATTAGAAACAATTAACTAACTCCTTTGACTCAATTCATTTCACTCAACTGAAACCCACAAACGTATGTCACTATACCAAATCAAATAACCGTTTCGTGACATTGACACGTGACATACACAACACTATGTTTACGAGTATATATTTTGTCTGGCTTCATTTTGATGCCACGCGCTCGTGTGCAATTGCTCGAGTTTCCCGCCAATTAATTACTGCAAATTCAACAGAAGTCCTTATCTAATTGCAAGCAGAAAAATAATGAGTGTAATAATACGTTTGATGGCAGCAGACAAAATTTCATATAAATAAACACTGCTTTGTGTGTATATATGCTTTTACATATACACAGAGACATACATATTCATGCATAAAGTCAATAGTATGTGTACTCGTAATTAATAACGCACTTTTAGGCGTCGACATGATGAGCATTTACTGAGAAAATGAGATTTGTTTGGAGGACAACAGTTACGCCGAAATATGAGTATGTTAGGAATAACAATAGAAATCTAGGTTTATGGAAATTAAAACAAGAGAATGTGTTTTGCATAAGAATTTGTAAGCGTAAAAGTTCAAAGTACGAGTATTGTACAAGGTGAGCTGATGTAGAGCGCAATGAACTTGGATTATTCATAATAAGTTGCATTGATATTTTAAGGTACGTATGTAGTAAATAGTTAAAGGTATAATAAAGTTAATGACATTTTTCAGAAATGCTTTAAATTTATCAGGTAAGCTCTTTAATATAGAGTGTAGCTATATATACGAGGGCTGCTATATATATTTCTGGCCTAGGCAACACTAAGTGTCGCCAGGTGCATTTCCATTGGAAAGTTTGACATTTTTTAGCACAACATCACTCAGAACGTTTTGTCATTTAATCGTGAATTGTTTTATGTACAGGGAATCAAAAAATTCATCTCGGCCAAAAAGTGGAATTAACTCGTGAACATTTTCGTGCGATCACTTTTCACAACTTTCGACGTGGATTATCGCGACAAGAGTGCATCGATGAACTAAAATCTTTGTATGGCTATGAAGCACCATCCTATAGCACTGTGAAAAACTGGTGCAACGAATTCAATCGTGGCCGACGCTCGCTCAAAGACGAATTCCGTGAAAGTCGTCCAAAAACAGCCGTTGTGCCAGAAAACATCGATGCCGTACGTGAACTGATAATGCAAGACCGTCATGTAACATACCTTCAGATAGAGGCATGCCTATGCATTTCTCCCACCAGCATACATTCGATATTGCATGAACACCTGGCCGTAAAAAAGGTTTGTTATCGTTGGATCCCGCACAATTTGACAATCGCTCAAAAAAAAGCTCAAAAAAGTGCTTCGAAAATTGGTTTGAGCGCATGCAAAAGTGTATAAATCTTGATGGAGAATATTTTGAAAAACAATAAAACCATTTTCGTTGATAAATATTCCTATTTTCATTATTAGGCCAGAAATATATATAGTAGCCCTCGTATTTAACCAATCTGTCTTATGAGATTTCAATGTAAATGATCGTCTTAGATATTCTAGTCATTCGGATTTTTCCCGTAGAGAAGAGTCGGCCGCTTCTCACTCTCGAGTATCTCACAACGCAGGGTTACCAGTACCGATATTTTGTTTTAACTAAAAAATACACTTTAAAATATTTAAAATTTTCTCAAATTAACTCAAAGTTACAGTCGAATAATATTATTTTTATACTCTCGCAACAAAGTTGCTAGCAACAAAGTTGCTACGAGAGTATAATTGTTTTGTTCACATAACGGTTGTTTGTAACACCTAAAACTAGACAAGTTAGATTAAGAGTCATATATACCAAAGTGATCAGGTTGACGAGTAGATTTGAAATCCGGATGTCTGTCCGTCCGTCCGTCTGTCTGTCTGTCCGTCTGTGCAAGCTGTAACTTGAGTAAAAATTAAGATATCGTAATGAAACTTGGAACACATGTTCCTTGGGTCAGTGAAAGCGCTGCTTTCGAAAATGGGCTAAATCGGACCATTGCCACGCCCACAAAATGGCGAAAACCAAAAACACATAAGGTGTCATAAGTAAGCCATAAATAAAGTTATAAAAGTAAAATTTGAAATAAGGGATCGCACTAGGAAGGGGCATATTTGGGTGTAGGTTTTTTGTGGAAGTAGGCGTGGCCCCGCCCCCAAATCGGTTATTTATATATAACTCGCAAACCAATAAAGCTATATAAACCAAACTTTCTGCAGTCGGTTCTTTTACGTACCTCACCACACACCATGAAAATAGTTGAAATCGGATAATAATCACCCCCACCTTTAGGTTGAAAATTACTAAAAGTGGGTTAACTCACTAACGAAAAACGACGGAAACAGATTTCACATAAATAATAGTAGAAGGAAACTGCACTCAGATTTTTTTACACAATGAAAAATGGGCGTGACATCGCTCACTTATGGGTCAAAAACCATATCTCAGGAACTACTCGACAGATTTTAATGAAATTCGGTATATAATATTTTCTTGTCACCCTGATAACACGGATAAAAAATGGGCGAAGTCGGTTCACAACCACGACTACTTTCCTTATAACTCAAATTTGAAGTCCATCTGATTCCTTCACTTTATCATGTATACATAAGGAACCAATGAAGATAGTGGAATAAAATTTTACACAAATAGTACATATCATCTCTGACTTCACTTGTGAAAAAAATTGTCGAAAACGGACTATAACTTTTCAAGGCCCCAGATATCGAACATGTTGAACTCAGCGCCTAAGGGTAAATTTTAACCGAAAATTTGGGTAAATCTCTTAGATAATTTAATGTAATTCAGAGGAAATTGTTTTCTTCTAATAGTGTTCTATTAAAAAAAATTATTAAAATCGGGTCATAACATCTCCTAGTTCCCATATACCTAATTATAGGTTTTTCAAAAATACGGTGGGCTTTATTCCGCATATATGTATTGGTTAATATGTGAGATATCTTTGCAAAATTAAATGAGCGTATAGTCTTGGATATAGAGTACCCTGCTGGTGAGAATGAAAGAATTACCTTAGCCCTCATATAGTATATATTACGATTTTCGTTATTCTTTTAAACTTAATGCCGAATTTATGGGTAAATTTTTTATGTTTGTAAGTTTCTTCAATAAATTGCGAGAGTATAAAATGTTCGGTTGCACCCGAACTTAGCCTTTCCTTACTTGTTAAATTATAAGATTTCTCATTTTATCTTTGCTTCTACGGGCGTAACTTTTGACAAATTTTGGGCGGAACATTGAATATAATATTATATATTGTTGAATATAATATAATTTGCATTTGGGATTTCACTTGCTATTAGCACAAATCCATCAATTTTCTCTCTGTGAGTATATCAAATAGGTTTTTTATACAGACGACTTCCTTTCGTATTATCTATCACTGAGCAGAATCTCAAAATCCATAACTGATTATATTCGACACAGTGCTGGAACATTGAATCGACACAGAGCTCAATACTTCACTTTATAAGCCCCAGTCTGAAGAGAACTTTATACAATGAAGCTCATTCCTCACTTAGAAGGTCCATTTAACTCAGAAATTGACGGCGCACGATCTTTTGTTGGATCATCGATTTTAAGTTTATACCTAAGTCTGACTAAAGTGAATAGCTAGAAAACTTATTTATTCTGATAACACTCTATTTACTACATTCATGATAATGATTATGGGACGCCGAATATTTGATATGAGAACAAACATTTATAAATAGTTTAAGAATTTGAGACGAAGCCTAACCCATTCGTTAGAATATGGAATTACAATTCTAATTATAATTCATAGTGTTTGAACCCTACCTTATAATCGTCCAACAAAAACAATGACATCCCCCATTTAATATATTTTCAATGAAGGACTCCTCATTATATGTTTTGAACTTATAGAGTTCTATGTATCACGCTATTGAAATCTTAGCTTAATTCGTAGGCTTATATTTAACCTATTTTGAATGGAATTATAGAATAATTATTCTGTATTTAGTCATCGATTTTAAGTTGCCTTTTCTGTTTCATAAGCATTATGTACCAAAATATGGAAATGAAATACATATGTTCCGATTCCATGTATTTCTCTAACAAAAGAGAGCGTTCAACTTTCACTGGGTTCCGTTAGCAATAAATGTAAGTAAATATTCCGACAGGGTCAACAATCGGACCCAACAAAAAAACACACAAACCGTTTGCCAACCTTTAATTTTTCCCTTATTCATTGTCAATTATTTGCGGTTCTGTTCGATGAAAAGTATACAAGGCAATGTGCTACAGAGCAAGGTACAAATCGAAAAACAACAGCAAAACATGCTACATGCCACTAAATACAGCAACAACAACGGGAAAAGTGAAATGAAGGAACAAGCAATGAGAATATAAAATTGCAACAAAATTGTTATCGCGCAAAATTAAATGGAAGTAAATTTACAACAACAATAAGAGAACAGAAAAAACAAGTTGAGAACAAAAATACATATTCTACCTGAGTGATCTCACGGACATATCTACAGTCAGCGGCATATGCCGTCATTGATGTTTAGAAGCAGAAATAAAACTCAGAAGAAGAAGAAGCGGCAGCAGAAGCAACAAACAATTGAAATGATTGTAAGGTCACAATGCAGGAATGCAGACAGCTATTACAAAGAGCATAAAAGTAGAAACCCTGACAAAGGATAACCAACTCAAGTTGACTGCAAACACAGCAGAGGACACCACACTGGCTGAATGCCGACCGTTGCATGCGACTGATGCAGCAAGTCAAGTAAGTCGTTTTTGTTGTTGTAGTTGATTGGAAGAATATTCCTTGGCATATCAGTTTATTTTAGGAGCAATAATTTCCAGGCCACTGCTGTTGCTGCTCCCAGAGCCGCTTACAGCACTACGCTCGTATCACACTCAGCTCACATTGAGGCTGCGAAGAGTTAAAACGATTTATGGCGCAGGCCGTTGTATCGACACACGCCTATCCAACAACTGACTCGTGAGGCTGGCTTAATTGCAACAACAGCAACAATACGAATAAAAATATGTCGGCAGCTGGGTCAGTGCGGTGTAAGGTCTTCGGCGACTTGTGGCGCACGTGAAAGCCAACGGCTGTGGAGCAGATGTTGCCTGTTGGGCACGCCAATCAGTAAACGGTTAGGCCTGTGAGGGGAATCGATTGAATCGAACGCAAATACACTTACTTGTAAATAAGCCACAGAGACAGAGGGTAAACCGAAGGGCTTGATAGGGGATGGCGACGACGTGTGTTGCAATGTGTTCGGGAGACTGGTGACTCTTGGAGCGCACAGCCAAGTATTTATGAGTAGCTGGATATGTAAGTATGTAAATAAGCGCATGGCTTGGCGGCAGCTGTTGCTCGCACACACAAAATGCTTTTATTGTTGTGAAAGTGTGTCGCCGTATGCACATTGCAGTGTTGCTTCAGTAAAGTCAAGCTGTCAGTCCCCTGTTTGTATGCAGTTTATGTGGAATTATCTAACTTTACAGGCAACTGTCTAATCTATCAAGTGTGTGTCATAGACTTTCTCATAGTTAGTGGTCTATAGTGAGCGCCGTTGTCCTGTTATGTGCGTATGTTCCATGTTATTGTGAATGCACTTAATATGCAATGGCGCATTTAGTCCACATATTCCGCGAAAATCTGCTAGATTATGTAAGCACACACAAGTGGACATAATTTCGTACATTAATATAAGGTTGGCTAATATATCCCTTCAGCCTTTTTGCCTTTGAATTTCGCGGCTATGTACAAACAGCTACAGAGCTCGTATCTGGCAATACTATACATCTGTGAAAGGTCTTGACATAACCTACAAAACGACGCTATGCATGATTAGTTTGGATATTGCGTTCAACAGTTATAGTCGTGTAAACATGGAGTTCACTAACGACGAAATTCGCGCGATTTTAAAGTTTTCCTTCGTTAAAGACCAATCCGCTAGATAAACGTTCAGTGAGATTAATGATGTTCACTTGACATCACTTCGAACTGCGGAGGATTGGTTTCGACGATTCAGAGCGGGTGAAAACGACACCATGGATAAATCAGCCGGCGGAAAAACCTGTGACGACGAATACCGATCAAATCATGGAAAACATCGAGTTAGACCGGCATGTGGCATCTCGTGACATCGCCCAGGAGATGGAAGTTAGTCACCAAACCTTTTTCAAGAATCTGCAGAAGGCTGGATAGACAAAAAAGCTTGATGTTTGGGTGCCACATGATTTGACGCAAACAAAACCTTCTGGACCGAATCAACGCCAGCGATGTGCTGCTGAAACGGAACGAACTCATTTTTAAAGCGGATGGTGACTGATGGAAGTGATGGCGACAATATCAAGCGAAAACGGTCGTCGTCGAAGGCCGGTGTATCGTCCCAAACAGTGGCCAAGCCGGGATTGACGGCCAGGAAGGTTTTGCTTGTGTTTGGTGGGATTGGAAGGGAACCATCCACTATGCTCCCATATGGCCAGACGCTTAATTCTACCGTATACTGCGAACAACTGGACCGTTTGAAGCAGGCGATCGACCAGAAGCGTTCAGCATTGACCAACAGGAAGGCTGTAGTGTTCCACCAGGACAACACCAGACCATACACTTCGTTGATGACTCGTCAGAAGCCACGGGAACTCGGATAGGAGGTTAGCGCCAAGTGATTGCCATCTGTTCTTGTCCATGGCGAACGCACTTGGTGGTGTAAAGTTGAACTCAAAAGAGGCTTGTGTAAAGAGGCTGACCGAGTTCTTCGTAAATAAGGAGGGGGGTATTATGAAATTGCCGTCTAGATGAAAACAGATTATCGAACGAAGCGGCGCATATTTCAACTAAATCCGATCACTGTAACACTGTTTATGAAGCTTAATGCTTATAAATGCTATAAAGAGAAAAAAAGCGGAAGGGAGATATTTGCCAACCAGTATAAGAGCTGCGGCATTACTTTTGAAAGAGTTTTTTTGTTATCAATTCAAATGCAAATTAACATTTGATCAGCAGTAGCTTCTCAATCATCCATCAAAATTTGAGAATTTCAAAAAAAATACGTTAATAAAAGTTGAAAATCCCAAAATTGTTGAAGAATGGTTTTACAAGGTAAGATATTGGAATTGACTTTATAATTTCAGACTATGCAAAGTGGGTTGGTACTGACAGATATATATATATACATACTTATATATTTACAATGCACTAAATACTAAATAAATATTTAATTTATACAATAACCGGTAAACAATAACCAAAAAATCAATTTTCTAGTGAATATTACAGCTATCTAAATAGAATTAACTTGTCAAAGAAATTCTATGTAAAAAAAAATAAAAAACAAGTAAGGAAAGGCTAAGTTCGGGTGCAACCGAACATTTTATACTCTCGCAATTTATTGAAGAAATTTAACCAATACATAGTATATGCGGAATAAAGCTCACCGTATTTTTGAAAAACCTATAATTAGGTATATGGGAGCTAGGAGAAGATACTTTTGAAAAACCTACAATGAGGTATATGGAAATGTTATGACCCGATTTTAATAATTTTTGGAACAGAGACACACTATTAGAAGAAAACAATTACCTCTGAATTAAATTGAGATATCTGAGAGATTTACCCATACTTTCGGTTAAAATTTATCCTTAGGCGCTGAGTTCAGCATGTTCGATATCTGGGGCCTTGAAAAGTTATGGTCCGTTTTCGACAATTTTTTCACAAGTGAAGCCAGAGATGATATGCACTAATTGTGTAAAGTTTTATTCCGTTATCTTCATTGGTTCCTTATGTTTACATTATAAAGTGAAGGAATAAGATGGATTTCAAAATTGAGTTATAAGGAAAGTAGTAGTGGTTGTAAACCGATTTCGCCCATTTTTTTGCGTGTTATCAGGGTGTCAAGAAAATATTATATACCGAATTTCATTCGAATCGGTCGAGTAGTTCCTGAGATATGGTTTTTGACCCATAAGTGGGCGATGCCACGCCCATTTTCCATTTTGTAAAAAAATCTGAGTGCAGCTGCCTTCTACTATTATTTATGTGAAATTTAGTGTTTCTGACGTTTTTGGTTAGTTAGTTAACCCACTTTTAGTAATTTTCAACCTAACCTTTGTATGGGAGGTGGGCGTGGTTATTATCCGATTTCAACTATTTTCATGGTGTGTGGTGGGGTATGTAAGAGAACCGACTGCAGAAAGTTTGGTTTATATAGCTTTATTAGTTTGTGAGTTAAATACAAATAACCGATTTGTGGGCGGAGCCACACCCACTTCCCCAAAAAAATTACATCCAAATATGTCCCCTCCTAGTGCGATCCTCTATTCCAAATTTTATATATTTTTTTTTTATTTCTTCATTTATGGCTTAGTTATGACACTTTATGTGTTTTTGGTTTTCGCCATTTTGTGGGCGTGGCAATGGTCCGATTCTGCCCATTTTCGAACTTGATCTTCTTATGGTGCCAAGGAATATTTGTGCCAAGTTTCGTCAAGATATCTTAATTTTTACTCAAGTTACAGCTTGCACAGACGGACAGACGGACAGACATCCGGATTTCAAATCTACTCGTCACCCTGATCACTTTGGTATATATAACCCTATATCTAACTCTTTTAGTTTTAGGTGTTACAAACAACCGTTAGGTAAACAAAACTATAATACTCTCTAGCAACTTTGTTGTTGCGAGAGTATAATAAAATTTAGAATGCATAAGAGAAAAAAAAACCTTAACAAAGAAAAATTTGATTTTTTTTCTTAAAATTTCTCCCGAATAACTTCATTCCAATTTAAGGAATAAACTTTTAACACCGCCTCCCACTTCTACTTAAATTTATACAGAAGAAATTCACATAAAATATTTTCTTCGAAACACTTTATTTTCTTTTGTGTACTGCAGATTACAGTGAAAGTTATTTCTGGAAATTCACAAAGTTTTGAGTATAAGACTAGGTTAGGAATTTTTCTTTGGTAATACAATGTGTATATGAACACATTGGAGTGTATAGCATACCCATATGCGAGGTAAGTAGAATTGTGTAAAAAATTGTGATTTGGGTTAATATGACAATTATAATTGTTGCTTCATCTAAATATCTAGGCTTTGGTGACTTTAGCCTTTTTTTTTAGAAGTAGGAATTGAAATTGTCTCTTTTATTTATGCGATTCCACTCTTATACGAAGTCCTTCAGAATTCACTCAAACGATCCTTACACAATGCTTACTGAGTGTTAGTTTTTCGAGTATATAGTTCTTCCCCCACCTTTTATTTTCATTTTCGGTCACCGATCTCGTTATATATAGTTTTCTCTTGTATGTATGTGATTGGCGTTGCAACCGTTTAGCCGGTTATAGCCGAATCGACGATAGTGCGCCACCTCTCTCTCTCCTTCGCAGTTCGGCTCCAGTTGGAGATCCCAAGTGTAACCAGGTCGCTCTCCACCTGGTCCCTCCAACGGAGTGGAGGCCTTCCCCTTCATCGGCTTCCTCCGGCGGGTACTGCATCGAACACTTTCAGGGCTGGAGTGTTTTCTCTTGTAGGGATGATAAATTACTCATCGAACAAATTCACTAAACTGAGACGAGTCCCTCTTATATATGGTAGTTTAATCGATAAAGTATAGTGATACTTAGCTTGCTTGGTAAAATATTTATTAAATATTTGGATGGAAGTACTCTTACCATTGGCGAAGAATATTTTCACCAGATCCAAATTGCTACATGTAACATACTTATCTATTATTTACCTAAGAAAGAGTGTAGTACCATAGAAAGCAATTAAAGAAATCATATTACATAACAACATAAGTAATCTTAATATATTTGATGATATGCATAAATAGTAGATAATATCATTAGAGAGTGGTGAATCGAAAGGGCAACTGGTATAAAACGTGTAAACTGGTATGATTATATAAAAATTAAATAATTTGCGGTTACACCATTTTAAAATTTTAAGCAGATAATCTCTTCCTTAGACTTCAATAATATTTCAGCTGCGCAAGTCAATTTGCTGGCCAGTTACATATGTATATATGTACAACTCAACAATATCGAGCAGAGAAGTGATGGATCGCAGACAACTGGTAATGAAAGCATATTGTATACACCAATTAAACGGTGAACAACTGTTTAGCTGTATTTCTAACTGAAGTTGACAGCACAAGGATATGCCAGCAGAATGAAATATATAACTTTATATTTATATATACATATATACAAACGCACACAAATAATGAATAAGGGAAATTTCAAGGCAACACTTGTAGACGCTGTGATCCTGAAACTGCAAAACTACAAACAGAACAACACGACAAAGCAAACAACAAAGGATATAGAGAGCATAAAACGAAGTATGTCGTATAACAGGATCAGTACAACAAGCCGAACTCAAACAAGAACGGCAGATGCATAAAGCAACAGCGGATACAAAACGATAAATGGAAGAAAAGTAAATATAAAAGCACCGGCGCTCTTGAACGAAGCGCGCAAACTACAAAACTATATAGACCGAGGGGAGAACGAAGTATAAGAAAAAATAATACAATAATATACAAAATACTTTTGTACGACCTCTAGGTAGAAGAAGTTAGAATGAATCGAACTACACACATACTAAATGCAGCGAATATTTAACACGCAACAACAACCACAATTTCGCCACTTAAATTAAGCCAGAGTCACAAAAAAAAAACAACAACAATGGCGCTGTTGCTCTGTGCACTGAGCTGTTGGACGTGCCGCGGCGTTAGCACACGTGAAAATATCTTTGCAGAACGCGTTTTGTATGCGCTAAGCGCGCAGGCGCACCAGCAAACTATACAAAAACAACAACAAGAAACATAAGAATAAAATATAAATAGCAAAAAAATACAACAAAAACAACATATAAGAAACTCATGGTAAAGCAAAATGTAATGCGAACATGCAATGAATTTCAAAAATAAATAAATAAATGCAGCTCAGACACTGCCAAATTACACACAAATATACATGTATATGTAATTTTGTATGCACATAGGTTGTTAGGCTACACACATACAGATATTCATGTCTATATGTATATCTACCGCATACCTGTACAAACGGTCTACTTCACACTCACTTGCTCACACACTCACTCACTGATTTAGGGATTCGCTCACCAAACAACTAACTCATGAATATCTGCGCTAACAGCATGAGCGCAAACTATTTCAATGTTACGTTCTACGTAAGTCCCAGTTAACATTTTGAATGATAGTGATTCATAGAGCTTAATTTACTGATATTAAAACTTATGAACATTTCGGTTCACCTCTGATATCGACATTTATCAAAAATTATTATAGTTTTTTAACATATCAAAGGAAGAAAATACAGTGGAACTTCCATAACTCGAACTTCTCCATAACCCAAACTCTTGAATTGGCAATAGAAGTCAAATTTCATACAAATTTCCTTCCATAAATCGAACTTTTCGGTCAAGGCATAATACAAAATTTAAAATTTTACTATCGAGGCAGAATATTAAAAGAGTCCCTATATCGTATTGAGGCGAACAAAAAATATTATATGATATTACACTTTTGGATTGCATAAATCATGTAACAAAAGAATGGGATAGAGACGTCAAGAGTCAAACAATAGCTAAGAGCAACCAACAAAATGATATAATACATGTTTTAACGTATTTAAATAAAACTTTATGTGAAGTAAATAAATAAAACTGTGTATAAATCTATATTTTAAAGCTTTTAAAAACAAGTAAGGAAGGGCTAAGTTCGGGTGTAACCGAACATTTTATACTCTCGCAATTTATTGATGTAATTTTATAAAGATAACACAATTCGACCCATATATTGCGTATAAAGTTCAATAGAATAACGAAAATCATCATAAATAGTATATGGGGACTGAGGTAATTCCTAAACCGATTTCACTCGTTTTCACCACCAAGATACAATGTATCGAAGACTATACGCTCACTTAATTTAATATTACTTATAATTAGGTATATGGGATCTGGGGGAAGTTATGACCCGATTTTTACCATTTCAGGTACAGAGAGAAACTGTTATAAAAAAAAATTCAGAGGGAATGAATTACATTAAAATATCTGAGGGATTTACCTAAGTATATTTTCGGGGAAAAATTACCCTTAGACACTGAGCTCTTCATGTTCGATATCAGGGGCCTTGAAAAGTCATGGTTCGATTTTTACAATTTTTTCACAAGTGATGCAACAGATCATATACAGTGTTTGTGTAAAGTTTTATTTCGCTATCTTCATTGGTTCCTAATGTATATTTTATAAAGTGAAGGAATAAGATGGAATTCAAAAATGAGTTATATGGGAAGTTGTCGTGGTTGTGAACCAATTTCGTCCATTTTTCACACGTGTCATCAGGGTGTCAAGAAAATATTATATACCGAATTTCATTGAAATCTGTCGAGTAGTTCCTGAGATATGGTTTTTGACCCATAAGTGGGCGACGCCACGCCCATTTTCCATTTTGTAAAAAAATCTCAGTGCAGCTTCCTTCTGCCGTTTCTTATGTAAAATTTGGTGTTTCTGACGTTTTTAGTTAGTGAGTTAACGCACTTTTAGTAATTTTCAACCTAACCTTTGTATGGGAGGCACGACTGCAGAAAGTTTGGTTTATATAGCTTTATTGGTTTGCGAGTTATATACAAAAAACTTATTTGGGGGTGGGGTCACGCCCACTTTTCCAAAAAAATTACATCCAAATGTGCCCCTCCCTAATGGGATCCTATGTTTCAAATTTCATTTTCATAACTTTATTTATGGCTTAGTTATGACACTGTATAGGTTTTCGGTTTCCGCCATTTTGTGGGCGTGGCAGTGGACCGATTTTGCCCATTTTCGAAAGCAACCTCCTCAGGGTGCCAAGGAACATATGTTCCAAGTTTCATTAAGATATTTTAATTTTTACTCAAGTTATCGCTTGCACGGACAGACGGACGGACAGACGGACAGACGGACAGACGGACGGACAGACATCCGGATTTCAAATCCACTCGTCATCCTGATCATTTATGTATATATAACCCCATATCTAACTCTTATATTTCTTGGTGACACAAACAACCGTTAGGTGAACAAAACTATTATACTCTGTGCAACAGGTTGCGAGAGTATAAAAAATATATTTTTTAATGAAAAATTCTATAACTCGAAGTTTTTTTGTGGATTATGGTGATTCGAGTTAGAGAAGTTCCACTGTATATCGAACAACTTTTTTTCATCCAATGATTGAAGAGGTTTCTTAGGCTGTCACGAACTGATTTCCATCTATAATATGTATATTTAGACACCGGCATTAATTCTGTTTACTGTATTACTGATTACCATGTCGCCTTCTTAAACAAATCCTTTTGGTTTTCTGTAAAATACTGTAAAACTAGCATTCTGTCGGCCTACCTTACCTGCCTGGTCTGTAGATATAATTTTCAGACTACCAATTCTAATGATATTTTAAGATCTCCACCATTAAAATAATTAAACAATATTTCATAATATGACGGATCGCTGATTTTTATGAACCGATTTGAAAAAGCGTGTCCGGAGTTTCGTTGTACTCTAAAACTTAACAGCTGTCCGAAAAATTATTTTCTATTGATTCCTACCCTTGTAACCCATTGAAAGCCTATTTATTAGCTCTGAAAAACATGGATTGAATGATGAAGAGACTGGGTGAATTGTAAGCTCAGATGTCACATTTGAGCAGGAATATCTATAGGGAGAGAAGATAGTAGACTAACCATGTGAGAATAAAACTGAATCCAGCTCTCTATATACATATGTATGTATTTACCATTCTCTGCTAGATTTGTGTTTCTAATGTAGGATCCATAAATAGATGTGGATATCATCGAAAAAGCTGAAGTAGACCAATTCCTATATCAAATCTGTCACCTACTTGCTTTAAAAATAATAGTTTCTGTCCATTTTTCTTACTATTTTGGACGTACATTACATAACTTATTTCTTGAAACATTGACCAAAACGCTTACTGGGTTACAACTATATATAAGTAAAAACAAAAGCAACAAAAATATAGCAATATTTTTAGCACAACTGTCGTCTATCGATAGCTGGTGCTGAGTATGAATTGCCTACACGAATGACTAAACGGCGCGCTGACTCACCAACTCACTCACCGGCATATTCGCAACATATTGCCGGCTGAGTCTTCGGACTGGCTTGCTGCCAGGCAGATGATTATTTACACGAGTATATACGCCGGTTTGTTGTTGTTGCGTTATAGGCAGAAGGGAGCAAAGGAAACCAGCCACAGCAATGACTATGCATGACTGGCTGGCTGACTAGCTGGCGCGCTCAAGTTGAACACGTTCTGGCAAAGGCGCGCAGCCGCAGTTGTAAAGGGATATGCGCGCTGTCAAGAACTACGCGTTAATGTGGCACGGACGACAAAAGCAACTTAACGTACCTACTTACATATAACTTAACTAAATGAAAATGGTGTTTTAAGTGTTGGAGGAATATATTATTGGATAATAAGTGTTGGAATGTGCGCAATTAGAAAAAAATTAAGCAGTGTTTATTATAAAAAAAAAAAAAATTTAATAAAATTTGCAAATAAAATTGTTGTTTTCAGTGCAAAACAAAATATTTTTTAAAACAACTATACCTGCATAGAAGCATAAGTTGTGTACCTTCCGACGCATCCTAGACGACGCAGCTGCTAAATTCGCTTTAAAAGGTCACACACACACACCTATGTGTAATTCTATAATTTTGTATGTGTTGCGCGTCGTCTCCGAATCGCTCTAGTACGCAAGTGAGTGTGTAAGCGCATGCGCGAGTGCAAAACTCAGCAAGTAACTAAACTACCTTCCAGCAAAACAAACAAAATATATTTTTGTATATATAAATACTCACATTTATTTCTACATATGTCAATAACATATAAACGCCTGCAAAGGTATTGCAATAAGAAAATTAGGGAGCCCTTGCCAGCTGGAGGGGAGTAGTGATAATAGTGGCAGCTGCTATTTTTTCGGTTACTTCAAAAACGAAAAATAATTTTATAAATGTGTGCGTGTGTTTAAAAGTGCATAACAACAAACATATTTACATACTTACACCTATACATGGTTGCTTGGGCACGGCAGCTGCATGCAAGGAAATTGGATTTGTTGCTAAAAATAACTTACGCTATAACTGGAATACGAGCTGCAGCTTCATTTGAAGTGCACAAAAATAAAAAAAAATATAAGCGTGGCGAGCAAATATGAGCGCTTATTTATTTAAAAATATGCTTGTAATAAACTAAAAGTATATTTTGGCATATCAAATTCCGAAGCTTTTGAGAAGTTCTGTGAAAATATTTGTGTAATTTGGCACTAACGGTATATAGAAGTGTTATAAATAATTTAAAAAATATTTTTATGTGATATACCGTTAAAAATATAAATGCCTAAACATCTATCTAAAGCCAAAATATTATCATAATTATAAATTTTTAAAAAGTGTAAACTAAAAAAATACCTTGAAAAAAATAAAAAAAAAAAAAAAAATCACAATTTTTTTAATACTACACAACAACTAGTCCACAATGGCCCACTGTCTACAAGGAGCACAACAATTGCGCAAGGCAACTGCCTGCGCTGTCGGTACGAACTGTAAAAGCTATGGCCTTAACATAATTATCATCACATTGTCAATGCATTTGGTCGCACTGCAAGTGGCCACCGCATTGCCGGAGTATGCACACGCCGCGCATCAGCGACATCATCGCCATCAGCAGCATGCCACTGCAAACGCCGCAAATTCCACTGTCGCGAGCAGCGTTGGCAATAGCGGCACGAGCACCAGTTCCAGCGACACAAGCAGTGCCGGCAATGTGTCGTCATTGGGCATACATCACACCAATTGGCGTCGCATCGAAATGATGGATGCCAATGGCCTGTACTGGCTGGAGTGGTGGCTGAAAGGCACCACCTCGAAGGAGATACACTTTCGCGCCACTGTCAATACACGCGGCTTCATCGGACTCGGTTTTGCACGGAAGAATCCTCGTATGGCCAATGCTGATTTGGTGTTGCTGTGGGTCGACGATCGCACAGGCAAAGCAAATGCGCTGGTGAGTTATTAATATGTACTTATGTATATCTGGAAGTGCTAAAAACATACATACGCCAAATGTTAATACATAAAATATATATAAATTAATATGGATACACAAATTTGGAAACGTCTAATACTACATATATTTTAAAGAGATCGGGAATTAAAAGCAATTTAATCAAAAGCACTTCGTGTTGTTGCTGAGCTGTATGTGTTGTTCGACGACATAGACACAGTCCGGCGAATAAAAAGACAGCGGCTACGTTGGCTAGGTCATGTTGTTCGAATGGACGAAAGTGTCCCAGCTCTGAAAGTTTTCGATGCAGTACCCGCTGGTGGAAGCCGAGGAAGAGGGAGACCTCCACTCCGATGGAAGGACCAGGTGGAGAAGGACCTGTCTTCACTTGGTATTACCAATTGGCGCCAAACTGCCAAAAGGAGGTATGCGTGGCGCGCTGTTGTGGACTCGGCTATAACCACGTAAGCGGTGTCTACGCCAGTCAAGAAGAAGACTTCGTGTTGTTGAGGTGAGGTTTCGCCAGTTACCTCTATACTTTGTGAAGTCACGCTAGTTGTAGATCTCAAGTACAGACAAGACCGGTCACTAAACGCTTGGTCCTTCCATTGGATGCGTGGGCCCCTTGCTTCTGTTGTCCACTCATTGGTCTGGCATCTAAGACACTTTTCACTGCATTATCGTTTACCATACGTTCCACATGGCCTAACCAGCGCATTCGTTGGATTTTCGTGCTTAACTATATCCATGTAAATCTCCAAAGATCTTGCTGAATGCTCCAAGTACTTTCTCATCGCGGTTTGTCATTTTATATTTCTGTGTCGTGTAATAGGAAGGGATATGCTACTCAATTTCACAATCACAAAGTAGCACCTGTTGACAAGAGTTATTCTGAGCTTGTTCTACAGTCTTAGATTATTAGTGGTACTTATGCTGGTTCCGAGATATACAAAACCCTCAACGTTTTCAAATGTATATTCTATAGAAATCACCTCACATCTTACAGTTCGACTTCGCACATGTTGAACTCTTCAAGTTCTTCTCTTGTAGGAACATCGTAAGGCTGTTGTGGTGACATTTACCTTGATTGAATATAAGACTAGACTTTCGAGTTCATTTTTTAAATAACTTTGGGGACGCCAAATCCAATATCTGATATGAAATAACTATAGGATATTTGATAAATTTTAAAGCAAGTATCAGAATATTATAGATTTTTGTATTATTCATTTTGTATATTTTCTTTTTTTATATTTTCGCGTCAACTTGATATCTATATATATAAAAATGAATAAAAATGAAATGGTGTATAGTTGTAACGCTAAAACTCGAAAACGGCTGAACCAAATGAAATACTTCCTTTGGGGGATTTGTTTGTTATTACCACGCGCAGGTCATGTCTTCAAATCAAAACAAAATATAAAGGGGGCGTGGCACCTCCCATACAAATTGAATTTTTCAAGTCGAATATCTTCAAAAGTGTTTAAGGTAGGAACATGAAAATTGGTACAGAGCTACAGGATAACAACACCACTCTCACCTATAAAACCGGGGGCTATCGAATAAGGGGGCGTGGTACGTCCCATACAAACTAAATTTTTTAAGCAGAATATCTGTGAAAGGGTTCAAGGTAGGGACCTGAAAATTGGTATAGACCTATATGGTATCAAAAGCCTTCTTACACATAAAAGAAGGGGTAATCGGAAAATGGGGCGTGGCACCTCCCATACAAACTGAATTTTTCAAGGAGAATATCTTCAAAAGTGTTTAAGGTAGGAACATGAAAATTGGTATAGAGCTATAAGAAATAACACCATTCTCATCCATAAAACTTGGCGTTATCGAAAAAGGGGGCGTGGAACCACCCATACAATCTTTAATTATTTTGGTTGTTAAGCCACCATATATTTATCTCATTTTCCACCTAGCACGACATTTTGGTTGTTTCTTGCTATTTTTGTTTATTTATCGGTGACAGTAGCGGTTATATCGTAATTTTGGTTGTTTTTTTTTTTTTTTTTTTTTTTTTTGCATCGCCTGCGATTAGCGACGAGAATGGTCGACTTACAAATGAACGCTGACATCTACAATGAAGCATTAGTCCTTATTGAAGATTTATGTTTACTTATGAGTGGAAAACTATTGATTGAAGTTCATATGCCGGCACCAAGTCGTCAAACAAGGGATTTAATGAGTCGCGAATTGGAACGCGAGCGTGCTTACGATATAACTCACTTGCAACAACAAGTACAAACAAATGTTCCACTGTTGAATGAACAGCAAAGCAGTGCGTACAATCAGCTAATAAATGTAGATAGTGGAAACGGTGGCATATTTTTCCTGCTCAAGGTGGTATTGCATTAGCTCTTGCATCTACCGGGATTGCTGCAACACTGTTAGAAGGTGGAAGAACGGCACATTCAGTATTAAAGCTTCCATTAAACTTGCAAATACACGAAAGTCCTGTTTGCAATATTTCAAAGCAATGGCACAAGTTTTAAAAAAATGTAAGGTAATCATATGGGATGAATGCACAATGGCCCTCAAACGATCATTAGAGGAGGTTTGTTAAAACCATTTCATTGACCATGAATATGCGAGTTTTGCTGCAAAACGATAGAACTGCGGAGGTTTTTTCAAAAGAGCTGCTGCGAATCGGAAATGGACAAGTTCCGATAGATCCTTGCAGTGGATTAATATCGATTCCAACTAATAAATATGAAATCCAATTCACATCTATTAAATATGAACTAATCAGTAGTGTATATCCAAATATTGCTCAAAATTATGGTAACTACGATTGGTTAAGCACGCGCGCAATTTTAGTAGCAAAAAATATGGATGTCAACGACTTGAATTGGACGATTCAAAATCAAATTCCGGGAGATCTGCGGTCATATAAATCAATCGATCGCGTTGAAAATGAAAACGAGGTAGTAAATTACCCAGTGGAGCACATGGCCAGCTCTATGTGGCGTGTTCCCGTGTTGGAAAACCTTCCTCACTGTTTATTTACGCCGCGGAACAGAAAACCAAAAATATCGTGTACCGTACAGCCCTAAACTAAATATGTACTAAAATTATATATTTTCGATACTCGATTAAAACTAATAAAATTGAATGAGAATAGTACAAACTTAATTTTATTAAATTGTCAACAAATCCTGGACGCGATGTGTCAGCATTATTGAAAAGAGTAGCATTTTTCAAGCAATTAAATTCAAAAAGCATTAACGTACCCTCGAAAAAAATGTTTATCAGGCAGGTTCTGGCAATTCACTTCCGAGTAAAATTTGGAAAAATCGTTCATATTCTATTAAAACCAATACCGGTGTAATTTTTGAAATGAAAAAAAAAATCTATTTTGGGCAGAACGAAGTTTGCCGGGTCAGCTAGTGTAAAAATATATTTAGGCTTTTTTTTGTAAAGGTTTCACTTAAATTTTTTCACACACCCTTTGAGTTGCGCTTCAAATTCACTGACTAATAAATAACACTTCCGAAGCCTCTTTGTAAATATACTTGTATGTATATGTATACTTACATATAGAACACTTTTAGGCATTCCTTTTGTCTCTTCATATAACAAAAAAGGCTTGTTCACACTCACGCCTTTTTTTCTTTTTTTTGCCAAATCAGTACTCTTATTACCAGCAGCTACTCCTATTACGCTTCAGCTAGCCACTCTACTCCCCGCTTATCGTGAACGTACCCTAATAGACGCTGATTTGCAAATTTTTGTTTAATTTTTAAGGGCTTCCATCCGTTGTGTTGTTAATGCAGTGCTTTATTGTTGTTTTCGGTTAAGACACAACAATGGTTGTTTGGAAATTTTACTCCTGCATTTTTATTGCATACTCACTGTGCTGCGCCGTTATTCGATATCGAATTGCTTCGAAATAACGAGTCATAAAAAGTCTTGCAACTAAACACGCAGGTTTTTATGTGTTTTTAAGTTTTGACAAATTCTGGAAGGCGAAAGTTTAATGCTTCTTTTGCATTGCAACGAACAAGTTTATGTTGGCTTCCCTGGATTTTTATGTGCTTCTGTGTCCTTTATTTGATACGTCTAGTGAGAATATGCTTAAGTTGTGTCGATACTTAAGCCAGTTGTTAAAAAATAAATATGTAACAAGAACCCGATTACTGTTCTTGAAAAGTGAACCAGTTTAGTAAACAAATATATATATAAACAACATGATTGTAAATATTCTTACAGAAACTTGGTATAATAGCTTTAAATACTAATAGTTCCAATATGGCTTCAGTGACCTCATAGTTGTTTAAAAAACGAGTTTTTTGCATGAAATAATCTTACTTTTCAGAAAACCTCATTTGAGAATGATACATCGAGTAAATACGTTGTTTTAATTTGATTCGTAGGGCTTCTCGGTTATCTTATATATATAATTTTTTGTAATGAAGACTGAACTTATGATCAAGTTAGTTCTTAAGACTTGGAAACACTTCAAACATACCTCCCCTCGAATCACATTCCACACACAAACAGATTATACCACGACGGTTCCAAATAAGCACTCCTAGACTTCGGATGGTTGCTCTATACCTTTTTTATTCAGTAAGAATATCAGGATCATCGTAACTTCACTGGTTTGACTATTCTTTGGCTTCTTCTGTATAGCAAAGAGTCAATTATAATATCTTCTTCTTCTTAGCAATCTTACCAAATAGTACTGATATTGGTGTGGTTTGACGTTCTATATCATTATCCAATCGTTTGAATAGATTACGAAGTTATTGTTTTTTTTCGTAACTGTAACCTATTGGCTTGAGTTCTGTAGTAAATATTTTCTAAACTTTTAAAATCAGTGTATTTACTATCAGTTACCTCTTCGTTGGCACTATCGAAGGTTCACTTAAATATTTGATATCGATAAGAACTCCTTAATGTATTAGATAATATAAAGCCCCTAATAGAGAGTGCTCTAGCTCTGAAAGTTTTCGATGCAGTACCCGCTGGTGGATGCCGAGGAAGAGGGAGGCCTCTACTCCGATGAAAGAACCAGGCGGAGAAGGACCTGTCTTCACTTGGAATTACCAATTGGTGCCAAACTACCAAAAGGAGAGTTGCGTGGCGCGCTCTTGTGGACTTGGCTATAACCGCGTAAGCGGTGTCTACGCCAGTCAAGAAGAAGAATAGAGACGGAAGTATTGTAGTTTTTAAAGGGGATATTGTTGTATGAGGACATTCTTAACAACAGTTTAAGTAGAACAGTTGAAACAGAAAGACTGCCTCTCTAGCCCGGCCTATTTCAGCCTAGTAGAACTTTCCTAGCTTTAAGACTAAGAACTTTTTCCTATCGCTTCGATTTTGCCCGGCAAAATGAAAGATCCTACAAGTTTTAAATCTGATTTTTTTAAAATGAGAAATGTCAGCGGGATTTTTGTACTATCAGTCTTGGTCTTACTGGTAATAAGAGACCTTAGCAGTATACACAATTTGCTGGTATTTACTTGAAACCCTTTAAAGGTCTTTTAAAATTAATAATATGTACCTAAAAGGATTTAAATCAAGAATGATTTACAACGTCTGCAAAAATACATTTCAGTGTCCAACCTCCCGACAGACCAAATTTTGTTTGCCCCTTGCAAATGATAAGACCCAACTGACTATTATTTCGTAGGCAAGTAGGTCAAATGCATACCGAAGTAGCAAAGATACATATTTATTATTGTAAACACACGTTGCGCAATAAATAATTTAATAAATTTGCAGATTAGTACAAGTGGCAGCACAACCGTACTTAATACATACTTCACATGAGAGCACTTTTTGGATACTTTCACACACACAATAACACTCACATATAAGTACGTGTATGTGTGAATATGAATCAATATAAGCAAGCACTTGAGTGGCTGAAAAAGTTCGTGACTAGTGCAACTTGAGCTTAGACCATTTTCAGTATTAATATTGTGTTAATATTGAAGTATATGTGTATGTGTGTGACAAAGGTCTGCCAGATAAGAAGCACACTTTTAATTATAACATTTGTATGCGCAGAAGAGGATATGGAAATGTGTACGGATATGAGAACAGGAATAAGCCATTTGAATACATATACCTTACAGCAGACACAAGCATATGCTCTGTAATGATAGTGGTTGATTTATGAGTTTATGAATATATTTGCGTTTGCTTATATGACAACATTTGTAGAAATAGATATATGTATTTATATGTAGATTAATATGCATTACAAATAAGCAAACAATAAATACTATATATATATGTATGAACTTGACATAGCATATCATAGCATGGCAAAGCAAGGGAGAACATAGCATAGCATATAAAACATATTTACAAGAAAAAAAAAAAACAAATTTTGTCACTTTTATTTTGGTAAAAAGGCAAGCCACTTGTTGGTGTAATAAATACTAGCATCCTTCGCTTTGAGCGCTCGCTCACTGTGTCAAACGTAGAAGTGCATGTATTTATGTATGTGTGAATTCCCTCACAGGTCAACACTTGTAACTGTTGCTGGTTTTTGGCCTGCCAGCCTTGCTCTCACATTCATATTGCCGCCATGTCACACACTCGCCATGTCCTAACTCCTCTTAATTAGCCGTGTCCTTTCATTAGCATCCATACCTCTTGCTAGATTTCTCAGAAATAAGCAAAGATTAAATGTGACAAAAACTTATGTAGCTACAAGCGGAAAACTGACTGGCAGTACAGCAATTAATTTTGTCGAAATTAGCAGGTATACAAGCACAAAGCAACGAAGTTATTGCATGTTAAGGAAGTGAGTACTTTGTGTTATATAAATAATAATACATTAGTCATATTAATGTGAGAGCATAATTTATTTGGTATGTATTCTGAGTTTCGTATACAATTTTATAGTCAAATTAACTTTAATTTTTGTTGTGATTATTTTTGTAGAAATTAAATTAAATTTTACGAAGATTTTTTTGTGAAACACTTAAACCCTTTTGCTTAATGAACTCTCCAGCAAATTTATTATTAAATTCATTAAAATCTTATTCCAATTATATTCTATTTTTTCGACAGAATATCATTTATGCTCTATTAACTTTTCTATTTAATATATGTGTCGGAAATATTTCCAAAGAAATGCCATTTATGAAGAAGTAAACACTTACTTATGTCGCCCACATATTATTTAGGAACAACCATTTTGCCTAATTTAATTATTTTTCGCATTCTTTGATTTCTATTTAATAAAGAATAGAATTAAACATAAACTCTTCAGAATGTCTGCTCTATTTAACATAAATGAAAATCAGACAATTAGATTGACTACCCCCTAAACTCAGAGAAAAATTTATATTCGTTGATATGGGTTTGGAATGAGTTTATTGGTCAAAAAATCACATCAAATTGTAAGCAATTATAATAAGTTACAAGATTTTTGTTGTTATTCATATAATTCGAACTTTCTCTACATTTCTAGAAGCAGTATCGCTGAAGCGCATTGAGCATTACATGGGATCTCACATTCCATGTTATATTTTCCTTGGTTTTTGAATGAATTCTTCTAGTATTTCATCAACTGACAGATCAATATCCCTATGAATATTCATTGATGCTAGACCATTCAGCCTATCTTGACCTGTCGTATTTCGTAAATAGGTTTTAATTCTCTTTAATCTTGAAAAACTTCTTTCCGGTGATGCTATTGAAACAAGCAATGACGCCAATATGCGTAAAATCTTGAAAACATTCCCAAAAGACGTTTTGTTCACTGCTTCTAAAGCTTCGAGAGCATTCCGAAAATGCTTGCCTGAAGTTCGCTGTTTCCACATTTTCACCTCAGCAAAAATGTTTTGTTCTGAACAGTTGATAAAAAGAAAATATTTCGTACTTTGGGAAAAATACACAAAAAACAAAACGTGTCCCATAATAACTGAATTTTCGCGAGGGAACTGTTATATTAAAAATACGTTGAGTAATAAAACTTTTCGTAAAAACCCCAAAAAATTCAATACAGCTATTGTAAAAATGCATCGGATTCGCTTGAAGCTCGTTACTCGGGGGGTTTCGGGGTCATTGATTACGAATTTGACATTACTTTTAAAAATATGGCATGTTGGCTGGCGCAAAAATAGTTTAATTTCCCCAACAAGTAATTACTTTACTTTTTACTTTTTTTTCTTTAGTACTGAGAGAATTACCCAGCAAATGCGGTCATGTAACAGAATTAAATTAGCTAAAATCTAAAATCAAAGTTTCCCTAGAGCTTAGCCCAATTCACACACTTTATTAATTAACAGTGAATTGTATAAAATCGCAATTAGCACCACAAGCTTGTAATTCGTCCAGCTCATTCAACTCATCCAACCTATTTCAGCTTGTGCAGCAGCAAATTAGTTTCAGATTTGCTGTAATGAATAAACTTTTGGTCTGAATAAACAGTTTAGCTTTTCCAACAGAATGCACCAGTTGAGTGCGGTTGCTCGCACTGCTCCCGAGTGGTGGGGACATCAACATTGTTCGAAAGTGTGTGTGTTTGCTCTGCAGTGGGCGAGTGGGTGTAATTTGCGCCGTTATCTGCCGCTTGTTGCTATTGTTGTTGCTTATGGTATTGTCCTTTGCACAAACGCCTCCTTGAACGTTGACACTGACAATGAACCAGTAACGATGGACATTGCACAATGGCTGAAATAATAACGCGTTTACTTGTCTTGTTGTCGTTGTTGTATAACATTTGGCTATTTACTTGTTTGCTTTAGCAAGCTCCTCTAAGCTGGAGACATGATTTTGTGATTTGATTTGATTATTAGATTATTTTGAGAAGTTGCATAAATAACTGCATGAGTATGTGGACATTTTAAGCTTACATTGTGGAGCAGTATACCAGCTAATAAATACTCAATTTAATCTAATAAATTATCTGGACTTAGGCACAACATTTGTGATTCTATAGACTTTTAATAACTTTAGCAAGCTTTGAGAGCTTTTGGAAGCTTTAAGCGGGCAATAAAGCTTAATATTTTAAAGCATTCATATAACAATTTTTATACAATTCAACAAATTTGTATTCTTTGAAATTAAAAATCGATAGCCTCGAGTAGTATATACTGATGAACACTGTTAAGAGGAATGGAATTTGACAAAATTTGACCCAATTTGAAAATCCTATAATTAGGTATATGAGAGCTAGGGCAAGTTATGACCCGATTTTAGCCATTTCTGGTACAGAGAAACACTCTTAGAAAAAAATATTTCCTCTGAATTAAATTAAAATATCTGAGAGAATTTCTTCTGAAAAATTACCATGGGGCACTGAATTCGTCATATTCGACATTCGAGGCCTTCAAAAGTTATAGTCCGATTTCGACAAATTCCGATTTTCACAAGTGACGCCACAGATCATGTACAGTATTTCTGTAAAGTTTTATTTCGCTATCTTCATTGGTTCCTTATGTACATATATATTATAAAGTGAAGGAATAAGATGGAGTTCAAAATTGAGTTACATGGGAAGTTGTCGTGGTTGTGAACCGATTTTATCCATTTTCCACACGTGTCATCAGGGTGTCAAGAAAATATTATATACCGAATTTTATTCGAATCGGTCGAGTAGTTCCTGAGATATAGTTTTTGACCCATAAGTGGGCGATGCCACGCCCATTTTCAATTTTGTAAAAAAATCTGAGTGCAGCTTCCTTCTGCAATTTCTTCTGTAAAATTTAGTGTTTCTGACGTTTTTCGTTAGTGAGATAATCCACTTTTAGTAATTTTCAACCTAACCTTTGTATGGGAGGTGGGCGTGGTTATTATCCGATTTCAACTATTTTCATGGTGTGTGATGGGGTACGTAAGAGAACCGACTGCAGAAAGTTTGGTTTATATAGCTTCATTGATTTGCGAGATATATGCAAATAACCGACCACGCCCACTTTCCTAAAAAAAATTACAAATTGATCCCTTGTTCCAAATTTTACTTTTATAACTTTATTTATGGCTTAGTTATGACACTTTATGTGTTTTCTGTTTTCGCCATTTTGTAGCAAAGCAACCCTCTCACGGTCCAAAGGAACATGTGTTCCAAGTTTCATTAAGATATCTCAATTTTTACTTAAGTTATCCGTTGCACGGACGGACATTCGGATTTTGACTCGTCTCGTCACCATGATCATTTTGATATATATAACCCTATATCTAACTCGTTTAGTTTTATGACTTACAAATAACTGTTATGTAAACAAAACTATAATACTCTCTTAGCAACTTTTGATGCGAGAGTATAAAAATACCATATTAATTACTCTCAAAAATATTTCGTCTGGAGAATAAATAGCAAATTTACAAAAATATACAACTTAAAATTTCGAAATGATACTAATGCTGAAAGAATGAGCTCATCTAAAAATAACCTCTAAATCCTAAGCAAAAGTTTTAATGAATACATCAACTGAAACAATCATTTTACATGCTTTATATATGGCTTACGTATGTATACGAGTATATACATATATTGAATACATACAAAACATTTTAGTTATTAGTTTCAAGCGTTCCATCACAATTTTGATTGCACTCTCAGTTTCCGCGATGATCATCAACAACAGACAACAATTTTTTCAGCAACTTTGTAGCGTAAACATGCAAGGATAGAGCCCATTTTGAGTAGAGACATTTTTCACTCTTCATTTTTACCACAAACTCAGTCCAGAAGTATGACGAGTGGGCGTGTACGAGCAATTTTTTAAATTAAGCGTTGCCAGAATATAAGAAAACCACAACTCAAAAAAAAGTGCAAAGTGAAAAAAGCAAGGTTAAAAGGAAGCAGACAATTTGAAACACAGCCACAAAACACACACAGAAAAGTCCTCCACAACCCAAATAAAGTCGAAGCAATCGTAAGTTAATCACCGCTTTCAAGCGATTTCTTTCTTGTTTTTGTTTTTGTATGACTTTAATTGAAGTGGCGGCAATTTTCTGATCAGGCCGGGAGGCGTTTTCTGTCAAATCACTGTATGCTACTGTTTAAGTGCGCAACGTGGTCGGAATTTAAGTGTTGGACGCAAAAGCGATTACGGAAGACATGCTAAATTTTTTATGTGTGTGTGTGTGGATACTTGAGTAGACAAGCAAATTAACATGTTTATATTGATTTATGGGTATATTAAAGGTTATATATAAATTTTGATAGTTTCTTAAAATTGGTAAAAACATTTTAAACCACAATCCTTAACCCACCAAGTCCTCGGCGTTTAAGTGGAATATGATATTTTGAAGTTTAAATTTTAATTTTCATAAAAACCGCAATGCCTGAAAATAATTTTATTGTAAAATTTAAGAATTATGGACTTCATAAGCTATACTATTCAGAATGTTACCAATATAGCATCCGATTTTTTCCTCACCTAACTTATGTTAGCCATTTTAATGCGAAAACCATATGTCTGTCTTCGACAGTACGGCCTCAGATATATGCTTAAATACTACCTAGCAATGAAACTACGAACTTGTCAAGAGAAATACTGGTTACCATTTCCACAGAATTTCTAAAATCGAGCCAATCAATCAGGCCTATATAAATTATTTCAATAAATTGTTTCAGAAAGAGATCAGTTTTACTTTGACGTATTTTACAATAAAACGGAGGATATAAACAAAGTCATAAGTATAAGTAAAAATTTTTTCCAAAAACTCTTATATGTTCTCGTCAAAATTAACAAATTTAACAAACCAGCCTCATTCCAGCAAGCCAGTATGCCTACAAAGTATTTTTTTATAATGCCAGTACTTCTTAATACATGCATGGAATATATAAAATTATTTGCCCAACCCCAAGCTTCAACAAAGAAATTTGCATATTCACTTACAAACAATAAATTGCACAATTTCGAACGCTTACAAAAGAGGAGCACAAAGCAAATCTATACATAGAAAATAAAACTGTGATTATTCAATTATATCTTTTTTATTAAGAAAAGTGAACACACAGATTGAGAGAAAATAGATACCAACACTTTGAATCAATTATTACGCCCACACTAGTGTCTTAAATTTCCCGAACATCGAAAGTTTTGTGCCGTGTTCGTAGAAATTTTTGACAAGGCAATTTTTCAATGAAGAAAAAGGGCTCATGAATATGTTCAGTTTAGTATTGAAGAATTAGGTATAGGCTGTTATTACAAGAACCACTTAGACAGTTGCAAATTATAAGCTTTATATAGGCAATACGCTCGTATTTCTGGAAATTGAAAATAGATATTCCTTAAATGTCATTAGAAATATTAAATTAATTTTTTTGGATTTCAAAAATAGTCGTTTATAGATATGTTATAGATAACCTAGTTCAACAAACTCAGCATCATATATACTATTTTTCTCAAACTTTCTTCTGCTTTGTTTAAAAAACGACTACTATACAAGTTCATATGTATTTGTTCAAAGCCACTCGACGAAGGAACTTCATTTACGAATATAATCTAACAATGTGCGATGCTTTAATACACCTCATGAACTACTATATTAACCTATGAAAAATATACACACATTGTTTCCCATATATTTATACCATCGACGTTGACGTGAGACATGTGTCAGACGCATGAAAATTTGATTGTGACAAATTGACAACAATTTCCAGCTATTGTGGAATAAATTGACGCTGATCGGAAGCAAACGGGGTACCGCAAACACTAAAACCCGACTGTTTTGAAATACCCCACACCCCCATAATACAAAGCAACCATTGCTAAAACACCGTTAAGGCTAGAGGTTGTGGCATCAGCAAAGTGTCGGGCGCACAAGAAACACAAACAAAAAAGTATTAGCAAAAATAGAGGAAAAAAGGTTAGAGAGAATAACTTAACATGCGTTTAAAGTAGGCGTAAAAGAGGCCAACAAGTTTAAGGGGAATGTGGTGTAAGACTTAAGTGAGAAATTATCATAAACACACAAAACCCACGAGATGGTTTTGAGTAACTTTCATTGGGATTTGAACCTTCCCTACGGTTATTTAGTTACATAATACATTTGTATTTAGACCCATTATATATATTATTAAAACTAAAGATTGCTTTGTACATTTTCTGCCGAATTAAGCTCCAAATTTACTGAAAAATATTTTGATATTAATATATGGATGGAATTTTTTCACGGAAATTAATATAATATTCAAGAATAAAGACAGTTTGAAATAATGGTTCATGCTATTAACTGGTCTTGTCCAAGGATAGATTTATTTTTCATAAGTCACCACACAGTTAAGACTCTTTCAAAAAATAAACGCTACAAACATTTCATTTATGACACCAACAATTTCATTTATGACACCAACAATTCGAAGGTATACGTCGAGTTCGAAGGTCCCGCCTTCTGTTTTGTTTTAGGAGCATTACTCCGAAATTTCGACTTTCTGAGCTATTTTAGAACCAAATTTGCTACTCCAAATATATCAAAACAAATACTCTAAAAGACGCATCAAATTAAGCGTAGCAGCAGAACAAAGACACGAGTCTAATAAATGGCAAAAAAATCTCGTGAAATGAGAGACACTTTCTTATAATTAGGATAGTAATTAGAATGTCATGAAAAACTTTTAATTGCGGCCATCCAATTTATTAACGCGCCTATAAACTACATAAAGAACACGACTGTGCTCAAAAAATGTGAGAAAGAAAGTGAAAAGAATCCTAAATTCCTAAAAAGAAAAGACAAAGAGACACGCGCAAGTTTAGACATTTTTATGTGGGTTTTCCATTTACTCTACTTTTTTTGCGCTCAATTAACAACGCTCAGCAAATGCTTGCGCTCTGGTCACATTATAAGAATCTTGGTAAACATTCCATTTGAGTATATCTGGTGCTGTCAAATGACCAACTACATGCTTTTACAAATTTTCTTGGTTTTTGCGGCTATCCAAAATGACCGAGTACTTAGTTGTTCGCCAAGTCAATGTAATTCACAAGTGACATCTTGTGCTTGCTCAATGTGAGATGAATAAAAGCAAAATGAATTTTAAGGACCGCAAAAGAGTTGTAGTTAAACAGTTATACTTGCGCAAATATTAGAAAAGAGAAGTGATGAAAATGTGGTACAGTGGGCTCGGTGAGTTGATATTATGGAACTTTGGAGCCAAAGTAAATATCTTGAACCAAAAATAGTACCAACTGTTATTTGGTTTTTCGAGAGATTGAGTCAAAAATAAAAAAAACACTAAATTCTACGTTTTTCGTAGTTAGTCTTCAAACATCGAATTTCGAAATTAGATTTCTTGTATTACATATTTTTAATAATTACAGTATGAAAGTTATTAAGACAATATATAATTATAGTCCATTTTACTCTATATTTCAATGGTATATAAAATTTTCACGTAGATTTCTTTTCATAAATGCTATAAGTCGTAAGGATTTTCGAAAAAAATACAAAACTGACCTAAAACCAATATTTGCAGATGATAAAAAATAATAATAAAGAAATTGTAAAATTTTCTGTTTTTAATAATTTACTGAATAAAATCTTCGAAAAAAATATTATATAAAAATCACTTTTATGGAACCATTTGCAGAGGTTTCAAAATTTTAATATTGTAAAATAATTCAATTTTTTATTTAATACTTTGCTGAAATAAAAAAAAATTACGAATTTTTAGCAAAGAAAAAATTATTAAATTTTTGCCTCATTTTGCCCACTATGCAAAGCGGCGACAAGACTAATGATTAGTACTCACAAACCATTTTTAATATACCAAAAACATTTACGTCGTTTAAATTGGGTGTAAATGAAATTTGGTGGAACCCCCAGAAACAAGTTTGCATTGAAATAAATTGTGTCAATTTAAGTGCATAATTGCCGTAATTTCGTTTAGAACAAGTAATTAATCTCTACACGCGGCTGTTCTCAATATAAGGATATTAATTTTTTAAGTTATTTCATCTTGATAAAATGTTAATTATTGAAAACAAAAATTCAATCAGTACTTAAGAAGGGGTACAGTCAAAAGTAATTTAAAATTCAAAAGAATTCGAAGATTTTAAAATAATTCCAAACCATTTCTTTACAACTCAATCAGTACCGCATCACTTTCTTATTTCTCATTTCCTCAATCTTTCTCGAAGTACTTACTTCTTAAAACAAAAAGGCACAAAAAACTTTCTAACTGCAAATTGAAACAGTTGTCCTGGGTTTCTCTTACTTATACCTCACTCATTTATTTCGAAACACCACTTGAAAGCACAACATGCCATTCAATAAGTTCATTCAAAAGTTTATCATAAAGTTGTTTTTTCTGTGGCTTGACTTATAGCGTTCATGCGGTCTTTTGTTTTTGATACTTTAAGTTTTCAAAACTTTTCAAACGGTTTAAATATACTTTACATATATTTCCCAAGGGCAACGGACGTTGCCGTTTACTTTGACAGGCGTGCGCATAAATTGTTCGATTATTATCATAAATACATTTAGTCAATGACCACTGAAAGTTAAATAAAACAGGCGAAATAAATATTATGTATAACAACTTATGCTCAAAAAAAGTATTTATATACGTATATCCATATCTATATTCTCGCTCAACGCTCAACTCTTAGAAGAACACTCTTAAATATTAAATTTTAAACCTTCTCCCACTAATACTTGTTTGTATGTTTCTAAATACGCAAGCCTAACCATCATGACCTGCCCGGAAAAGTAAAAATTTAACGCGGTTGTCTTTCATTACAGCAATTCACCTAAATTTGCATTTTTTTTTGTAGTCATAAGTTCAACTCAAAGTGTGCCAAGACACTTGGCAACTTTTCACGCTGAAACGCATACAAAAATATCCTTTGATGTATTTATGTAAATATTTCACTTAGACGCCTTTTTTCCTTATTATATCTTTAGAAGTTTTTATTTTATTTACCTTTTTTTGGCAAACCAAAAAGGCAAGTAATTGAATGTTTACATTGCCGCTCTCATTATTGCGTCTATCTTTACAATACCTGCCGTATTTTAATATAATAAAATCATTGTATTTCACAAATTTAATTTCATTACATTGCTTTAAAGAGTCTCTGTGGTATATGTATAGCGCTGAGTACCATGATTTGGTGCAATTTAAAGTAGTATTGTTATTAAATTTAAGGCATGGCATTTCACATTGAAGTAGCCTCACAATATTAAATTAACGGGTTACACAAGTTTATTACGGACAATGTTAAGAAATGTTAGAAGTTGGACGAAGAAAAAATGTATTTTTGGATGAGGTTTTTACAAAAAAAAAATTGCTATAATTTTGGAGCATGTTTTAATGACAAAACCTTCATTCAAGTCCTTTTAAATTGTATCTTTAAAAAATATATAATTTCCAAATTAAATTTCATTGTTTTCTGGATTTTTTATTTTCGGTTATTCAATAACTCTCACTACCTTCGAATCTCAAAATATTTTTATTTTCTTAAATATTCGTGTGCAAGAATATTCGAATATTTCACCGAAAATACCATTTACGCTCATTTACCTAAACGGAATACTAATGTGTCTCGCCTGTGCAAAATATAGAATAGCATATGTGATATTTACATACCAGTGCACACTCCCCATTTCGAGTCAAATAAATTAATAGTGCTTTACAGCTTGTAGGCATAAACAATAAACATATGTACATTTGATGGCAGCGAACAATAAATTTCAAAAAAATCCAAATTTTTAAACAAAGCAAATGACTTTACATGCGAACGTGGTTAGGATGACAATGCCGAAACGACAGAATCTCTAAAATTTTTATTTATTCCAAAATTTGCAAAATAAGATTATATATATTGTACTCGTACGAATATATTCTACGAGAAGGGAATACGCAAGTATTAATCATTCACAACTTCATTAATTAAAGAAGCACCAAAATGAATCTTGAATCTTGGAAACACAGTTAATATTCGAACTTATAAAGCTATGGCTCAATAACGCCCAGACTTGATCTCGATCTACACTTATCAATCGTGTCTTTGAAAGACTTAAAAGTGAAGCAAATGAGCGGGATCCTGGAATCTTTAACTTAAAAATCAGTAGATTTGGAACATAAGCTTTCCTAGCTTTGGAACATGAGCTTACCTAGACGTCTTCAGACTAAACCCGAGGCTTTGAGTGGAGTTCTGCCATTTAACCGTTAATGAATCCATTTTTGTTCCAAGTCCCAAATTGGTAAAATCAAAAGATCATTTGCAGAGTTGTATTATTTTATAAAGCAACAAAGATGCACTCCTTTTCTTCGTTCAAAAACTTGTTTCTGGTCTTAACTTGTTTAGATATATGTATGCAGGCTCAAAGGTAGCGTAATAATTCACCTAATTTATAATTCCAGTGCAAAGCACACTGAGTACATGTACTTACATATGTAGACTCTTAAATACAAAGTAAAGAGATGAGTTTTTGCGGGCATTGATACCAGTAGAATCACAACTCAAAGGCGCACACAATAAAAACATAATTCAAGTTGTCGCCTCATATGTCAACGACTTACCCGCTACCACGGCTGGAGCGAAACGAACACACCAGACATATAATGAATGTACAGATTACAAATGCGTGTGAGTACTGAAGTGCACACACATTTAAGCATTCATACATTTCTACAATTGAGTATGAGTAGTTTCTCATAATGTGATCCATGCAATGGAACGCTGAGACATTGAATTGATTTGTTTTGGTTTTGTTTGCCATTGTTCGTTCACTAAATGCTGTCGTCTGCCAGCTGGAATGACATTTATTTTGCCGCTAAAGCAACGTGGCGCCATACTTTTAATCATCATCAGCGTACACGAGCGATTTGCGAAGGAAGCAGCTGGTTGTAAGAGCGGCACACAGAAATCACCTGAGTAGTCATAAACAAACAAACACCCAGAAACACTGGGACATCAAACATGAATTTAAGGGAAGATTTGTAAAGATATATTTTATTGTATATATAGAGCTTGTTGGTTAATGGACTCATGGTGTTTGAGAAATGTTGTAATGTTCTTTTGATTGCAAGGTTCAAATTGATCAATAAGTATCAATTTGCGATTTGATGTTTTGTTCTTCGAGTGCAACTTCGATGATGCTCATATTCTATCATGTATTATTCTTGTAAGATGAAAAACTTGAACGGTTCCGAGCTCGCGGTTCAATGAGTAGACGCAGTTTCAAAACAGTCAGACGTCAATCCTATTAAAATTCAATCCTTAAACTCACTTCCTTTGAATGTTATCTTAGGACAGGCACGTAGCCAGGGGGGGGGCTAGAGGGCTGAAGCCCCCCCCGAAATAAGGAAATTTTTTAAATAAATCGCAAATAAAATGATTTATCACTGACTGAATCTTTTGAAACTCTTATACACAACTCAGCTCAAACCTATAACAGCCGTACGCAACTACACTAGACGGTGACTGACTGTCGCCGTTTCGTCAGCGTTAAGATCTATGCGAAATACAAAAAAATAATACGAAATACGAAAAATCTATGGATTTTGTATCAGCAATGAACCGAGCCAAAGAATTAATAAGAACTCTGCACCAGATAAGAGAAACAGCGGATGGTTTTTTCAACGATATTTTCCAAACAGCATCACAAATGTCTAAAGATCTTTTTGACACAAATCTTGTAGTGCCTAGAGTGACTTCGCGTCAAACTACTCGTGCTAATCCACCTTACACAACCCCTGAAAGCCACTTCAGAGTTGCAATATTTATTCCATGCGTTGATGCTCTGATTCAAAACATGACAGAACGTTTATTACTGAATGAGGATATACTCTCGTCATTTCAAATTCTACTCCCACGTTTTGCTGCAATTGATAATGCCGAAGAATTAAAAAATTTAACTATTTACTTCGAGGAGCAAATATCAATGACAGCATTAAAATCAGAGTATCGATTGTGGTGTGCCAGCTTATCAACAATAGATCCAACCATAGAAGTGTTGAAATTACTGCAACATTGCGATGCAACGCATTTTAAAAATATTCACTACCTGCTTACAATTTTAGCAACTCTTCCAGTGACGACCGCTTCCGTTGAAAGAACTTTTTCAACCTTAAAAAGAATAAAAACTTTACCACGCAGTGTGATGGGCAATGAGCGGCTGAGTGCACTTGCTGTTATTGCAGTGCACTGGGATATTAAAATAGATCCAGATGAAGTAATTAATGATATGGCAAACAAGAAGAAAAGAAAAATATTACTTATTTAAGTTACAATTACCAAATAATTTAAGTAATATGTATATGAATTTATATTGTTTTTTTTAATAAACCGAAAATTTAAAGTTTATATATGTTTTTACTTCAGCCCCCCCCGAAATGAAAAGCTGGCTACGGGCCTGTCTTAGGAATCAAACACACAAATAACGCGCTAAAAGTTCGTACGGACCAGAAATTTTCGGGACCTGTTCCTATCATATCGAACATTTATTCCTTCATGACACTAAACGACGTCTTTTATGTGGTCCATTCATGATCCTAAATGTTTAAATTTTTACTGAAGATATACTTCAATGAATCTCTTAATTCCTTAACAAAATGTTACATCCACTTTCCCTTGCGCATATACCTTAAGCGGTTCCCCTTTAAATTTTGACAAAGTACACATTTATGGCTTATAGTTTGTTTTATGACCAACGTTAAATGCTTCCTCAAACAAACAAAAAGAGAAACAACAAAAAAATGGAAAACGCCCTGTCTTCGTGCCAACTAAACTCTGCGGCGTTGTTGTATTTTGGTCCTTGGCAAATCGCTACACTTTATGCAAGTATTAAAATTTTTCTACACAACTCGCCTGCAGTCAGAATTTATTACCACAGACACCTCATTTAGTTGGTACACAGGAGCTGTTGAGCGCACACACACACAAACACCATTAAGTATACAGTTACAGTTACAGTGTTTTTGCACTGGCAACGTTTTAACTTAGACACAATGTTTACCATTAAATAAAGTGTTGTTCACGTCACACCTGTATACGAACATGCTTGTGAAGGGGTTTTTGCTTCTGACATTGTTGCTATAATTTAAAATTACTGTGTTTGCTTGAAATATTTGAGCGTAAAACCCATTATTGCTGTCGGTTTTAATGGCACAATAATTAATTTCTCTTGCATTTAAATTTCATTTAAATGATTAATGTTTTAAAGGTGTTGACCATACCGGGGAAGAACAAATAGTATGTGATAATTATATATCTTACAATTTTGGGATATATAATATTAGCTGTCATCATCCTGTGAAAGAACCATATCTTTCTTCCCCATATAGATTTTAATGCTTCTTCGAAAAACTTATTAGTTTGTGAAGCTTTTTCTTTTCAAAAGTTCCAAGAAAGATTGACATTTCAAACCGTGGAAACTTTTAGAAAAAAATTTTATATTTTTATATATTATTGCACGCTTTCGAAATACGATGTCGTCTTTGCTCGTTGTCCGTTTTTATACTCTCGCAACAAAGTTGCTACGAGAGTATTATAGTTTTGTCCACATAACGGTTGGTTGTAAGTCCTAAAACTAAACGAGTTAGATATAGGGTTATATATATTAAAATGATCAGGGTAACGAGAAAAGTTCAAATCCGGATGTTTGTCTGTCCGTCCGTCTGTCCGTCCGTCCGTGCAAGCTGTAACTTGAGTAAAAATTGAGATATCTTAATGAAACTTGGAACATGTGTTCCTTGGCACCATAAGAAGGTTAAATTCGAAAATCAGCAAAATCGGACCACTGCCACGCCCACAAAATGGCGAAAACCGAAAACACATAAAGTGCCATAACTAAGCCATAAATAAAGCTATGGAAATAAAATTTGGTATGAAGGATCGCACTAGGAAGGGGCATATTTGGATGTAATTTTTTTGGGGAAGTGGGCGTGGCCCCGCCCCCAAATAGGTTTTTTGTATATATCTCGCAAACCAATAGAGCTATATAAATCAAACTTTCTGCAGTCGTTTTCTTTAGCCATTTCCTTATATAGTCCAAAACTGACAGAAGTCGGATAATAACCACGCCCCCCTCCCATACAAAGGTTAGGTTGAAAATTACTAAAAGTGGGATAGCTCACTAACCAAGAACGCCAGAAACACTAAATTTCACATAGGAAATGGCAGGTAGAAGCTACACTCAGATTTTTTTACAAAAAGGAAAATGGGCGTGGTGTCGCCCACTTATGGGTCAAAAACCATATCTCAGGAACTACTCGATCGATTTCAATGAAACTTGGTTTGTAATAGTTTCCTTACATCCCAATGATATGTTGTGAAAATAGGCCAAATCGCTTCACAACCACGCCTACTTTCTATATACCAGAACTTTGAAGACGATCTGAATCGTTTACTTTATAATATATAAAGTAAGCACTAGTGAAGTATCGATGCAGAACTTTGCACAAATACTACGTTTATAGTGTGGCAGCCCCATTCTAAAAATCGCCGAAATCGGACCATAGGTTGTCAAGGCCCCATATATCAAATATGAGGACCTCGGTGCTTCTAACCTAATGTTATGGTTTCCAACTTTCAATGGACTTTATACAATATATATGACGAATTTTATTTTATTTTATTTTATTTTATTTTATTTTATTTTATTTTATTTTATTTTATTTTATTTTATTTTATTTTATTTTATTTTATTTTTTTTATTTTATTTTATTTTATTTTTTTTATTTTATTTTATTTTATTTTATTTTATTTTTCTTTATTTTATTTTATTTTATTTTAACTTTTATTAATTTTCAATAATTTTCTTCTCTTTTAGGACTGTCATGGCTCAGCGAAGCATCCCAACGCAGCACCGATTCAAGATGACACACAGAACTACAATGTCATTGATGGTGGACAAAATGGAACGCACACCTGGGTGGAGTTCTCACGTAAATTGGAAACTTGTGATCCTTACGATTTGCCATTGGGGGTGAGTAGGGAAATTATTATCAAAAAAAACGTGAAAATAAAACTTTTCATTTAAATTTAAATTTTCAATTATATTAATGAAAAAAATTGTATATAAACTTTATTTAAATTTACAAAACATAGTTTAAAAAATGCTTGATACGTAACAGAAATTTGATAATTTTTAAATGAAAGTAATATCATAAGGATTGATTATTAATAACTATAAGACTTTTTTTTTAATTATGGTTAGTACATTTAGTAAAATTCACAATACAAATCCTACCTAAATTACAAATAAACGCTGAAGAACAAAACACACTAAAATTGAGGAAATCTAAAAATTTTAAGTGCAGGCTAGTTGAAACACTTTCAAATTTTATAATTTAAAAAATTATTGGTATTAAAATTAAGATATTTCGTTGTATATTGAAAAATTCATCGGTTTCTTCGAGCACCAACAAATTAACGCATCTTATAAGCTGCACCACTGCCAGATGGACCTTGTCCCCTTTGCCCACTATAAACTTTCGTACAAATCTGTGCGCATTCGCTAATCTGAGCTGGTGTCATGCCTAAAAACATTTAATACAAATTTTAATTTAAAATATTCAAAATTAACAATAATGGCTTACCTACCATGTGCGGTCTTCAGTTCCTCCTCGGAGCTTGGAAAACGTTTGAAATAATTGATGAGGGTTTTGTTTTGACGCAAACAGGCCACACATAGAGCTGGTACAATGGATGACTTATTGAAGTCTGTATAGGAACGAAATCTGAGTAGCAAACGCACAACATCTAAACTGCCGCAATAAGTCGCCAGTGTTAAGGCATTCTGACCTGTAAAAGAGTGGCATTGATGTTTAATTAAAAAAATTATATTTTTTATAATAAATATAATTCTTTTAATTAAACATTAGTACAGACCTAAGTAGTTAATTGCATTCAAATTGGCACCGACGTGTAGTAGCAATTCCACATGCTCACGACGTCCCAAATAGC
Organism: Zeugodacus tau; assembly: GCA_031772095.1. Lineage (NCBI taxonomy): Eukaryota > Metazoa > Arthropoda > Insecta > Diptera > Tephritidae > Zeugodacus > Zeugodacus tau. Next base: position 67,658,186 of record CM062652.1, on the reverse strand, counting down.
AGGCCTTCAAAAGCGGCGTATTGCCGTAGATATCGGCTTCCTCGAGATCGAATTGTTTGGGATTTCTTTTGTACTGTGACAGTAGAGCACGTAACACTGTTGTGCTGGCATCTTCGACCGATTTTAAAACTAGTAGCGAAACTAGATTAATAAATGAACATTTATAGAAATTAAATGAATATACTAACTACTCATTTTTTATATATCAGACAGTTGACTAAACGTTTACTGAATACCGTTTCAGTTGATCATATTTTAGAGCCGTTAGTCAGTGCTGCAATTGCAGGTAAAAGAAAATTGGGGATTTTTATGCACATTAGGGTCGACTGGAATTTCAATAAATTAGTTTTCATAAAAAGGTTTTTAACTTGGAATAACAGTTATGGAATATATTTTTGTTGTAATCAGTTACTGAGATGTGTCCTAATTACAGAAGTCTAATTGTTGATTTTAATTTGAGAGTAAAATTCGCATTACGTCAGATTAGCATTGCTCTCTGAGAGAACTGAAGAAAAAGCTCTTTGAAAAGCTTTTATTGCAACGGTATCAAACTGGGTAATGCTGTCCCATTTGTGGTGTAAATCTTAATATTTTAAAATTTAGAAAGCTCTTTTATTTTTGAAGTTTCTTCAAATTAGAATGAAGTATAGAAAAATATTTTTAAATACGAAGTATACAATAATAACTATTTATATTTATTTTTAGTGATTTTTTATTTACTGGTTATCAACGTTCCTCGAAGCTTTCCTTCTTTATAATTAACATTTCTATTTCCCAAAACAGGTTGACACCGTCAAAGTACTTTGGACTTTCGGCGAAACAGATCCCATCTATGGCGACTTAAAGGGGCATGGCAAGAATCGCGGTTACAAATCACTGAATTTACTCGGACCAATGTTTCGCAAGGAAGTCAACTCTGACACACACAAATGGGATGTTACAGTACAGAATGTAAGTAAACGTACTTGCTCAAAAATAAAGAAATATAAATAAATGAAATAAAATAACAATGTTTATTATTAAATAAAAATATATATTTATGAGATTTTTTTATAATCATTAATATATTATTTATTAATATTTATATATGTACATATTCATTTTTTTATTACATACCACATTTTAGTAGCTTTCTTGTCACAATGGGCCTCCCAAAGGCCTAGGTGCGTCGTTTGACAACCACTTAACCTAGCCTTAGTAGCTTTCTTACTCAATATAAATAACCAAAGCTGTTGACACTGAAATCTCAAATTAACTTTCCATTTATAAATACATTTGCTTAGGTCACAATTGAGCCCAGCATGGACACTTTATACTGGTGTAAGATAATACGTGCGCCCACGCTAAGTGAGAAGCATCACATAATTGGTTATGAAGCATTGTTATCACGTGAGAGGTGAGTTCATACATTGTTTGCTAAAAAAATATGGATTTAGGTAAACAAATATGTAGTTCAAATCATATGTTTGACATGCATACAACTACAATAACAAAGTTAAGAAAAATAAAGTAGAAACAAATAAGAAGCTTAAGAAATAGACGAATAAGAGCTTAACTCGATATTAAAGAGTTTAGATGCATGCACTATTTTTTAAGGTTAGATCAAATTTTATTCTTTAAATAATTTGTTTTGTCAGACATATCACATTTGCATATATTTAAACCCAGTCACATGCATGAATGTCAATCAATTGCAAACCAAAATTGTCTAGCTACATTAAGAGCTACTGAGAACACAGCTTGTAATCGCACAGCGTGATGTATGATTACACAAGCAAGTGACTACTTAAGAGCATATTTCTATTTTATAAGCATATATAATATGTACTGTTAAACCCTCCCTTATATATATATACAAATCTAAAAAAATATACAAACATCCTTGCATTTAACCCACTCTATTAAAGTCTTCTTAGTTAGTTGTTGACTATTCGGATGTAAAGTTGCCTAATCGCTACTACTTTTTGGGTAACTAGTTACATCACGAGTACCTAAATTGATAATCACTGTGGTGTAGACATTATAAAGAATAATATATTAATATATATTTAATGAAGTCTCCAAAAAGTTTATACAATTTTCTTTCTCGATAACAAAAAAAATCAAAATATTAAAGCTCCTTAAAAACTGCATAAATTGTGAACCTCTGAACTTTACTACGTGGTTGTAGCGCCAAATTCTTGAGCATTTATTGCAAAATAACTCGCATACCACAGCAAGTCACTCAACCTAATTGTCAAGTGTCAACCACAGGCAGCGACTGGAAATGTCAAAGTGAGTTTAATGTCCCTTTGACGATGAAGTGGCCAACACAAGGTTCGGGTTTACATACAAACAAGTATCGGTATAATTATGATTATAATTATGAAACCATAAGCTATTAATACAGTTGCCTGCATAATCCCGGGTAGGATATAAATATGCTGTTAACTATGAATTTATGTCTTAAATAAAATTATACATATTTTAGACAATATCTAAAGAAACTGTATTATTAAATATTATATAATATATGGATAAACTTCAACCAATATTAAATGAGACGATCTTTTTGGATCTCTTAAACTATAGACTCACCTTTTTCAAAGTCAATTTTTTTCTAATTTTTCGATATTAACAGATTAAAGTCGTTAAAATTCATAAGGCAAGTTATCTACTTACATTTTTCCCTTACAATAGGTTGCACCGAAACCTAGGCCTTAGTTGATATAAGGAGATTTTATACAATAGTGTCTGAGGATCTCTTCTCATATCTGAGATTCTGAGGTCGTTTCGACTTCTGTAATAATCAATTTGTTCGAAGTATCGAGATGAATTTTCTTTCACAGCTTTTTCTGATAACCAACCTAGTAGTTAGCGGCAACTCCAAAAAAAACAAGTAAGGAAGGACTAAGTTCGGGTGCAACCGAACATTTTATACTCTCGCAATTTATTTATTTAACTTTATTTACATTATATAATACACAATTTGACCCACATATTCGTCATATATATTGTATAAAGTCCATTGAAAGTTGGAAACCATAATATTAGGTTAGAAGGACCGAGGTCTTCGTGTTCGATATATTGGGCCTTAAAAACCTATGGTCCGATTTCGGCGATTTTTAGAATGGGGCTGGCACACTATAAACATAGTATTTGTGTTCTGCACCGATACCTTCACTAGTGCTTACTGTACATATTGTAAAGTAAACTATTCAGATCGTCTTCAAAGTTCTGGTATATAGGAAGTAGGCGTGGTTGTAAAGCGATTTGGCCTATTTTCACAACATATCATTGGGATGTAAGGAAACTATTACAAACCAAGTTTCATTGAAATCGGTGGAGTTGTTCCTGATATATGGTTTTTGACCCATAAGTGGGCGACGCCACGCCCATTTTCCATTTGGTAAAAAAATCTGAGTGCAGCTTCCATCCGCCATTTCTTAGTGTTTCTGCCGTTTTTCGTTAGTGAGTTAACCCACTCTTAGTAATTTTCAACCTAACCTTTGTATGGGAGGTGGTCGTGGTTATTATACGATTTCTTTCGTTTTTGGACTGTACTAAGAAGTGGCTAAACAAAACGACTGCAGAAAGTTTGGTTTATATAGCTCTATTGGTTTCCGAGATACGTACAAAAAACCAATTTGAGAGCGGGACCACGCCCACCTCCCCAAAAAAATTACATCCAAATGTGCCCCTCCCTAATGGGATCCTATGTTCCAAATTTCATAACTTTATTTATGGCTTAGTTATGACACTGTATAAGTTTTCGGTTTCCGCCATTTTGTGGGCGTGGCAGTGGACCGATTTTGCCCATTTTCGAAAGCAACCACCTCAGGGTGCCAAGGAACATGTGTTCCAAGTTTCATTAAGATATCTTGATTTTTACTCAAGTTATCGCTTGCACGGACAGAAGGACGGACAGACATCCGGATTTCAAATCCACACAATCCTGATCATTTATGTATATATAACCCCATATCTAACTCTTATATTTCTTGGTGACACAAACAACCGTTATGTGAACAAAACTATTATACTCTGTGCAACAGGTTGCGAGAGTATAAAAATTATCATACAGCAGATAGCTTACTATTTATTTGTTTGGTATTAACTGCATGCGGACATGAATAGGTCCCGTCTTTCGAAAAGGGATATCAATTTGATATCGCAATTTATGACATTCCAGAGCAAAGTTCATGTATTCGCCAAGCACTGACTTCGAAGCCACTTAACCGCCTTGTTGTATACTACACAATACGCGCAAACACATAGCTCTAGTAAAATTTCGCTTACTACTCTACACTTTTTATGCATTCTTTGTAGTCAATTACATTGCCTTCATTTCAATTTCAATTACAGCAACACCAACCAACCGCTTGTACACCACATGACTCTCTTTGAATGTACAACCAAATCATATCCCGGCTCCGATCCACACTCATGGGAGGTGTGGGTGAAGAGTAGCGGCGCGGTATGCAACAGTAATTTATTGACGCCACACGATTGGGACTCCTGCATAACACCGGTGGCTGTATGGTCTATTGGCTCGACAGGTATGTGCACATACATATACATATATTTCGATATAGATATATGCAAATTAATTTACATGCCAATGTTGAGCATTTTTTAATTTATATGCCACGCTGTAAATTATTTGTTTGCCTCAAATAAATGTTTAAATTTTTTTTCGCACAAACAGGACAATTTCTGCCACAGCACGTGGGCATACCGGTGGGCGGCAAGCAAGGCGCTAAATATTATATGCTCGAAATACATTACGACAATCCACACGCACAGCAAAGTAAGTTAATTAAGTTAAGCCACACAAATGTATGCATGTAATTGCTTACGCTTATCGCTCCTTCATTTTGTTACAGTGGTCGATCACTCGGGCTTCCGCATACATTACACCAGTCGTTTGCGGCCCAACGATGCTGGCATTATGATTTCCGGTGTCTCAGTTTCGGACACACAGCTAATACCGCCCGGACAGAAGCTGTACCGCAATATAGGCATCTGTGGACCGTCCTGTTCGAATGTGGTGAGTATATGAGTACTTAACAGCAACAACAATAACAAAATTCTTAAATGTCCGAATTTTTGCTTATCAATTTATTATCTTATATATACATACATCTCTCTCATCGCAGATGTTCCCCGCAGACGGCATTAAAATCATATCCGGCACACTGCACTCTCATCACGCTGGCCGCAAAATGACACTGCGTCACGTGCGCGACGGCAAGGAGCTGGAACGCATTATCGAAGATGATAATTATGATTACAACTTTCAGCAGGTGCGTCAGCTGGAGCAAGAAGTCGTTGTGCTGCCAGGCGATTACATTATTACCGATTGCGCCTATGAGGTAAGTAGCGTCGCCGTACTACAGTGACAGCCAGACAAATTGCATAATTTATTATCAATTTACGCACTTTTTTGTTCGTTTTTCTCAGACATTGAATCGCAAACATCCGACCTTCGGCGGTTACTCAACCAAACAGGAGATGTGTCTGTCCTTTATCACCTACTATCCACGCATCGAGTTGGCTGGCTGCTATAGCATGACGCCGGTTCGTGAATTTTTCGAAACATTTGGCGTTTATCAATTTTATTCGCTCAACATGACCGATGTGGAGAATTTATTCCTTTATAACGGGTGAGTGGAAGCAGTGCCAATAACTGTTCATGCATAAAGTTAATTTTTTTTTTCAATTTTCATTTCAGCAATGTCTTGGACTATATACCGAATACGATTTATGCCAAAACGAAGAAGAATCGCGTGAATATGACGGATGAAGAGCGTCTTTATGAAGAGTCATTGTTAAGTGAGTTGAATAAAAATGCAAAAAAAAAAATAAATAAATTTGAAAAAAATAGTGAAAAATTTTACTAAAACAGAAAAACAATCTTAGTTGACTGAGTCCAAGCGAAAAATATATAAGCAAAAATAAAACAAAAAGAAATTACTGAAATTAAAAAAAAATGAAGGGAAAATGCTGAGCACATATTGAAGAAGCAGCAGGCATAGATAAAAAAAAATTTTTATTTATGGTAACAAGAAATAATTTATATTAATTCAATTAAATATTTTTTTTAGTTATTTTAATTTTATGAATTTAATTTTTAAATAATTGTCACTTTTTTGCCAATTTACAATATGCTTTGCTTAAAAAAAAATTGAATTGAAAAATAATTTTTAAATGAGTTCAAGGAAACACAAAAATAAATTTTTCGAAAATTTGGAAATTAAAGCATTATGCTAAGCACAGAGTGAATAAATATAATAACGAAAAAACATTTCTTTTAAACAAAACCTTAAAACGGTTTTAATTTTAATTTTATTTTTAATCTTTTTAATTAAATGATTTTAAAAATTTAATATTTTCACTTCGGCGACTTCACTCTGCGCTCTGTTTAAATAAAATAGTTTCAATATGGACCAAATAATATTTTCAAATTTTTTTATATGATTTCTTAATTAATTTATTTGAATTCGTAATAAAAAATATTTAATGTTAATATTTTTACAGACAAACTAATCATCTCGGATCCAGTCGAGTTTCATGATCGCACATTTTTATCACATCTAAAGCAGTTGCCTTGGTCTGAGCCGCTTTTTACGAAGCGTGTCGAACAGACCATGATCACTGGCAAGCATATGACATTCTGCCGGGTATCCAATGAGTCGGTGTCAATAGTAAGTAGAGTTTTTCACACACACCGACTTTAAAATTAATAATTTAATATAATTTATTACACAAGACATAGACATATAGATCTACATGGCTGGTAGAAACGGTCAGATCACCAACTGACTTTGTTGTTGTTACTAATTTCGAGCCATCGAACAACTTTTCACTTTGGTATACAACCAACCTCATTAAATAACGAATTGCAACTGAAAATGCTCTAATTTTTTTCTATTTACCTAATAACTACACAATTCGAAAAGTTGCTAATCATTGAAAACATTTAGCCAAAAAATTAATGAGTAAAATTAAAAATCACAGCCATGTGATTTAGTTTTGTCGCACCAAAATTTTTGAATTTTTCGTATAAAAAATTGTATCTTCTGTGTTAATAAGTTAATTTGCTTAATGTTTACCAATTTAAAAAGAAGACTAATTGCCCTAAAAATGAAAAAAATCAAATCATTCAATGCCTAATTCATGAGTTTATTCATATAAATACCGACAGGGTGGTTTCTGTGCTTTACTTTTGTCGCACACTGTAGATGTATATGGTCGGTAGATAAGTAGAAACGGTCAAATCAACGATTGACTTTGTTGTTATCTATTTTCTAGAGTATGTAGAACCGGAGAGAATTTTAGAAGAAATATATTCTATTGTCTTCCAGAGTCCTTAGTCTTTGAACATCATAGCACGCAGAGGAAATCCAATTGAATTCATTGTGAAGAATGGGTGAACGATCTATTGATCGCTTGATTTTTCGAAAATATGATTTCTTTATTTATGAACAAAATAAAATATTTCTAATATTTAGAAAACAGTTATAAAATTCCAAAAACGATGTTCCAGAAAAAAGCAAGACATTCAATGAGTTATATTTAAGGCGATGTAGGACTGATTAATATAAATGTCCACCTTTCGAAAAACCCGTTATACGACAAAAGATCGGGCTTCATATTTCAAAGGAACATACGTATTTCAAAACCATACAAAATCTTTAGAAAACCACTTTAAGACGGGAATTTATTCTTTTTTTCGGTCTAAGTTCATTATAGAAGTTTCATAATTCAAATTAGTAACCGAGGCTCATTTAAAGACATTTCTTACAAAATAACTGACTTTAATATCCTTTGATATCTGGTATCCACTCATTAAAAAAATCCTTACAAAACTATGTTTATTTATTCTGAAAACTTAATTTCAATTATTGCACTTTCATTTCTTTTACAGCCCTCGGAGATTATACGTTATCCCGAATTCACAACTTTCGTAAAGGAGCCCAGCATTTGTCCATTCCAAATGCTAATGGATAGTGCGCCACTCAATAAGGCAACAGCGATAGCGTTACAAACCGCAACCGTAGCACTCTGGACTGTGGCATCGATGTTACTTAACAGCTATTTATGCTAGTTCATGCTAATTTAATAATTTATATGAAAATATATAGTATTATTTAGTATACCGTTATGTTAAAACTTAAAAATAATTATATTTATTTATTTATTTTAATTTAACTTTATATATGCTATAAGTAAAAAATAAGTATAATTTAAAAAAATTAAATTAAAACTAATTATTAATATCTTATATATATACAATAAGGCTCGTATTTAACTAATAAGTAAGCTTAAAAGCATTATTATAAAATTATTTACGTTTTATATCTAACTTATATGAAATCGTTCTGCAGCCCAACTTGTAACAAGTAGTCATATTTTCTAAGGAAAAATGTAAGTCTTTAAAACAAGAGTAATAGTCATACATTAGTCTACAGTACTTAAGAAAAATACACATTAAACTTACTCATAGCTTAATTAAACTTAATTAAAGACATATGTATATTACATACTATTTACAAATACAATGTCGAAATTAGCACTAGAAATCTCAATCCAAAGAATTAGTATTAAAAGTTCTGTAGCAACTAAATATGTAACATAATGACAGTACTTTAAGGAATCAAACAATAAAATATAAGCTTAAAAATAAAATAAAAATTCTTTTTTTATAACATCCAAAGCGTTCCATTGATTTAGGATGAAGGGGTTACGTCACTCTCAACGTAAGAAAATCGGATAGTTTTTTATGATTTTTTTCTTTGACAAATCTATTTTCGGTGGGATATCTTTAAATTTATTGCTAAGCTTTATAAATACAGCTGAACTTCTCTAACTCGAATCACCATAATCTACAAAAAAACTTCGAGTCACAGAGACTTCCGAGTTACGGAACATAATTTGTATGAAATTTTACTTCTATTGCCAATTCAAGAGCTCGAGTTATGGAGAACTTTGAGTTATAGACGTTCGAGTTATGGAAGTTCAACTGTAATTAAAAAGAAGTAAGGAAGGGCTAAGTTCGGGTGTAACCGAACATTTTATACTCTCGCAATTTATATATTTAACTTTATTTATATTATATAATACACCATTTGACCCACATATTCGTCATATATATGGTATAAAATCCATTGAAAGTTGGAAACCATAATATTAGGTTAGAAGCGCCGAGGTCCTCGTGTTCGATATATGAGGCCTATGGTCCGATTTCCGATCCGATTTTAAGAATGGGGCTGCCACACTATAAACATAGTATTTGTGCAAAGTTCTGCACCGATATCTTCACTAGTGCTTACTTTATATATTGTCAAAGTTCTGGTATATAGGAAGTAGGCGTGGTTGCGAACCGATTTGGCCTATTTTTACAATATATCATTGGGATGTAAGGAAACTATTACAAACCAAGTTTCATTGAAATCGGTCGAGTAGTTCCTGAGATATGGTTTTTGACCCATAAGTGGGCGACGCCACGCCCATTTTCCATTTTGTAAAAAAATCTGAGTGCAGCTTTCATCTGCCATTTCTTATGTGAAATTTAGTGTTTCTGACGTTTTTCGTTAGTGAGTTAACCCACTTTTAGTAATTTTCAACCTAACTTTTGTATAGGAGGTGGGCGTGGTTATGATCCGATTTCCTCCATTTTTGGACTGCGTTAGGAAGTGGCTAAAAAACACGACTGCAGAAAGTTTGGTTTATATAGCTCTATTGGTTTACGAGATATGTACAAAAAACTTAGTAGGGGGCGGGGCCACGCCCACTTCCCCAAAAAAATTACATCCAAATATGCCCCTTCATAGTGCGATCCTTCATACCAAATTTTATTTCCATAGCTTTATTTATGGCTTATTTATGGCACTTTATGTGTTTTCGGTTTTCGCCATTTTGTGGGCGTGGCAGTGGTCCGATTTTGCTCATTTTCGAAAGCAACCTTCCTATGGTGCCAAGAAATAAGTGTGCCAAGTTTCATCAAGATATCTTAATTTTTACTCAAGTTACAGCTTGCACAGACGGATGGACGGACGGACGGACGGACAGACAGACATTCGGATTTGAACTCCACTTTTCACCCTTAACACTTTGGTATATATAACCCTATATCTAACTCGTTTAGTTTTGGGTGTTACAAACAACCGTTATGTGAACAAAACTATAATACTCTCTTTAGCAACATTTGTTGCGAGAGTATAAAAATTAGATAAAAAATTTTCAAATTATTCATCGAAAAAAATCCCAGGAAACTCTGTGAAAAATCTATTTAGAAAGAAATTTTATAATTTTCAAGTCAATCGGTTGAATAGTTTTTGAGTTATCGGGTACACCGTACCGAAAAATGTGTTTTTGCGCTCCCACTGCGCTCACTTCTATTGATCATAACTTTTTTGAGACTTATTTTCGGAGACATCTCAAAATACTCGTTAGAATATAGACATTACAATTTTTTGAAAATTTCAACGTGGCGTAACCGCTAAGTATTTGTTGGTTAAGATGTTCAAACAATATCACATTTGAGTCAGTCTGCTTTTTGAGCTCACCAAGAAACACTATTTAGTTCCAGTGTTGAGTTTTAGCTTATTACAAGAGTTTCAAGTATAACTGTAAAGATGATTTCGACAACAAACCAGTGATTAGAGAAAGAATGCAGTGCAGTTTGCTGCACTACTTGAACGTTTCTTCCAGCTCACTTTATTTGAAGACATTGAAGCGACCGATGCGATAGGTAATACAACTTGTCAATGCAATCCCTTCATACATACTGATAATACCTGATATATGCGACGCTATTTTATCCCATCGCTAATAAACGGTTTCCATCTCGACACCACAAAGAACTGTTAGCTGCACAAATTGACTGTTAACAACACTTCTTGAAATTTTAACCTCACTTTTTCGAAAGTTAACATTTTTTAAGTTAAGAAAAAAAGCTAAATTAAAAAAAAAAACATATTTTTCGACTTAATTTTATTTTCCTTTTATTTGTAATTTATTCAAATGTTTTGGTATTTATTATTACAATCGTACACTGTACCATTTTCAACTTCGCAACTCACACAGATGCGCTTATATATCTATTTAGGTATGTATTTCTCTCTTTAGGTGTTTTACAACCAGCAATTCGTCAACATTGGCGCATAAACTATTTGTGAACTTTTAAGAATATTTCAAAAATGGTAATGAAGACTGCTTTTGTAGGAAAAGGCGCTATATACAAATGTTCATCTAACACATATCAGCTAATTAGTGTTGTACTTGTGTTGTTAATAAACAAAAAAAAACTATTTACGTCATTATTTTCATTATAACAAATTGTAATTGAGAAAAGCTTTTTGTTAATAAAATTATAAAACGCTTTTTGTATACTAAACTAAAAGCACAAAATTACCGTGCAATTGCGAATTTTGAAAATTTGTTGAAAATATATCTAATTAGCTGCTACCATTTAAGAAACAACATTTTTTTGTAGGTAAACTAAATTAATAGCATCCATTTATGTACTTAGTTGTCTAGCAGGGTTTGCATACTAGTTTAGATTATATATTTACGTTTGGGAACGAGCTGAATACAGGTATACACATAACATTACTAAGCATAATTATTAATAATAATGATTAATATATTTATTTATATATATATTACTTTAAACCAAAAAAAAATATTCAAGCGCTAAGCCAAAGTAGTATTCAAGTGAACCCAGTATCATGAATTATGTAGTTTTTTTTTTCACACACATGACGTCACTCCGTTTTTAGTATGTTTTATTGCACGCTATTTACATACAAACGTTACAGTTATAAAGTGCTTGGTATGAGTGATCTATGTGACTCGGCCAATGAGACGCTCAATTTAAACTAAAAAACAAAAATAATAATAGTAATCATAATTAACATTGCATACAAATAAAAATTACTAAGGTTTTAAATATTGAAGCAAGCATATTCTTAATAATAAGACAAAGTTGGACAAATGCCAAGAAAAGTTATATTTTTTTTTGCACAGGACACTGCACGACAATTAAGCATTAACGTTGTAGAATCACAACTAAACACAGCGCCAGCATGTACACAGATGTGTGTACATATGTTAGTGTTGTAATTAGTTGGATTTTAAAACGTTAACGCCGCTAAGAACAACAAATATTTTATAATAAACTTAAGCAAACGCTAACAACAAATAGTATGCCAAGCAAAATGAAATGTAATCAAAATGCGCTTGACACGCGCAAATCAATCAATTAAAGTTGTTTGTGGAAAACGCAAATTCTCACTTCATATTAAAATAACTGTTGTGGTTTTGTATTTGTGATTATGACGGTGTATATTGTCTTCTGAAGTGTTTAAAATGAAATAAAATACTGATAGCTAGCTGACTTTGACATGAAATATTGAAATGTGTTTGTTATTGTTTAGTGTTTAGTTTCTTGCTTGTTTTTAGTGTTTAATTTTTGTTTGTAGTTTGATTTTGATAGTGAATGTCTATAGTTGTAGTTGTAATGTTGTTGTTATTGTGTACTTTAGTTGAATTTTTACTCAATAGTTATAATTTGCGGTGGTTTGGCTACGTTTGCTGTTGCTATCGTAGACGCAGCTGCTGACAATGGTGCAGCTGGTAACGATGTTGCTGTTGTTGCCGCGGTGGCAATCGTTGTATTTGCTGCTGTTGCTGCTGCTACTGTTGCTGTTGTTGTTGTTGTTCTTTGCTCGTGTATCGACGTAATACCCGTTGTCGATTGGTTGTCGTTTGTTTTTTGCAGTGTCTGTGCGGCTAATTGTCACTTTGTCGTTGCCGGTGACTCACCAACACGTTGATAGCGCGGCTTGTTGCGTGTAAATGGCAAATACTTGTACTTAATCATATGCTGTAAAATGAAAATAATAACAATTAATTAATACATATTTATATATATGTAAATCAATAAATAGTCTAGCGCTTACCTTAATTTGTCGCTTCATTGTTATGCCGAAGAGTGTAATGAAGTACATTACAAGTATAGGCCAGAAAACAGGCACATTGAAGAAGTCAAAGAATGTACATATCAGACCGATGATTGTACTTTTCGCAATCGACAGCCAAAATTTAAATTCCGGTAAGCGTCGTATGAACGGCCGGAACTCTTCGTTACTGCGTGTTGGCAAATTGGGACCATCTTCTGCAAAATTTAATATTATATACAGTTAACTCATGCATTTAAAAACCAGTTATTTAAAAAAAAAGTAATTTTTTTTTTAATATTTAAAATATTTAATATCAATATTAAAATATGACTTAAATTTTTAATTCTTACGAAATTATTGCACTAATAATATTATATTGCTTTACATGCAACAAATGGCCTGTTAAAGCATGCCAAGGCAAGACAAGACAAAAAAAATCAATAAACTGTCAACTTATGAAAATAGTGTTTGAACATTATCATCCCCTGTTAACCATATAACATTCTTTTTAATAATTACAATCGGTGCAATGCTGTCTGAATGACCGTAATTGCAACCGCAAGAAAAATTAAAGAATACTTTAGTAAGGGACTATTTTTGTAACAATTGTTGTATATTATTTTAACCGTCGAAACACTTACCATCATTTTCATAAGGATCGAATTCTGGGTCGATTTTTGGTGTTAGAAATGCAATAAACAAATTTAAATGGTATATGCCCAGCGCATAGCACACTATATACCAGCCTTGGTAGATAAAAATGCGTAGCAGGAAGAGCAATACAAGCACAATTGCACCCGCCCATCGCATTCTGGTATGTGGCGTCCAGCGATCCAACGTCGATTGGTACATCTAGGCGATAATAATTTATTAATAAATATTGTAAGCATTTTAATTAATTAGAAACTCACTTGTGAAAGGCGCACAAAGAAAAGCTTCACACCACCTTCAGACGAAGTACTTGTGTCCTCATTCATCATTGCTGTAATTTTTTGCGTCTGCTACCAGAAATATATCTGATACAGGTGTCGTTAAAAAATTGAAGTTCGTTTATTGCAGTCACTTGATTAACCTAACTCGTTTGGGCCAGTCAGACTATATAACCTTTATGTTGTTTTTGAAAATAGTCGTAGATAAAACTAAAATTATAAAGATAAACCAAAAATTCAAGTAAAAGTGCACCAGAAATCCAACGTCGGCCAGTCGTCACATATGCACTCAACTAGCGCGTATCCACAAAATGTATTGTACCCCTTCGGCCCTTCGTTCCTGTAATTTATGCTCACGTTTCTATTTCCTCATTTTCCTTTAGCTCGTCTGACACTTTTCTTATACGTCCGCACAACCACCACCGCAAACGGAGCACAACCCGTAAACCATACGCCGCGCACCCTCTTCTTTCTTTTTTTTTGTTCTTTTTCGCTTTTTGATTTAAGTGACGTTTGCTGGTAAGTTTTCTCTAGCTCGTGTTTCAGCCAACACAAATGTAATGAAATTATATTGTAAAACGTTATTTTCCAAAATAATTATATTATTTCACTATGCATTAATGTGTATTGACTTTATCATTGGCTTTTTAAAGCCGTTGACGTGAAATTCAATTTAGAATTTCAGACTTCTTAAAAATTTTCCAAACTCACAATACACGTCACTAAATAGATTGACAGTAGAACATTGTCGGCGTTGCCAATCACACTTTTTGAATTCTTTTGCAGGGTTGTCAATGCATCGCAGTGTAATTCAAAAATAGTGTTGTATAATTTTAGTAAATTAGCAATAATTTATTAAAAAATATTAATAAATATATATTAACGACTGGCACATAAATAAAAATAGTATATATATTGTGATATGTCTGAATGTCAAAGTAAAAAATTTTCGTTCTATGTATAAACTGCCAGCATTTGTGGTTGCCAGTTTACGGCATGCTGGCAATGCGATGCTTTGTTATTTGACTATATTTAATTAAATTATATATTTAAATAAATTTTTTTGTATTTGAATCATTTTATAATAAAAAAAATAAATACAATTAAAATAAAATTAAATAATAAATTATAATATAAAAAATAAATAACATTTCAACAAGTTGTTGCCAGATCAAAATACATATTTGAGGCAATTTAATTTAAAACACTTCGATTTAATTACCCAAAAATGTTTATTTTCTACGATCTGGTAACTGCGCAGCATTTTATAAAAAAATACAAAATTTGTAGCGCTCTCAGACCTTTATTACTTTGTTAGTTAGTTGAATTCAGTAAATTGATACGGTTTACTAACAAAAGCAGCTAGTTTAGTTGTGTTCCATTATTTGTACTCGTATATGCGCGCACGCGCCTGCTGCCGTAGTCAATTTAGCGCTTTCAATCAAATTCTTAAATATAAACATGGTTCTAACAGCGACTCAAACTAATGCGGATACTGAGATAGACATTAAAAACTCCGTATCAATAGACGAAAATAAGAGTGTAACGCTGCCGGACGTGTCAAAGCTGAAACCGTTACATGAGAAAATATTCAAACACGCCGATTCGTATATGACGAAGCTTTTAAAGGATGAACATATACAAACCATTTACCATATATTCGTTGTTGCATTATTTTTTCTAATCACATACTCAATATATCACGATTATTTCACATATGGAAGGTGAGGCACAAATATTTTATAAAATTAAAAAAGATTTTGAAAAAAAATTTGCGTTTACTGTTTAAGAGGAAATGTTTTTTTATTTAAAAAAAATTTTTATTTCTTTTTAATAATTCTGTTTTTATATTTAGCATAACATTTTTTTTTTTAATTTTTAAGGATTAATATTTTTCTTTTTATTTTTTTTTTTATATAAATACATAATTGATTACTATATTTTTTATACTTTTATTTGTCTCTTGTCTTTTTTTTTAATATAAAAAATTTGTAAATTAAAAAAAGTACTTAATAATTTAATTTTAAATTTTTAATGATTATTATTATTATTTTCAATTTTTTTTATTTGTTATTTTTTTTTCAAAATATTTTTTCTGTATTCGTTATAATATATATGATATATTTAATTATTTATTTTACTAAAGAATTTACCTTGGTTGGCTTACAATTGAGCCTGGGTTTAAAGGACTTCCATATGCGATTGGCTGTTGGTTTATAATACATTTAATTGCAATTATAAATTATTTTGGTGTGTCATTATGGCAAAAAATACATGCCAAAAAAGGTAACATAATTATACAATTAATTTGGCTTAATTAATTATTAATTAAATTTCTTTTTTCAGCTGACTACAAATTTTGCATAAATGCCGTGTTCCTAACCTGCTACATCACAATAATCGGCGCAAGCTTTAGCTTATGCGCTTTATGCTGCCTGCTCTACGAGCTGCGCGTCGGCTCAGCGCTCTTCATCTTAATGGAGACCACACGCCTCATAATGAAAATGCACGCCTTCGTACGTTCAACAATTGGCCAAACAGCCGATCCAATGCCCACAGCTGACGCCGTCACACGTCTGTCGGGGCTGCGTCACTATATTTACTTTCTGTTCGCGCCGGTGCTAATCTATCGCAGCTCATATCCGCGCACTACCACGCCGATACGTTGGACTTTTGTGATGACACGTTTAATGGAAATCCTCTTCGCCATCTTTTATTTCACCTACTTTTATGAGCATTTCATTGGTCCCCACTATCGGCAGTTCGGTGTTACCGCACCGCAGTGGGCTGGTGTTATAGAATCTTTCTATGCCATGTTATTGCCCTCCACACTATGTCTACTCCTGTTCATCTATATGCTGTTGTATTCTGTACAAAATCTCTTTGCCGAACTGCTACACTTCGGCGATCGGCGCTTCTTTACGAATTGGTGGAGTGTAACGAACTATCGTGATTATTTCATTAAGTGGAATTGTTTGGTACAGGATTGGCTATATGAGTACATCTATAAGGATTGCTATAATTATGTGTGCGCCAATCGTTTTGTCTGCTCCTTCTCGGTGGTGACAATTTCGGCTATTGTGCACGAAATATTAATCGGTTTGGCCTTACAATTGTTCTTGCCCATAAATTACTTATGTTTTGGTGTTTTAAGTTATATAATAATGTATTTACCGTTACGTGGTAGATTTGGCAATGTAATTGTATGGTCTTGCATCGTATTTGGCATGGCGCTGCAGTTGTCACTTTATAGCATGGAAGCTTTCGCGAAACTGAACTGCCCAAAGGCGCTTAATGACAGTTCGGTGGACAGACTGTTGCCTTATATATGGACTTGCATACAAAATCACAGAAAATTAGATGAGTAGTATTAATATGATCATGATCTTTAAAATAGGAACAAAGCTAAAAGTGATTTATTTAAGAAAAGCTACAGGCAAGGTTATGACTTTGAGTTACAATTTTTATACTCTCGCAACAAATGTTGCTAGCAACAAAGTTGCTAAGAGAGTATTATAGTTTTGTTCACATAACGGTTGTTTGTAACACCCAAAACTAATCGAGTTAGATATAGGGTTATATATACCAAAGTGATCAGGGTGAAGAGTGGAGTTCAAATCCGAATGTCTGTCTGTCCGTCCGTCCGTCCGTCCGTCCGTCCGTCCGTCCGTCCGTCCGTCCGTCCGTCTGTGCAAGCTGTAACTTGAGTAAAAATTAAGATATCTTGATGAAACTTGGCACACTTATTTCTTGGCACCATAGGAAGGTTGCTTTCGAAAATGAGCAAAATCGGACCACTGCCACGCCCACAAAATGGCGAAAACCGAAAACACATAAAGGGCCATAACTAAGCCATAAATAAAGCTATGGAAATAAAATTTGGTATGAAGGATCGCACTATGAAGGGGCATATTTGGATGTAATTTTTTTGGGAAAGTGGGCGTGGCCCCGCCCCCTACTAAGTTTTTTGTACATATCTCGCAAACCAATAAAGCTATATAAACCAAACTTTCTGCAGTCGTTTTTTTTAGCCACTTCCTAATACAGTCCAAAAATGAAAAAAATCGGATCATAACCACGCCCACCTCCCATACAAAAGTTAGGTTGAAAATTACTAAAAGTGGGTTAACTCACTAAGGAAAAACGTCAGAAACACTAAATTTCACATAAGAAATGGCAGATGGAAGCTGCCCTCAAATTTTTTTACTAAATGGAAAATGGGCGTGGCGTCGCCCACTTATGGGTCAAAAACCATATCTCAGGAACTAGTAGACCGATTTCAATGAAACTTGGTTTGTAATAGTTTCCTTACCTCCCAATAATATGTTGTGAAAATTGGCCAAATCGCTTCACAACCACGCCTACTTCCTATATACCAGAACTTAGAAGATGATCTGAATCGTTTACTTTACAATATATATAGTAAGCACTAGTGAAGATATCGGTGCAGAACTTTGCACAAATACTGTATTTATAGTGTGGCAGCCCCATTCTAAAAAGCGCCGAAATCGGACCATAGGTTTTCAAGGACCCATATATCGAACATGAGGACCTCGGTGCTTCTAACCTAATATTAGTGTTTCCAACTTTCAATGGACTTTATACAATATATATGACGAATATGTGGGTCTAATTGTGTATTATATAATATAAATAAAGTTAAATAAATAAATTGCGAGAGTATAAAATGTTCGGTTACACCCGAACTTAGCCCTTCCTTACTTGTTAAATTTAACATTTTCAGATTATTAATTAAAATTATATTTTGTTATTCAAGAAAATAAAAAATTTTTCTCCCGAAATCTTTTTTGAAATTAGTCAAATTCCAAGGATTACCAGAGAAATGTTTTTTATCAACCCAGTCAAATTTCTCCATTATTTCTTTTTTAATAAATCATAAAAATTTATAACAATTTCTGTTAAGTTGCTGCAAGCGAATATCCTAATCAACTATAAGAGCAATCAATTTCAAAACGTACAAATTTTGAACACTCAAAAATATTATATATATATATTATCGAAAAAATAGAAAATCAGCTTCAAACAAGACAGTCGTATAGTAATGAAGACACAACAAACAAAGAGTAAATATTTTTCGACACTGTAATTATTCAGAGCTGATTATTCAGGTGGGAGTCTTGAGAGAAAACCCAAGAATGTTCGAAATAAGATTTCAACATGTAACGTCATAAACATAACGAACTGGCCAACGAGAAAATTAACGAGACCAATTTGTCGTTATATCTCTCTCCATCATACATGGAAACACTACAGATCTTCTTAAGACTCAGTGTTCAAATATCCATGCATAACTTTTATTTATATATGTACATTTATTTATAGAGGCCTAGTCTAAAATCTTCAACACTGATTATGATCTGAATATGGAATCTAGAATATATAACTTATCGACAGAATTTCGAGGCATTTAGAAACACATATATGAATATTTAGGATGAGTACTAAAGATTTTAGACGCATTTTCGACGAAGTTTACTTCGATTGCAGATTTTGGAAACCTTGGGAGACAATAGAAGACCAAAATGAGTATATCTCAGACGACGATCGATTCTACATAACAGTAATGGACCCAGTATTATATTCGTTCAAAAACTGTCAACTTGACAGCATTATCCCGATTTATTTCGAGTTGGTTTTCTATAACAAGATATAAGATAGTCGCTACAACAGAAAGCAACTCCACTCCAAATTCCACAAACAAACCAGTTATTAGTCATTTTTATTACCATTTTATATGAATTAACACACATTTGTTGTAAAATTGTTTATGCAGCACTCTATAAACTGTTAAAGCGCATGACCCCTATAAAAATTTAATAACTTTATAAGAAAAAAAACTTAAAATAATTACAAATTCAAGTTCATATGCACTCAAGTTGGCTAGGTATCCCAAAAAAACGTTAACACCATAGTAAACACCAGTTGTAAACAAATTGTGTATTCTAGTGCAAATTCCAAACAGCGCTTATACTATTAAATGACCACAATGCAATTTAAGGTCAACAAACTTGTCAAACTTGTTAGTGTTATAATTTGCTCTAATCTAATACGATATATGTATATAAATATACTTAAATCATTTTTAGTTAAAAGCAATGCAAAGTGCTCGAAAATATCCCCGAATGTCTCTATTCATAAAACAATGTTTTTTTCAGCCTCAAATGAGGACATAATACAAATTAAGCAAGTAAGAGAGAACTATATACGGTTGCAGCCGAATATTATATACTTTCGTAATTTGTAAGAAGGTGCTGAGATCGATCATGGATCGATTTGACATATTGCCAGTAGCAAACTACAGTATGTTCACACTAATTAAGTAAAACCGCAAGTTTGAAAATCTTTATGCTATTGTCGAAAAGAAGGTCATTTGACTTTAACTTTTGAAAGTTCAAACCAAGTTCGATAAAAAACTGCTCATAGTTGCTTGGCTTGTGCAAGGATAACTGTGCATTCGATACCTTTAGAAACTTCGATGAATCCACATGCGCTTTCAGTTGATCATAGAATTAGTAGACGATTTTTTGTCTTTATTAAAAGGTGCAATTAGTTTCATTAATAAAAAGCTTATTATTAAGATATCAATTGTTTGAAATATTTGGAAAAAATAGGAATAGCTAACGTTTTGAGCTTATTGAAACGCTTAAAAATAGACTTCTTTCAATCACAAGGACTATTGAATCGAAATGTTGCCAAACAAATAACGTTCCATTCCAAAACAGTCGATAGATGTTTAAAAGATCCAGAGGAATATGAAAAAAGCTTTAAACGGCGCAAAACAACACGATCGGATCATTAAATTGTTAGAATTGGTTGAAATTCTACTAAGTCGGCATCTAAGATCAGTGAATTAGCCGGAGTAAACACCAACTTTTCAACCGTTTCGCATACAATCAGAAACGCAAAACGTCTTTAGCGTATAACGTACTATTTTCATGATTTACGCAAAGAAGGAGAATTTTTAAGCCGCCATCATAAGTGGATCATGGTAATGAACAATTGATTTTATTTTTATTGATCAGAAAATAAACGATGAGCGCTTCAAAACAACATTATAGTCAGTTTTCCTATAAATAAAAGATCTCTGCAGATCAATCCAATGGATTTTTAACCAAGGTAATGTCCCGATTCACAACGTTCGATTACTTAAGTCATTTATTTCGAGTCAAAACGTTAATATCATGACTTGGCCACCATATTCTCCGGATTTTAACATATTTGAAAACGTTTGTAGTTGACCTGCATGGAAAATGTATGAAGAAGAAAGCAATACAAAGATAGATTAGGTTAGGTTAGGTTAAGTGACTGTCTAACGACGCACCTAGGCCTTTGGGAGGCCCATTGTGATACCACTGGGACTGAGATCCCTCACACTATCGAGTCCTCATTGAATCACCCTGTGGTCCTGATAAAGTGAAAAAGCTCACCCAATTTGACATGAGCAACTTCGCCCACATCCTCGAGAAAACCGCGTCCAATAGTTGCGATTCTTTTCCTGTACAGAGCATTGCATCCACAGAGAAGGTGTGTAATCGTTTCTTCTTCTTCTTCTTCTTGGCAGCTCCTGCAGTAATCATTGAAAGGTAGCCCCAGTCTGCTGGCGTGTCTCCCAATCAGGCAGTGCCCCGTTAACACCCCTACAAGGGTTCTGGTTTCATTCCTCTTAAATTTCAATAAGCGACAAGTACGGCTCTTATTCCACTCTGGCCACGTTTGTCTGCTTACGGAGCAAGTCGTTACTTGTTTCCATTGTGATTCAGCCGTATCTACTGCATGTTTATCGAAAAAAAAAATACAAAGATAACCATTAAATAACCATTAATTGTAGCAATTACAATTGCTTGAAATGAGAATTCGCTAAATAACATAGACTTTCTCTATCATTCAAGGACAAAACGGATATATGAAGTTATTGCAAACAAAGGAAGCTCACTAAAAATTAGAGTTTAAAATGAGCTATTTTGCTTCCAAAAATTAATTACTTTTTGGGCGTCTATTCTAGTGACCAAAAAATATGGCCTTTTTTTAAACTTCTCTAAAAAATGTTTGAAAAACACGATTTCATTACTTTTTTAAATCTTTTGAGTATTATCCCTGAAATATTGAAAAACCATGGTTTTTGCATATCAACTGTTATTTAGAATAAAAGTTCTAAGCTGAGTACTATTGTAAGTACGGGTGCGTCTAACCTATTGACGAGGAGTGTATATGTAATTGTAGTCCGATTTCGACAAAATAATAAGGATTATAATATGTACCAAATTTGATCGAATAATTACTGCTGAGATATGGGATTTCACCTGAAAAAGAGTGATGCCATACCCATGGTCCAATTTTAGAACTGATTCACCTGCTTTACTTTACCTTTAGAGGTTCTAAACAACCCTATCTGAAAAGAATAAAGATCGATTGAATCCAGTATTTTACTCAAAATCAAAAAAACATAACCCCACCTAAGTGTAATTAAGTTAATACGACATATGTACATATATATATTATATATATATAATTATGACAATTAATACTTTAGTTTTATTGCCTATTTTAATATAATTACATACATACATACAAACGTGTACAAAATATTTCTCTACTTAGCTTAAACGTTTCGTATATTTTGTTTTAAGCTCACAGTTTAATTATGCTTAAAGTTAAAAGAATTAACTTACAATAAATAAAATATTGCAACTCCGTAAATACTAACATAATTAGCATAGCACATAAAAATATGTATGTACATATGTATACAGCCATTGATTGTTTTAAACTTTACATTTTGTGTATATAATATTAACAAGTGTAGTACAGTCTCCACGTCAGCCTTAAGCACCGGTTTGCAATCTCCACAACGTGTGATAGATGCCATGTAATTTCAAGAGCTCCTTGTGCGAACCACTCTCCGCCACTTGACCATTGTCGAGTACAAATATCACATCCGAATCAACAATGGTTGATAATCTATGCGCTATACTAATGGTGGTACGCCCCTCACTAACCGCATCTAAAGCCTCTTGAACGACCTATGAAGAATTAAATGATTAGTAAATCTCTTCTGTTTGTTTGGGAAATTTTCAAAATGTCTCCGTTACCTTTTCACTCTCAGCATCAAGCGCCGATGTGGCTTCGTCCAGTAACAATATCTTCGGATTTCTTACCATAGCGCGAGCAATGGCGATACGTTGTTTTTGACCACCCGACAATTGTGTACCTTTCTCACCCATACGCGTCTCATAACCCTGTAAGTTTAAGCAAAAAGGGTCATATATATTATAGGCACTTCAAACGATAATATCGTCCAACTTTGAGGGCTGAGCTAGTACTAATTCTTTACAAAGAATAATGGAACTACAGATTACGACAAATTTTAACAGTTAATTTTTGGAACGGAATTGAGAGAACAAATTACGTCGTGACGTCAAAAAATACATCAAATTAATAAAAGAAGCTGTCACTATCTCATCCCTATCATTCTTGTACTGGATCTGAACCAATACCTACCAATGGCAATGATGAGACGAAATTGTGTATATTCGCTTTCTTCGCCGCCGCAAATATCTCCTGTTCAGAGACTTCTCGTTTATTATCACCATAGGCAATATTATCCTTAATGGATCTATCGAATAATATCGGTTCTTGTGAGACAATACCCAATTGTTGGCGTAAATTAGTGAGTGCCAGATTGCGTAAGTCATTATTATCGATGGCTACTGAACCGCCATCCACATCATAGAAACGTTGTAGTAGTTGTATGCACGTAGACTTGCCACAGCCAGAGGAGCCTACTAAGGCGATTTTCTGACCCTTGTGCATATTCATTATTATGCCTCTAAGTACGGGAATTTCGGCACGTGTTGGATAACTGAATTTGACTTCCTTGAAGTCTACCTCGCCTTCAGCAGTCCATGGTACAAGCGATACACCGGGTTTATCTTGGATTTTCGGCACGCGACTTAAGAGTAAGAATATTTTCTTTGCTGCTGTAACACCCTTCTGGAAGTTGGGTGCAAACGCCAGTGCATTAGCAATTGAGGCTGTGCCCATAATCAAAGCTTGGGAGACCCTGGAATGTGCATAGACGAATTTATATCAGTACATAGAAGAGATAACGGAAAGAAGGGAAAATTGCGGACACTTACTTGAACACATTACCGAAATCCATGCCTTTGTGTACGACACACCAACCGCCATAATACATGCAAGCTGCAAACGCGAAGAACATAAGTGAACGGGCCAGGCCGTATACTAAACCACGGAAATGTGTATTCTTCTTGGCTTGCTGTGGCAGATTTTTCATTTAGAATTAGATTACACAATTTGTGATATTTGTAAACTTACATTCATGGCTGGATGTAGCAAATCCATGTATTGTTGGTAAAACATCTCTTCTCTGCCCAAAGATGCAACCGTGCGTATGTTCGAAACAACCTCAACGGCGAGCTTCAAAGGAATATAATATTATGGTTTATTTCTTTCTGACTTCATAACTCAACCGATCCATACCTTTGTACAATTCTCCATAGCTTTGGCAGTGCCCATATTCTCCTGAGCCATCACCTTGCGCTGTAGAAACGCTGCAACCAATATAAATGGTGCAAATGCTAGGGCCAACAAACCCAAACTCCATTCATAGTACATGGATAGGCCGACACCTAAGACGATGGTGGCCAGCGATTGAACAATGGTACCGATACGTTGACCGGTTGCCTGGAAAATATTTTTATGGATTGCATAATTAGAACTTCGGACTCTCACATAAATCTTGGTTTAATATATACTTACACCTTGAACGGCAGAAGCATCGCCGGATAGACGCGAACATAGGCTGCCCGTACTATTAGCTTTATCGTCGAACCAAGCGACTTCTTGTTTTAGTATAGTCTCAAACATCAGACCTCTGAGGCGTTCGGTTAATTTCTCGCCAGCAATGCCGAAGAGATAAATCTGATAAGCACACAAATTTTAATTGAATTTCGTAATAAAACTTTGACCCGTTTCGAACTTCTCTCACCTGTATAAATGTTGCCAGGCCCACAATAATGCCGGTTATCAAGAAATATAAACTGTATTTATTCGTGTTTTCGCGCACATATGTATTATCAGGAACCGACAATACTTCCAGAATTTCACCGAAGAGCACAGCGAACACAGGCATAGCACAGCCCATTATAGCCGATGACAGCACACCACATAAGAGTTGCGGCCATTCGGGTGTATTCATTTTTAATATCGGCCAAAGCGATGAGTCATCAAGATTTTCTTCAATTAATGCGGCCTCTTCAGTTTTAAAATCAATCAGTTCTTCATCCTCATCTTTCGTGCCGAAGAAATTGTTGGTTTTATCGCTATTTTGTACTTCCGCGGTAACGGGCTCATCCCCCAATTGTGTTGTTACCAAATTATAATAGTGTGACTTGAGATCCATTAATTCGGCATGCGTACCGCTTTCCACGACCTCACCCTGATTAATTACTATAATGCGATCGGCACGTCGTATTGTCGATAGACGATGGGCCACAATGATTGTTGTACGGCCTTTGCTCGCCTGAAAATTGGATGTGATTAGAAATTAATCAAGGAGAAAAGTAATAAGACAGAGTTGGAAATAAGACAAAAAGGTGGTACTTAATCCAGACGTAGATTTGTTTCGGTTATTATCAGCACGAAGTAAAGGATTCTGACGGAATCCGTCGAACACAATATTCTAAAACTACCGTATTGCTCTACTAGATCAAAGTACATGATCAACACTAAATTGCTCTGTACTTTCGAGCAGTTGTATATTCCCTCTATTTACCTTCTCAAGAGCTGCTTGTACTTTGGCTTCGCTAGCAGTATCCAATGCAGAGGTCGCTTCGTCCAGTAACAGTATTTCGGGATCTCTCACAAGAGCACGTGCGATAGCGATTCTTTGCTTCTGTCCACCCGACAACTGAGCGCCGCGTTCACCAACTAAAGTATCAAGACCCTAAAGACCAAAAATATAATTTTCTGTAATAAATTGCTACTTGTAAATGCATTCAAGTCTTACCTTTGGCAACTTATTTATAAAGGTATGCGCATTCGCCGCTGTGGCAGCCGCAATGATCATCTCTCTGGTGGCATCTTCACGACCATAGCGTATGTTCTCATAAATTGTTGTGCCAAATAGCACTGGCTCCTGACCGACAACACCTATGCGCTCACGCAGCCAAGTAATATTAATGTCTTTCAAATCGACATCATTGAAGTAGACACTACCCTCTTGGGGATCGTAGAAACGTTGCACCAACTGTATAATCGTCGATTTGCCACAACCCGATGAACCGACCAGCGCTATCGTTTGACCACGTTTGATTCTCAAATTTAATTTATTTAAAATTTGCACTTCATCACGTGATGGATACTTGAAACTGACATCACGCAATTCGATGTGTACCAAAGGTTGATTCAAATTTTTACCTTTCGGTTCGATGGGATTTATGGTCGGTACTTGTTCGATAAGTTTAAATACTTTAGCGCAAGCGCCTTTCGCAATGCCAAAAGCTTCGATATATGGTGAGGCCATGCCAATATTCATGGAACCCATCATTACAGAGAAAAATATCTACAGACAATGTAGGGAGTAGTGTTGCTGCCATAATTCACAAATGAGATAATAACTTACCGTTATCATATTGCCGGGAGTATAATTGTCATAGCCGGGAACATGATCGTAACTCTTTAAGACCAAACCAACACCATACCAGAAAGCCAAAGCATATGAGGCGTAAATGAAGAACCAGAGCAAACCGAAGCCCAAACCGGAAAACATATTACGCTTGATATTGATCTTACGCGCATCGACAATTTGTGATTTATACGCTTGCACCTCTTTATATTCGCCCTCGAAAGTTTTCACCGTACGTATACCGCTCAGTGCCTCCTCTGCAATGTTGCCAGCCGCGGCATAAACATTCAATTCTTGTTTCGACAATTTCGAGGTGGCCTAGTGTATGTTAGAGATCAGGTAAGTTGAAAAAAAAACTTGAAATATATGTATATATGTACGAGTACTTACATAAGACACTAGACCAAGCGCTATGAAAGTGACCGGCAAACTGCTAAGACAGACCAAAGACAACTCCCAGCCTTTGTAAAAGGCTAAGGATAGAGAGCCGACAAAAGCCACCATAAAATGCACGAACATCACATCTTTCTCAGCGATACCGTCCTCCATTTTGGACAAATCTCTGTTGAAAGATATTTGGATTTTAATTTATAGATAATATAAAGAGATTTTAAGACATCCCGACGATTGGAATCTCAGTGTACTCTGCCCAATCCACAAAAAGGGAGACCCCACAATCTGCGCCAACTATCGTGGGATAAGCCTCCTTAACATCGCTTATAAGGTTCTATCGAGCGTACTGTGTGAAAGACTAAAGCCCACCGTCAACAAACTGATTGGACCTTATCAGTGTGGTTTTAGACCTGGAAAATCAACAACTGACCAGATATTCACCATGCGCCAAATCTTGGAGAAGACCCGTGAAAAAAGGATCGACACACACCATCTATTTGTCGACTTTAAAGCTGCTTTCGACAGCACGAAAAGGAGCTGCCTTTATGCCGCGATGTCTGAATTTGGTATCCCCGCAAAACTAATACGGCTGTGTAAGTTGACGTTGAGCAACACCAAAAGCTCTGTCAGGATCGGGAAGGACCTCTCCGAGCCGTTCGATACCAAACGAGGTTTCAGACAAGGTGACTCACTATCGTGCGACTTCTTTAACCTGATGCTGGAAAAAATTATAAGAGCTGCAGAGCTAAACAGAGAGGGTACCATCTTTTACAAGAGTGTACAGCTCCTGGCGTACGCCGATGATATCGATATCATTGGAAACAACACCCGCGCCGTTAGTTCTGCTTTTTCCCGCCTGGATAAGGAAGCGAAGCGAATGGGTCTGGTGGTGAACGAGGACAAGACGAAATATCTCCTGTCATCAAACAAACAGTCAGCGCATTCGCGTCTTGGCTCCCACGTCACTGTTGACAGTCATAACTTTGAAGTTGTAGATAATTTCGTATACCTAGGAACCAACATTAACACCGATAATAATGTCAGCCTTGAAATCCAACGCAGAATCACTCTTGCCAACAGGTGCTACTATGGACTGAGTAGGCAATTGAAAAGTAAAGTCCTCTCTCGACGAACAAAAACTAAACTCTACAAGTCCCTCATCATTCCCGTCCTACTTTATGGTGCAGAAGCGTGGACGATGTCAACATCCGATGAGACGGCACTAGGGGTTTTCGAGAGAAAGGTTTTGCGGAAGATTTACGGTCCCTTAAACATTGGCAACGGCGAATACCGCAGAAGATGGAATGATGAGCTGTATGTGTTGTTCGACGACATAGACATAGTCCAGCGAATAAAAAGACAGCGGCTACGCTGGCTGGGTCATGTTGTTCGAATGGATGAAAGTGCCCCAGCTCTGAAAGTTTTCGATGCAGTACCCGCTGGTGGAAGCCGAGGAAGAGGGAGACCTCCACTCCGGTGGAAGGACCAGGTGGAGAAGGACCTGTCTTCACTTGGTATTACCAATTGGCGCCAAAACGCCAAAAGGAGAGATGCGTGGCGCACTGTTGTGGACTCGGCTATAACCGCGTAAGCGGTTTCTACGCCAGTTAAGAAGAAGAAGAAGACATACTCGTATACTCAGAACCACCATTGTAGATGTTATGTTCTGAGAGCAAAGCAAATATTGATTTGTATAATGGTTTATTAAAGATATTAAAAGACTTATTCATAACTCTAAATAAGATAAATAAAAAAAATATTTTCTTTATTCTTAAGATCTCTATAGCGTCATTCAAGTGGAGCGGATTGTGTATTGATAAGTAGATAATTTGAAATCGGAAAGCCAAAATCGGTAGAATGTACCACTTTTGCAATTGACCTGCCTGCGACAGAATATCTCTAATGACGCGCAATGATCTAATCTTAAAAAGTTTATGCTGCTAAAACTCTATTCGTATATACATATTTTTTTACTCATAAGCATGATTTGTAAAAATTATTGCCATATAGTAATGACAATGCAAAATCATAAATTTGGACATATCCAATGGAAGGTAATTCTATGACTTTTTTAGAGATATTTCAGCAAGATATACTCTACATTTTACAATGCTATTGATCGGGTTTTTTGCAGCGATTAGATATAGTAACATATGAACATTTTCAAATTACCCGACAACTAAGATAACAAAAATAACAGTTGGTGTCAGGTACTAGAGTTCCCTGACTAAAAATAAACTGGTTAGAAAAACATGAGATTTACACCTCGTTTATGGAGAGTTGGTTGAGAATCCGAACACGGCGTTGAATTAATACTTTTTCAATAATAAAAATTGAAGAATTTAATCAAATCTGGAACAAAATGGTAGCTGAGAATACAGATTGAACTAATCAGAGAACATAGAATGCATAAGAGATATAGAATGAATCGGCTTTGAACTGGGAATAAACTGTTAAATTTCAGACCAAAATCCGTCGTTGGATATATCGGAGGTTCACATAAAAAGTACTTTTAAAGAACAGTTGGTGCACTTGCAACTCAATTTAAACTAGTTGTAGAGTACTGTATAACTAATTCACTTCCCAGCAGGTTATGAATGACGGGTTCCAGACAAAAGTCTCAATGACATTGGATAAGTGCGCAAAATAGATTAGAAATACATGAAAAATTTATCAGAAAATAAAAGTTTACGAACATGGGTAGCTCTGTGAAAGGGGTCAAGGGAATATTATGCCAAATTTAGTCTTACGGGCGGCGAAAGTAGAACCCACGATGTTTAATGTTTACTAAGCAACACTATAGGGAAATAAAGTTAACGCTATTATCTTATCTCAGAAAAGACTTGTAATCTTTAAAACTCGTTCAATACTTGTAATAAATATGTCGATGTGATGGCGCCATTTCAGGTACTACTAAAGGTTTTTACGTCCAAAAAGGAATAATAAAGAATGACAGATACTGATATCGATAGTAATGAACTTGTATTAGAGAGAAGATTTAGTCTAGTTTATGGTTGAACTTACTCATTCATTCTGCTTGCCACCTCTCCGCTTTGATTGAAATCGTACCACGACATATCCTGGTGCAATATGGATCTAATGAATTTTCCACGTATCCGTAATATTTGCGCATTGGCGGCATAATTAAATGTCATTATCGATATGTAACTGCCCACAAGCATAATTATGCCGATCATACTGTTTTGGAAGGCAAATGTTTCCACGGCGTCTAAAAGTGCATCGTCCGAGGAAATACGTGTCTTATTTGCAAGGCTGCCGAAGACGATCATGGACTGTAAATTAAAATATAAAAAATCAATTATAAGAAATTGTATTTATGGAATTGGCGGTTATATTAAAGTTACTTTCAAGACCCCGTCTCTAGTCTTTAAAGATAAATGTTAAAATAGAAAATTTTTACTTTCAGCACATCAATATTATTTGTGTTTTTTGTAAAATCAAAATCAGAAAGAAAAATATTTTATTTGTTTTTTTTTAGATATACACATACGCACGCAGGTCTTTAGCATATTGGCGAAAGATAAGATAACTCGGTACATATGTCGAATTTATTATCTCAAAAAATGCGTAGACAATAACATGCAGTAAGTGTGTGCGTACTTGGACTTGGTACTCAAGCACCAGTGAGTAATACCCATAAACAAAGCATTAAGTACTTACATCTGCCAAATTACCGAAAATCAAGCTATTCGCAGGGGTTGTCAAGCCAGTCGCTACGGCGCATAGAAAACCCAAGAAGTACAGTAGCCTATCCTTAGTCGTTGAATAGCGAAACATTTTGAAAAATCCAACTGGCTCCACGTCATCTTCTTTCTCAGCACCCTTATCATCATCATCTTTTTTGGACTTCTTATTTTTCTTCGTTTTCGTTGCATTTGCTTTCGAATCGGCATTGGAGATTTGCCTATTTGAAGGAGTAATAGGAATATATGAGTTTTTGTATGTATAAAAAATATTCAATAATGACAAAAATTATTTGTTGTAAATTGACAAAATTAGTTTACAAAAAATTTTAAAAATATAAAAATACATATTTTTCTAAAATATTTGAGAATTAAAATCAAATTTTTTTTAAATTAATTTTTTAATTTTTAGTTTTATTTTAATAAACAATAATACGAAACTAAATTATTTTTATAAAATATTTGGGAATGCAATTTTAACAAGTAAGGAAGGCCTAAGTTCGGATGTCACCGAACATTTTACACTCTCTCAATTTATTTATTTAATTTTATTAATACAACACACAATTTGACTCACATATTCGTCATATATATGATATAAGGTCCATTGAAAGTTTGAAAATCCCAATATTAAATATATGAGAGTAGGGGAAGTTATGACCCGATTTCACTAATATTTGGCACGGAGACATATTATTAGAAGTAAAATATTCCCTTTGAATTTCTTCTAAATATCTGAGAAACATACCTATATTTTCGGTAAAAAATGTGTTAGAAGCACTGAGATCCTCATATTCGATATATAGGGTCTTGAAAACATATGGACCGGATTCGACGATTTTTAGAAGGGCGATCCCACTCTTTAAATGCAGTATGTTTGCAAAGTTCTGTTCCGATATCTTCACTAGTGCTTACTTTATATATTGTAAAGTACACGATTCAGATCGACGTCAAAGTTCTGTTATATGGGAAGTAGGCGTGGTTGTGAACCGATTTGACCTATTTTTACACCATATCATTGGGAAGCTAGGAAGATATTATAAACCGAATTTGGTCGAGTAGTTCCTGAGATATGGTTTTTGACCCATAAGTGGGCGGAACCACGCCCATATACAATTTTGTATATCATTTTGAGTGCAGCACTTCTGTACCATCTTTATAATGAAATTTAAGGTTTCTGGTGGGTTTTCTTACTGAATTAAAGCATTTTTAGTAGTTTTCAACATAACTTTTGTATGGTAGGTGGGCGTGGTTATAATCCGATTTCCTTCATTTTTGGACTGTATAAGGCAGTACCGAATCTAGAAAGTCTAGAAAGTTTCCTTGATATAGCTTTAGTAGTTTAAGAGATATGTATAAAAAACTTGGTAGGGGCGGGGCCACGCCTACTTCTCCACAAAAATTACACCCAAATATGCCCCTTCATAGTACGATCCTTCATACCAAACTTACTTTTTTACTTCAATAGCTTAATTTATGGCAATTAAAATTATAGTTTGTAAATTTTTTATGTATTTCAAATTTTAATTGTTTTTAACGAAAGTTAGGGAACCACTGTACTCTTCTAATGTTTTTATCATGCATACATATACCTATCTAACATGTCAATCAATTTATAAAGCAAATTATATTCAACAAGTAAGGAAAGGCTAAGTTCGGATGCCACCGAACATTTTATACTCTCGCAATTTATTGAAGAAATTTTATTAAGATAACACACAAATTTATCTATAAATTCGGCATAAAGTTTAATAGAATAACGAAAATCGTCATATATAGATATGAGGGCTGAGGAAATTCCTGAACCGATTTCATTCAATTTCACCAGCAAGGTACACTATATCCAATACTATATCTCACTTAATTTTGCTAAGATATATCACATATTAACCAATACGTAATAAAGCCCAACGAATTTTTGAAAAACCTATAATTATGTATATGGGAGCTAGGAGATGTTGTGACCCGATTTTAATAATTTTTGGAACAGAGACACACTATTGGAAGAAAACAATTTCCTCTGAATAACATTAAATTAGCTGAGAGATTTACCCATATTTTCGGTTAAAATTAAACCTTAGGCGCTGAGTTCAACATGTTCGATATCTGGGGCCTTAAAAAGTTATAGTCCGTTTTCGACAATTTTTTCACAAGTGATTCCACTGATCATATACTGTATCTGTGTAAAGTTTTATTTCGCTATCATAATTGGTTGCTAATGTATATATTATAAAGTGAAGGATTCAGATGGAATTCAAAAGTGAGTTATAAAGAAAGTAGTCGTGGTTGTGAACCGATTTCATCCATTTTCCACACATGTCATCAGGGTGTCAATAAAATATTATATACCGAATTTCATTGAAATCTGTCGAGTAGTTCCTGAGATATGGTTTTTGACCCATAAGTGGGCGATGCCACGCCCAATTTTGTGTTTCTGACGTTTCTCGTTAGTGAGTTAACGTACTTTTAGTCATTTTTTTTTTAACCTAACCTTTGTATGGGAGGTGGGCGGGGTTATTATCCGATTTCTTTCATTTTAGGACTGTATAAGGAAACGGCTAAAAGAAACGACTGCAGAAAATATGGTTTATATAGCTTTATTGGTTTGCAAGATATATACAAAAAACATATTTGGAGGCGGGGTCACGCCCACTTTTCCAAAAAAATTACATTCAAATGTGCCCCTCCCTAATGCGATCCTATGTTCCAAATTTTATTTTCATAACTTTATTTATGGCTTAATTATAGCTCTTTATGTGTTTTTGGTTATCGCCGTTTTGTGGGCGTGGCAGTGGTCCGATTCCGCCCATCTTCGAACTTAACCTTCTTCTTGGTGCCAAGGAACACGTGTTCCAAGTTTCATTAAGATATCTCAATTTTTACTCAAGCTACAGCTTGCACGGACGGACAGACGGACAGACGAACATCCGGATTTCAACTTTACTCGTCACCCTGATCACTTTGGTATATATAACCCTATATCTAACTCGTTTAGTTTTGGGTGTTACAAACAACCGTTATGTGAACAAAACTATAATACTCTCTTTAGCAACATTTGTTGCGAGAGTATAAAAATAATTATAAGCAATTATTTTGTATTATACATACATATGTATATACACAAACTTTATCAAATTTAGATAATTATGGCAGCGCTGCAGAAACGTGTGCGAAATTTTTAACAATGCAAATAATTTTGTACATATGCCATTGTTGAATTAAGCGCCAATACAATCGTGTTTACATAAGCACATGCATACATATGTAGATTGTTTCTTTGTTTATCACGTGATTTAATCAATAAGCGTAGTTATTGCCGACTGTTAGCTGCATAGTATACATAGTATTGTTTCTGTAAATTTAATCAAAATATTTCACATTTCATCAGCTTATCACAATTTGCAGTACATAATTTTATTGGCAAAAGACAACACTAATTGTTTTATGATAGGTGTGGACTAATAAAGAAATATTTAAATATTTAAATTTGAGTTTTTAAATATTATTAGCAATGTACAAGTTATTAAAATTATTAAATTTTAAAATATTTTTTTCTTATTTATAACTAATTAAATAATTTATAATATTAATTATTTTTTTATATGATATTTAATAATTTATATAAAATATTTTTCTTTCGAATAATTTTAAAGATAAATAATAATAATCTAATATTTTTTTTTCAAAAATTCTTTTGAATTTCTTAAAAAAAATACATAAATAACATTTACAAGAACGTTCTTACTGCTGCATCTAATGCATTTCAACAGAATTTAAAATTATTGTTAATTTTGCGTTACCGCCCCAACATTGATTAGACGCCAGCAAATACATATGTATATACATACGAGTATACATACATACATATTTATTAAGTTATTTAGAATTTAGAATATGCAATTTGATTTGAAAATATATGTAATATATAAAATTAATCTAATATGTAATTTTTATTAAGTCGTTTACACTTATCGATAGTCAAGTCCTCAAATCAAAATAGTTGCGCATACGTCACGGTGCACCCGCCAACAAGCGTTCACTGTATTACTACTCAATTTATGCATGCATTTATATAATTATAGCTGATAACTGCTACTAAGCGTTTAATTCAATAAACTAATAATAAAATAATAACTAATAAAATGCAGCTAATTTGCTGATTTACTATTTATTTATATACTGAAATACAGCGGTTGCTTATGAAATGTGCTAACTTTAAATGCAACTTGAATGAATTTTTAAGTATATTTTTTAATTTAAATATTTAAGTTAACATTATATTTCATATTTACTTCCTTAATTAAACGATAAACGACACTCAGCACACTGCTCCTTCGGTATTTTATTGACTTTTTTACATAATTGATTGTGTTGTCAATTGGCAAAAATATTATGAAATACACTTCTTCATTTTTTATTAAAAACAAACATCTGTAAATCAAATAGTATCAATAAATGACGCAATGCAATTGTAATGCAGTACAAAAGTAATTACTTTCAATTGGCATGCATTTGAATTGCATTTAACTCGTGCATAAGAGTCAACCTACTGGTGCAGCTAAGTGGTGCTAGACATATTTTCAACACGGTATTTCGAGAAGATATACATATATACGTGGCTGTTGGTTCAGGTTATGCTTCGATGGAAGTTTATTATTAAAAAAAATTCAGAATTATTTTTAAAAATGTTTAGACAAAAATTAATAAATTTTAAACTTTCCTTTTTTTCAAAATACAGTTTTTGAATTAAATTGTTTTTTTTTTTCAAAAAATAAAAAAATTCAGAATTTTTGTTTATAAAAATTTGCAATTTTTTAAACATTTGTATTCAAATTTGTTTTAACTTTTACAAGAATTATAAAAAATATTTTTAATAAAAATTTTCAAAATTTATTAATTTTTTTGGCAAATTTGATTTTTTAATTTTTTTGTATGAAAATTATTTGAAATAATGCAGCTCTTGTTATTTTTATTTTTTTTTTTAAATAATTCGAAAATTTTTTAAATTAATTCTGACACTTTTATGTTTAATTTTAATTTATATTATTTTTGAAAATTTACAATGATTTTTTTTAAATACTATCTCTTTCAAACTGGTATATTAAATTAAAAGTAAAATATTATATTTTTTACCCTTTTTTAATATACGTACATATGAATATTCAGAAGTTTACTAATATTAAATTTTAAATTAAATTATAATAATTTTTAATATTTTCTAATAGTTTTTTTTATTTTTTAATTTTAAATATAAACCTGGAATAATTTTTATTTATCAATCCTCTCTCGCTCAAACATTTCTTTTAAATTATAAATTAAATTATCATTATGTTTTCAATATTTATATATATTTTTTTTTAATTTTCAACAATTAATAATTTTTAATTAAAATTTTTTTTATTATTGTTGTATTTTATCAACATTTCAAACTTTTATTTTAAATTAAAAATAAAATGTTTATACTTTTTATACTCTCGCAACAAAAGTTGCTAAAGAGAGTATTATAGTTTTGTTCACCTAACGGTTATTTGTAAGTCATAAAACTAAACAAGTTAGATATAGGATTATATATATCAAAATGATCAGGGTGACGAGACGAGTCAAAATCCGAATGTCTGTCTGTCCGTCCGTCCGTCCGTCCGTGCAACGGATAACTTGAGTAAAAATTGAGATATCTTGATGAAACTTGGAACACACGTTCCTTGGGACCGTGAGAGGGTTGCTTTCGAATCGGACCACTGCCACGCCCACAAAATGGCGAAAACCGAAAACACATAAAGTGTCATAACTAAGCTATAAATGAAGGTATGGAAATAAAATTTAGAACATAGGATCGCACTAGGAAGGGGCATATGTGGATGTATTTTTTTTGGGGAAGTGGGCGTGGCCCCTCCCCCTACTAAGTTTTTTCTACATATCTCGCAAACTACTAAAGGTATATCAAGGAAACTTTCTAGAGTCGTTTCTTTTAGGTACTACCTTATACAGTCCAAAAATGGAGGAAATCGGATTGTAACCACGCCCACCTCCCATACAAAGGTTATGTTGAAAACTACTAAAAGTGGGTTAACTCAATAACGAAAAACGCCAGAAACACAAAATTGCACATAAATGGCAGATGGAAGCTGCACTCAGATTTTTTTACAAAATGTAAAATGGGCGTGGCATCACCCACTTATGGGTCAAAAACGAGATCTCAGGAACTGCTCGACCGATTTCAATGAAACTTGGTTTGTAATAGTTTCTTTACATCCCAATGATATGTTGTGAAAATAGGCCAAATCGCTTCACAACCACGCCTACTTCCTATATACCAGAACTTTGAAGACGATCTGAATCGTTAACTTTACAATATATAAAGGAAGCACTAGTGAAGATATCGATGCAGAACTTTGCACAAATACCACCTGTATAGTGTGGAAGCCCCATTCAAAAAATCGCCGAAATCGGACCATAGGTTTTCAAGGCCCCATGTATCGAACATGAGGACCTCGGTGCTTCTAACCTAATATTAGGGTTTCCAACTTTCAATGAACTTTATACAATATATATGATGAATTTGTGGGTCAAATTGTGTATTATATTATATTAAGTTAAATAAATAAATTGCGAGAGTATAAAATGTTCGGTTACACCCGAACTTAGCCTTTCCTTACTTGTTTGATATACGTACATATGAATATTCAGAAGTTTACTAATATTAAATTTTAAATTATAATAATTTTTAATATTTTCTAATAGTTTTTATACTCTCGCAACAAAAGTTGCTAAAGAGAGGATTATAGTTTTGTTCACCTAACGGTTGTTTGTAAGTCATAAAACTAAACGAGTTAGATATAGGGTTATGTATATCAAAATGATCAGGGTGACGAGACGAGTCAAATGTCCGAATGTCTGTCTGTCCGTCCGTCCGTCCGTCTGTCCGTGCAACGGATAACTTGAGTAAAAATTGAGATATCTTAACGAAACTTGGAACACGTATTCCTTGGCACCCTGAGGAGGTTGCTTTCGAAAATGGGCAAGATCGGACCATTGCCACGCCCACAAAATGGCGAAAACCAAAAACTTATAAAGTGTCATAACTAAGCCATAAATAAAGTTATGAAAATAAAATTTGGAGCATAGGATCGTATTAGAGAGGGGCACATTTGGATGTAATTTCTTTGGAAAAGTGGGCGTGACCCCGCCCTCAAATAGGTTTTTTGTATATAACTCGCAAACCAATAAAGCTATATACCAAACTTTCTGCAGTCGTGTCGTGAAATCGGATAATAACCACGCCCACCTCCCATACAAAGGTTAGGTTGAAAATCACTAAAAGTGAGTTAACTCACTAACGAGAAACGTCAGAAACACTAAATTTTACATAAGAAATAGCAGAAGGAATGGGTGTGGCATCTCCCACTTATGGGTCAAAAACCATATCTCAGGAACTACTCGACCGATTTCAATAAAATTCGGTATATAATACTTTCTTGACACCCTGATGACACACGTGAAAAATTGATGAAATCGGTTCATAACCACGACAACTTCCCATATAACTCAATTTTAAACTCCATCTGATTCCTTCACTTTATAATGTATACGTAAGGAACCAATGAAGATGGCGGAATAAAACTTTACACAAATAGTACATATCATCTCTGGCTTCACTTGAGAAAAAATTGTCGAAAACGGACTATAACTTTTCAAGACCCCAGATATCGGACATGTTGAACTCAGCGCCTAAGGGTAAATTTTAACCGAAAATATTGGTAAATCTCTTAGATAATTTAATGTAATTCAGAGGAAATTGTTTTCTTCTAATAGTATGTAAATTATTAAAATCGGATAATAACATCTCCTAGGTCCCATATGCCTAATTATAGATTTTCAAAAATACGGTGGGCTTTAATCTACATATATGTATTGGTTAATATGTGAGATACTATATCTTTGCGAAATTAAGTGCGTGTATAGTTTTGGATATAGTGTACCTAGCTGGTGAAAATGATTGAATTCGGTTCAGGAATTACCTCAGCCCTCATACACTATATAGGACGATTTTCGTTATTCTATTAAACTTTGTGCCGAATTTATAGGTAAATTTGGGTGTTATCTTATTAAAATTTCTTCAATAAATTGCGAGAGTATAAAATGTTCGGTTGCACCCGAACTTAGCCTTTCCTTACTTGTTTTATTTTAAAATATAAACCTGGAATAATTTGTATATATCAATCCTCTCTCGCTCAAACATTTCTTTTAAATTATAAATTAAATTATTATTATTTTTTCAATATTTATATATATTTTTTTAATTTTAAACAATTAATAACTTTTAATTAAAATTTTTTTTATTATTGTTGTTTTTTATCAACATTTCAAATTTTATTTTAAATTCAAAATAAAATGTTTATACTTTTTTAAATTTAATTTTCTTAATTTGTATCTTTAATTTTATTTTTTTTTGCGTTTCCACACAAATTGTAAGCTATTATACAAAATTTGGGAAAAAGCGATGTGTAGATGTGTTTAAAAATTACTGTTGTTTTAATTTGTTTATTATTTTTTATAAATTTTCTTTTTAATCACATATTTTTATTTACATTTTCATTTTTGTATTTACATACAAGCGTTTCAGTTAAAATGTTGAGCTTCCTTACTCAAAGGCGCACACGAACTAATACCAATGTAAACTGATTTCACAATCTAACGGTGACTTGCAAAATCCAAATAAATTATCGATTTATAGATATACATATATATGTATGTATGTACGTATGTATGCCTGTATTTTTGCCTTGCATGTAGCGGCATGTTTGCTTGACTCACACCTGTTCTAGCACAGTTAGATACACGTTTGTTATCAACACACTTGACTTGAAAACACTAGCGCATGCCATGCCTGTCGAACGAATGTCTACGAATTTTTTACGCAACACACACACGACGTTCGCTTGAACGTCCAGTGGACGAAACTTACATTATCGCCTTTGTATCCTTTTCATTCTCCGCTAAGGTGTCAGCAATTATGATATTATTTTTGTAATAGGACTTTTCGTCCTCGGCTATACCGTTCGCAGCCGACATGTTAATGCGCAGACGTTATCGATCGTCCGCTTCGATAGCACCGATATTTATTTAATGTTCGAAAAGGCCACGTCTAAATGCTTTCACGCGTTTACGCCGACTGAATTATTTTGCCTGACACCATGTGGTTAATATGCGCGTAGACTTTCCTTCGCTAATCAGCGCTTTAATATTCATAGATAAGTTATCAAACGGAGGGACTAATGTGTAGCGTCTGCACATTGTTCAATCGGCTCAATTAATTGGTGGACATACAATTTATTAGTTATAAAAAGATTAATCGTTTTTCGATGTACACCTATGTTGGTGTGTTTGTGGGGGTGTGTTTGTATGTATTTGCTTGGAATTATTGTGAATGTAAAACAATAAGTTTGCAGGTACGCAAATTGTCAATATTTACAACTTGAAGTGGCGCTTTATATGCTTGCCATCATTAGGGTGTTTCGTATTTTTGTGATAATGTAGCTGAAAGATCGACAAGTGGCACACTATATCTGTATACATATCTAATATTGTACCAAAATATAGTGCTTCAGTTTATTATAAAGTCAAAATTCAGTTCTTTACATTCCTATAAATTCATTTTTACCTGATCTGGCTTTTACACCCGCTATTACTTAAAATAATTTTAGGCGGCTTTGAGGTACCACACAAGAAAAGCCTAGGAATAACTCGAATAGATAAGATCCCTATCATTAGATCCAAATTTTTATGGTGAGTTTTGTAGAGGAACATTAAAGAAATATGTTTTTGGAAACAGATTTTTCCAAGATCCTTTTAAGAGAAAAAGTAAATCCAACTCTTTACTTCCTAAAAATTAGTTTTTACAGCTTCCGCCTAATAGACCCATTATTAATTGAAATAAGTTCAAGCGGCTTTCAAAATCCCATATAATCACACTGGACATGTATAAATCAAATTGCTCGATAAAGGTATAATCCAATCGTGAGATATATAGAGGAACATTAAAGAAATATCTTTTTGGAAACAGATTTTTCCAAAATTCATATAACAAAAAGAAGTGTTCGAATCAATATCCTTTGGAAGAAAATCGAAATTATTACGTCATTATTGAGGTCATAGGTCAATTTCGAAATTATATCCATTATAAATTGGAATACTATTTCAAAAGTTCCGAGATCTATTAATTGACAAACGACTCCCAACTATCGGCATCATCATCAATTGGCACTACAACCGGGTGTCGGTTTTGGCCGCGTTCATAAGCCTTCGCCAGTCGTCTCTGCATAGCGCACGACGACGCCAGTTGGGGATTTCAAGCTTCGTCAGGTCCACATCCACTTGATCCTTCCAACTGAGTTTCGGTCGTCCTTCGTCTCGTTTTCTTCGTCGGCCGCCAGTGGATACCGTGTCATACATTTGGAGTATTTTCTTCCAAGCTAGCGCAACCGCTGTATTTTTATGCGCGGCACTATGTCTATATCGCCGAAGAGCTCAATCCGGTACTCACCTACGCTTACGCGAAGCGGGCCATAAATTCTTCGGAGGACTTTTCTCTCGAACGCACCTAAGGAGTGTACATCTTTATTGGCCATCGTCCATGATACCGTGCCAAACATTAGGACGGGTATGATGAGCGACTTATAGAGCGTTAAATTGTGTTTGCGAGAGAGGGCACTGCTTTTCAATTGCCTACGGAGCCCGTGATGGCACCTTTTGGCAAGAGTGAACCTCCGATTGATTTCTTGGCTAACGTCGTTGTTTGAGATTATGCTGGAACGAAGTCTTTTGCTACCTCGAAGTTGCAATTGTCAACAGCGACGTGGTCTCCTAACCGCTGAGATCTTGATCACAGGAGATACTCCGTTTTGGCCTCAAAGTAAAATTTAACAAGTCCATATAAATCTATGAAATACTGATTTTTTTTATGAAGGATTTGTTCTAGATATCGCATTTTTTTTTTGTTTTAGATCTCTTCGAGAGACGCACCAGTAGTTAAATAGGACTGTCACACAAATTTGTATTTCTTTTTTACTTTCTTCACTTCACTTATACATTCCCAACGTACTTGTGTGGTAGTACATATTTACTAAGTAAATTTGAGCAAGATAATTTATAACACATTCATTTTAATTGATTTCTAAGCATACTTATAGGCGCTGGCTAAACAATTGCCTAGCACAATGTCATTTAATTGTACTGTACACTAATTTTCACGCCTAGATGCCGTGTAGGAAAAATTACTACATTTAAATTTTGTTGTAATTTTGGAATTTATTAAAGAAATTTTGTTTTTATTTAATAATATACTCGAATTTATTAATTATTAATTACAAGTACCTCGAATATAATAATAATATTTTCATTACATATATTTATGAAAATTTTAATATTCGAAATGTACTATAGATCTTTTTCTGTACTTTTTTTGGGATTTCTCTTCAACAATTTTTTTTTTATAAAATCACTATTCACAGTATAGATAAATACATACATATAAAAAAATATGTAACAACATGTAATGAAGAGGATGAAAAACGGAAACCAGTCTTATTTCCTTGTCCAGCTGGAGTTTTAATTTAAGAAAAGTCATGTCATACGTCATCAACAACATGCCTAATCCCTTCGATGCCTTGTATAATTTTATAGCGAATTATCAGTAAATATAAAAATATACAATAAAATAAGACAGACAAACAGACTGACTTATAGGTATGTAAGGGGTTTATCGCCACAGCTAATACGCCTCTGTATGTACATATGTATGTGTTTTCAACTCGTCGGTACATTTCTATGTAAGTACTCATTATAAAAAATTATTTTTATTATCTGTGATTCAAGTGCATGTGCACTGAAAAGGTTGTACTGAGAAACAATATACATATTTACTAATATGAGCGTACATACGAGCATATTATATACAATATACCGTGAATTGGCAATATAAAATATTAAGGTTCTTTTAATACGTATTAATAGATTAGTCAACAATGTATGGATTACTCATTGAACATTGAGTTCAATGAATTTTTTTTATTTCCCGCTTTTATTAACACGCCTCCGTTATTTGTGACAATTGACATCATTTTGGAGTTCGAAAAAATTTCTTATTTTTTTAAAGGAATTTTTTAAGTTTAATTGAAATTAATTTTTTTAATTAATTTTTTTTTATTTGAAAAATTTTTTTTTTAGAAAAATAAATTTTTTATTTATATTTGATTTCAAAAGTTGAAAACTATTCTGGTTTATTTTATTCAAAATATTATTAAAAATAAATAAAAAATAAATTTTCAAAATGTTTAATATTTTCAATTTAAACAAAATATCTATTTAACATATTTTTACAATTTTTCTAATTTTAACTTCCATAATTTTGTTTTATTAAAAAATAACTTATATATTTCTGTTTTACTTCCACAAATGAAAATGAAAATTAAAATTAAAAATATATATTTTTTCTATTAATATTTTTATAATTTTCCAAAATTTTGATTTTATTTAAAAATTTAAATTGAAAAATTATTTTTTTAATTTATTTTTTTCTATTTAATTTTTCTTTATAATTTTTTTAAATTTTAAAATTTTTACTTCAGTAAATTTTAATGCTCTTTTTTTTCTCCAAAATGCAGAATTAAACAAAAATCGTTTTTTTTTTAACCGCAAATGCTTTACAATTTTTCACCTTCAGCCACTTCATTTTAATCGAATAGGTGGTCAGTACCTTGAATAATTCTAATTCCAAAAGTTTCATTAGCCAGGAGATATTTAAAAATCCTTTATGGCATGTATGTACCTTCAATTATATTTAGTTATAAAAAAATTATAAAATAAAATCAACAAAAAAATTTTAACATCATGTAAGTCAAGCTTCATTAATTTTCCAAAAATAATGAGAAAGTTCTTTAATTTTTTTTTAATGAAACCTTATAAACAACACAAGCTTAAATGCATATTTACATCTGTGATTATATTATGTGTAAAAACTACAACTGTTTTTCAAAGCAGTTTCAATGTCCAATTCTAAATAGTTTCTAAGTTTTTTCATTGTTCCACATTAATTCGTTGAGTGCACATCTGCGATAAGAGCACAATCTGTCGCTCAAAACATATGTAGAAGAAGCCCATGTCAGAGTATGCACATACAACCATAACTACATGTGTTCCTACGCCAATTTGCGCGCTCATATTCCCGAGTCGAACATTCGCTAATGTTAATTTTTTGATTACTTTGCACTCTATAGCCAAGTGGAGTTTATGGCGCATCGAACGAGGTTGGCGAGCTAAGTATGTGGATTTTGAAGTAAATGCATGTCAAATATTTTCTAAATATTTGTAATGATTTTGGGTTTAGATGACGTCCAAAAAGAGAACTTAGATGGGTTTACAACGCTTGTATTTAAAAACCAAGCTGCCGCTATAAGCGGACCCGAAGTTATATCGGCAGTATATGCCAAAATTTTATAGATGATGATCCTTTATAATATAATTTTTAAAACTACTATAACTACAACATAGTCACTACTGCCCGATCCAATCATGATTAGGTCGCCGAAAGAACAGTTATTAGTCGGATAAAGCAAGGAAGCAATCTCGAAAACGTAGAACCGACTATTATTGGAATAGTTTTGGGGGAACACTTAACCGACCAGACTTCGAACGTGATCTTCTTTCACTCAGGCATTAAACGGCATTCACGTACAGGCATTACATCCTCATGGACTCTCGGTTGAATGATGTTCTTGAAGTCAAACCGTCATCCAGAGCAGAAGCTCGAGTTT
The DNA here is from genome assembly GCA_031772095.1 of Zeugodacus tau. Taxonomy (NCBI): domain Eukaryota; kingdom Metazoa; phylum Arthropoda; class Insecta; order Diptera; family Tephritidae; genus Zeugodacus; species Zeugodacus tau. The sequence goes on along the minus strand of CM062652.1, from coordinate 67,613,735 downwards.
CCACGTAAAACCAGCATGACTCTTGCGGAACTTGGTTCTGGATGTCTATATAGTAACGACCTCATTGCTTGACCTATGGAACTTTCTCATCTAACACATCCTTGCCTATGTTTGGATCCCATCGAAACACTGCGTTTCCTAGACTTTCCATTAAATGAATTTGATAACAACTAATTTACCTTTCCTTCAAATAGAGTCTATATCGCTACAACCACAACGACGACAGTTAGGTCAAAAAATTTAAGGATTAGAAATTATAAATATATTTTTTATTGTTGGTTTTCTCATATAAGTACTTATTAGACCCCACTCGTATTGTTACTAGTTATTATTAATACACTGGCACTAAGCTAATCTCATACGCGTCGTCGCTCCAAAAGAATTGAAACCACAAGGCAACAACACACGTTTGTACTTAAAGAGAACGGCAACACAATCCAGCAGAAGGGAAACTGAGTACAAATAAACAACAAAAACAAACCGTAAAGTGAATGTATTAAACAACAATTACAATAATCTCTATATACGAGTACATATCTCTGTACTAAGTAATCATCGATCGTTATCGCCAGCCATTGGTGGAGTATAAAACCGAAACCCCGCGCTGCTAGCACATCAATACGCGCAGACGATCGATCAACGCGACATTAAGAAAGGAAGCAGCAACTTCGCTACTTCCCGACACCAAACCGAGCTCAATTTTCAGTGGCAGCAGAAGTCGCCGCCAGTTTTCTTCATTACCTGAACCGCAGTGTTGGATGATTTGCTGTGTGGACCAACCGCGCATGTGTGTGTCTAACTAGTGGATGCAAATTTGTTTTATAGAAAAAGGAAAGTGTTTAGTAATACAAAAAAAATGTCGGAACAAAAAATAGAAAGTGCACAAAGTGAGCAAAAACAAAATCAGATTAAAATCAGTGCATGCAAAAATGGTGTTGAGATGAAAAAAGGTAAGAGGAGATAGCTGAAATGAAAAAACTTAAATAAAAAATCAATTTATACAAAAGTATAAATGACAGTTTTTATTTAATTTCTTCGTATAAAAAATGCGTTTAATAATCAAAAAAATAAAATAATCAAATTTTATTGGCATTATTGATAGTTTTGGTTCATAAATCAAGCCATAAAAGCGCTATATGGATAATCTTTACAGCCGTCCGAATAAACTATAAACTATAATAATCGACATTCCGTGTTAATACAATAAGTAAGGGCCGCCAGCGTTTTTAAATATGTGTTTTTAAGTGCGGAAATTCGAAACAAATTCGTAAATATATTTAATCAAATGAGATGTGCATAAATTTATATGCGCCAATGGGCGACCTCCTAAGAGTGTAGTGACATCAAAAATAAATTTAAATTTGCGAAAAAAAATCGAAAATAAACATTAAAAAAAATTTTAAAGTATACATATTAACGTACAATATTTAAATATGCGCCTTTTTCTGTCTGAGAATAAATTTTTGCATACACGAACAGCTGTTACAGTCGTCAGCTGTTTCATGATATTTTGCAAGCTGTGTAGTTTTCACCAATTAATTGAAGATGCATTTAGTACTTTTACATATTCGCAATATACTCGGAGATCTTTACCTAGCGGTGGTCATTCGCTATTAGAAAAATCAGTTCATTTTAATAAAATTCATAAAGACAATAGAGAGATCCCACTCGACCATTTTCTATTGATGGGCAATCGCTATTAGAGACAAATTTTAGTATTTTCTTTGACCGAGATTCGAACCCAGAAAATAAAGCACATACCCCATGCAGTCCTTTGCGGTGACAGCCGTTTTAAATAAATTTCATAGACATAGAGAGTTGCGACTAAGACGAGTTCGGCGAAACTCTGGGCACTAACGAAAGTATACAGATAGATTGTTCTAATCGTAATAACAGCAAAGTTGTTTCTAAATTATATTGGGATTAGTTGAGAGTTCTTGCCCGATTACGTTCCGATTGTGGTGATCCGATTTGGCAGGAACTCTTAGGATTAGATTTCGAAGTTAATTTCCAATATATTCGTGATTATTTCGATACCCGCCAAGGCCTTAGAACCCAACAACATGATACGAAGTTGGATGGAATGAAATAATTTGAAGATTGGATGTTTCAAAATAATTAGCAATTACTGTCTTCGGCTTTAGTCAAACGAGGCTTTAGGAACACACTTTAACCCTTCCTATTTTTAGGAAGCTTCAAAACGAATTAAGTTTAAGGCTTTAAAAACATTACATTCTTAATGGCATCATGCTTTTAGGCTCCTTAAAATTAAGACTGCCTCGGATTTTATAGAGGTAAATAGATGAGATGACTCTATTATAAGTATGAGTGAAAAACCAAGCATAAGGATTGTATGTATGTGATTGGCGTTGCAACCGTTTAGCCGGTTATAGCCGAATCGACGATAGTGCGCCATCTCTCTCTCTCCTTCGCAGTTCGGCGCCAGTTGGAGATCCCAAGTGTAACCAGGTCGCTCTCCACCTGGTCCCTCCAACAGAGTGGAGGCCTTCCCCTTCCTCGGCTTCCTCCGGCGGGTACTGCATCGAACACTTTCAGGGCTGGAGTGTTTTCGTCCATTCGGACAACATGACCTAGCCAGCGTAGCCGCTGTCTTTTTATTCGCTGAACTATGTCAATGTCGTCGTATAACTCGTACAGCTCATCGTTCCATCGTCTGCGGTATTCGCCGTTGCCAATGTTCTTAGGACCATAAATCTTGCGCAAAATTTTCCTCTCGAAAACTCCTAGTGTCGTCTCATCTGATGTTGACATCGTCCAAGCTTCTGCACCGTAGATCAGGACGGGGATGATAAGCGACTTGTAGATTAGGATTAGGATTAGAACTTTATTTATTCTTTATTTTTCATTCAAATATTAATACTAAATTTTGTAATTGTAATTCCAAAATTAGTTAACTTCAATTCTCCATTCATTTCGCAGCTAATCCAGGCAAGTATACAAGCGCTTTGGAACTCGACTACCTGCGTGAACGTTTACACAATTTACAAGATATTCTACTGAAAGATTTCAAAAAGCGCATAAACGAAGAAATCGAAGATGTCGTACAGGAGTTGCGACAACATGAACTGCAACTAAACGAATTCAGAGGCTTCGCTAAATCCCAAAACACCAACACCTGGAGTAATCGTATTGCTGTAACGGCAGACAACCAAACGGGGAATGGAAATGTACCCACCGAAAGCTCAGAAGAAATCTGCACCGCAAGTGGGGACAACAAAAAACTATCAGGCAAGCACAAAAAACAGCCACGCCCGCTGCCCGACAAAGTGTTCATAGTACGCGAATCATATCTCACGGCATTACTAGAGGTCGACCACATGCGCACCATTTATCACATATTCGCGTCAATATTGCTGATGCTACTCATACAGAGTATTTCATATGATTATTTGGCAGAGGGAAGGTCAGTAATTTTGCGTTTAAATTAATAAGATAATGACTCTGCGAAATATTTATTATTTATTTGCCCACATATTTACAGAGTGTACTTTGGTTTGGGCACCTTTAAGTCATCGCTGGTGAAAATTGAATACGTTTTTGGCATTTGGTTGTTGGAGCATACCGTCGTATTCCTACTCTATTACGCCTTCAAAATGTGGGCTAATGTACGCGTCAAATTGGCTAGGCAACGTGAGTACAATGCTTATTCTTTATATAGCTGAGTTTCATTAGTAAACTTCAAACCCGTGTCTAGTGTCTGAAATCTATTTTGAAGAAGTCAGGCTTTTATATAGTATATGTTATCAATTACGTTTTCCGATCTATTTAAACAAAGTATATTTTCGAAAGAGCTACCTTTACAATATTGCTCGATGATCAAGATAAGACTCGAATTTAATTTTATTAATCTAGTATTTACTTGACCATCTGGTTTATTGCGTCTTGCGGAAATACCTCAGGTGGCTTGTGATTACCAGTATCCATATTGCTTGTCAGACAAAAAATTGTAATTAAAGAGCTTATCTGATGATAAACCTACTAAAGTTATTGCTTATTCGTTCTTCGCTTGGAATTCTCACTTAAAGTTTCTTAAGGTAAATATTGAAATTAAAAAAAAAACACACACACATTTTATTGACATTGTACGCGAAGGACTTCGATATAGTTCATACATCTTCGCGACTACTTAGGGATTCAACGATACTTCCACAAACGGGTCGAACTATTTCAAAGTTTGAGTTCTTTCGTTAATTCCGACAAAATGACTAAGCCAGCGTAGCCACTGTCCTTTTATTCGCTGAACTATATCAATGTCGTCCTATAACTCGTAAAGCTCATCATTCCATCCTCTGCGGTATTCGCCGTGGTAAATTTTCAAAGGGCCAGAAATCTTTTTCGAAAAATCTTTCTCTCGAAAACTTCTCGTACCGTCTCATCAGAAATCGAAATAGACCACTCTTCTGCAATAAAAATCAGGACGTAAATGATGAGGAACTTTTAGATTTTGGTCAAGATATGTACGTCCCACTCAGTACAAAGTAGCCCCTGTGGGTGTTATTGGTTTTTGATCTATATTGACGAGAAAGTATTCGGCTAACTTAGTCTGCGGGCTGACTAAATTTCATTTTCCTGCGACATCAAGAAATCGCACATAATAATATCAAGCGAGCTGTGATCCATCCATAACATCTTTTATTCAAGTCTGGACTGGATTCGCACCTAGAAAGATAGTAAAAAAAGCTTTCATATTTTGAACCATTTATTATTAATCAAAAGAAAATTAGGGCTGATAAGAATTGAGGGTATACCAAACTAAGCTCTGCTTCAAATTCTTTTCCGAACACTGAATTCAAAATATATATTTCCAATACACAATGGGTAATGAGAACTTCTTTCGTACTTTTCAGCGGCGCTCCAAAGTTTCTGGTCACATTCCTGCTTAATAACATACATCAGCGCTCAGTTAGTGTTCGGTTACGTAGCCTCGGCTCTCTGCGTTAAGCTGGAATTAACATTTATAACCTCCTCCATTTTGTTGCTCGAGTCCACGAGACTGCTTATGAAGATGCATTCCTTTGTGCGCACGAATGCTGCACGCGTGCTCGCTGGTAAGCTGAAAACAGATGCGTTATCAAGTGATGTAAACGATGTAAGGGATCAACAGTCGTCGGCACAAGCAATACGTCTGCCTAGCTTCAGTTCCTACTTATACTTTCTCTTCGCACCGACTCTTATCTATCGCGATAGCTATCCGCGTACAACGCATATACGTTGGAAATTCGCCTTGGCGCGTTTTATGGAAGTGGTGGCAATTGCATTCGTTTACAGTTATTTGTTTGAACGCTATATTAAAGCACAGTATGAAAATATTGGACGTGAGGAATTGAGTCTACGCACGTTCGTCATTAAGCTGCACAGCATGGTTATGCCGAACAATATCATCTTTTTATGCGGTTTCTATCTCATCCTACATTCCTGGTTGAATTTCACAGCGGAATTGTTGCGCTTCGGCGATCGCATGTTCTATAAGGATTGGTGGACATCACACACTTATGATGCTTACTTCCGTAATTGGAATGTTGTGGTGCATGATTGGCTTTATGAGTACATCTATAAAGATTCCTATAATTACCTGTTTAAGGGCTCAAAGTTACCGGCAACACTGATGGTATTCTATACTTCGGCTTTGGTGCACGAACACATTATCGGATTTGCATTGCGACTATTCTTCCCAGTGATGTTTTGTTTCTTCGGTGGTTTCGCTGTGGTTATGGTATTTCTTTTCCGCAACGCATCCAAAAGAGTTGGCAACTTTGCGGTGTGGTCCACACTGATCATCGGCAATGGCTTGTTATTCTCATTATATAGTATAGAATATTATGCACGCCAAAATTGCACAAGAACTTATGAAAGCTGGACGGACTACTTTGTGCCCACAGTGTGGACTTGCTACAACAAATAGTAGTAGTATTAGTTGCGTACATTTTATGTATATTTATAGCTTTAGAGGTTATAGTGAAGCATAAATCTAGGTTTTTTAATTAATTATGTATAGATAGTTTAAATATTTAAGCGTCCTTAAAATTTGTCTTCGACGAGTTTTTACGAGAGTCGTAGAGTTCATAGAACAACAGAATGTATCAAAGAATTGTAGTAATGTAAGAATTACTGTGTACAAAATTATTTTATTTTTAAGTAAACTAAATCTTAATAAAGATACACATATTTTCTAACAAAAAATAAATTGCGTTTTGATTGATATATAGTTATCTTCGGGTTTCCAAAAAGGAAAACTCGACATAATCTGAAACAATTAACCTCACCGGAGGTAAAGAGAGATAGCCTCCTTCTGGATACTATAGTAGACTGTGTAGACTCAACATGTGTACTGAATGACACTAAGCACCTCTTGACATGCTTAAAGTGACGTTACCTTCTCTTTGATCCAACCCTGTCGAAACACATCGTTTCTTGGAGCTCCTGTTAAACGACTACGAGGAGAATAGATTAGTGCTTGCCAGTTCAAACAGGATAACCGGTATAACAACAATATCAACGACAGTGCAGGGCTTTGACTCTCCTCACTTCTGTATTTTGGAACCCTTGTCACGGACCCAATATTATTTTGTCATTTATAATCCAATTTCTGAGCTTTGAATAAGCTTCAATGGAACTCTTAGTTCGAGCCATTCTTGTAGAACCTGACAGTCCTGAGCTTGAGATCCAGATTCACCGCTTATTGGTGATATTTTTGTCAAACGAGTTGAGAAATCATATATGTATATTGTCCACCCTAGTCCAGTCCCATCTTTCTATTTGGATCATTTATCCATTTTATTTAAAATAATCGTATGCTTTAGTTGTTATAGACCAACTCTTTGACGCAAAAAGTTTCCCGTAACTTCCTTTAAAACATTTATTGAACAAGCAATAGGAAACATATTTAGAAACAATCTAGAAATTATATTCGCTATAAACAATATGATTTCAATATATCTAAAAAATTACATATAATTGACACGAGTACTTAAATTTTTGATGTCGACTGTTGTGAAATATCGTATTCCATTAAACACAAGGTGCCACTGATTTCAATATATTTTTCATTTTAAACATTCAAATAATCTTAAAACAAAATTATAACATTATAGATTTTTACAAAGATAAATATCCAAATTATATTTTAAACATAAAAACGCACAGATATATATAATTTTATTAAATTTATACGATCACATATTAACTGATTGTAAGGTCAGCTGGCAACTACAGCAATAACAATCAAAATAAAACAAAAAGAACGTCGTACAGCAGAATTATTTTGAGTGAAGGTAAATTAAATTACAACTTTTCAAATTACAGAACAAAATATATGGAAAAATGATTTATACAACAGTTGAAAAAGAACAAAACGTTTCTCATTGGAGTTTGTCTACAAGAATTTGAATGAAAAGAAAGCTATTTGTGAATAAGTCGAGTTTTAAAAAGGTCGTACAACGGAGGAACTTGTAATTTGTGTTTTCCGACAAAAAGTCAAAGAATACGAATTGATACAACAACAAAAGGTAAATGAATCTTCAAAGTGATAACCAACTGTTGGAGATAACAGTATGATTTAAAAATTACTTAATATAGGTATTTGATTATTAGTGTCAACAGCTAGGCAGTAAACAAAAACAAGGAAACAGCTGGTACTTACTTTGGACTGAACATTTTACAAAGGAGTGCAAAACAAGTGACATTTTCAAAATATGTTTGGTTCGCGCTGGTCGCGTTACCCAAACGAAATGGACGATTTGCGACGTTCAAATGCCACAGCATTAATACAGGAACGTCAATATGGGAATATAGATAGATATGTACAACGGCGTTTGCAAGTGTCATCAGCTTATATTGATCGACTCGAACAGGAGGCCGTGCTACGTGGTCATCAAGGATGTGTAAATTGTCTGGAGTGGAGCAGTAATGGGCGTATATTAGCGTCAGGTTCTGATGATTTTTGCGTAATGCTGTGGGATCCATTTCGCAAGCGTTGTCTGCGCAGTATAACAACCAAACATTGCGGCAACATATTCTCTGTTAAGTTTTTACCACGTCATAATGATGCACTCATTGCCACTGCTGCAGCGGATAGATCCATCTACGTGTTTGATATAAATCGTCCAAATGATGCTATACTTAGTTGTATTTGCCATGTGGGGCGTGTTAAACGTTTAGCCACAGCACCAGATTCGCCTTTTGTATTTTGGTCAGCCGGTGAGGAGGGTTCAATTTTGCAATTAGACACACGAGAACAACATCGTTGCAACACTGAAGGTAATCGTGTGCGTTTGATAAATCTTGATACACATGTGAATACACATGCTGAGGCCAAATGTTTGGCAATAAATCCACGTCGTACAGAGCTTTTAGCAGTTGGTGCCAATGATCCATATGCGCGCATATATGATAGACGCATGCTCCATCTAGTTTCGTCGCTGGTTAATGGAGGCAGTCAATTTCTTGTGAACGGTGCAGGTGACAAAAAATTTATATTTTTTTTAATATCAATTTCATAATAATATTATTATCTTCATTTGCAGATGACGCAAATGGCGCAATACCTAAAGACTGTGTTACATACTATTGTCCCGGTCATATAAGTAAAGATAATACTAAACTTATTGAGCACGATTCACGTGCTATCACGTACCTTACCTTCAATTCGACCGGCACTGAGTTGCTGGTAAATATGGGTGGTGAACACATATATCTATACGACTTACTGAACGCGGAACAACCGGTGTTTTTAAGCTTACCCGAGTACAAACCGCCACCAAGAACTACAGAAACCGACATAGAGATGGCTGGCATGCATCCAAATTATAACTCCTCTTCTCCGAATGGCACTAATGGCGGCAGTCAAGGCATGGAAGAGCATAATATTGTAACACAAAGTGCAATTAGTCCCGTCGATGCGCCACAAACAAGTAATCGACGCAAATTGCCCGAATACATTGAACGTTATAAGAAGATGGGAAACGATTTTCTGGAAAACGAAAAATACTTACGTGCAGTTGAAAAATATTCGGAAGCAATTGAAATGGCGCCCAACTGTTCGGTGCTATATCTAAATCGAGCAACCGCATATATGCGACGACTTTGGTTCGGTGATGTATATGCTGCATTGCGTGATTGCCATCAGGCGTTGCGTCTCGATCCTTCCTACATTAAGGCACATTTCCGTTTGGCACGCGCGCTGCTCGTACTCGGTCGACCGCAGGAGGCAGACGAGTGTCTTAAAGAGCTAATAGCGCGTTTTCCCAGCTATGCGAATAATCATGGTATCATGATGCTGCATAAAGACATTAAAGAAAATCGACAAATGTCACAATCACAACAGCAACAACAACAACAGCAACAGCATGGCAGTGATCAACAACACTATAACTGTTTAGAACTATCCGATGCTGAATATCAATGGCGCAGCAAAGCTAAAGACTACAGCAAACGATTTGTGGGGCATTGCAATACGACAACGGACATCAAAGAAGCCAATTATTTCGGCAGTGACGGTGATTTTATTGTCGCCGGTTCGGATAATGAGAGTTTCTTTATTTGGGAGCGCAACACAGGTAAAATACGTGCAATCTACAAGGCGGACGTTTCGATTGTGAATTGTGTGCAACCGCATCCGGAAATTTGTTTGCTCGCGACGAGCGGCATTGATCACGACATCAAAATATGGTCACCAATTGCACCGTCCGCCGAGGAGCGACCAAATTTGGTGGAATATGTTGACAAGACGGTTGAGGACAACCAGCAAAAGATGAAAATGGATCCTTTTAATATGAATTCAGGCATGAATGGTTTCTGCCTGAATGGATAATGAGTGATAAATATCAAAATATTAATTAATGTAGAGTTTGCAAATTTTAAGGGGTTAGCTCAACTAAATTGTTTGCAATGGAATTCAAATACCATGAATTAAAATAAATTTAGGAAATAAACTAAACGAAAAATTAATGGAACTGTTAGTCGTACACGTATGTAGGACTAGCGCGTGTTTTGTGGGCGACAGTAAACAATTTAGCAGCAACTGCTTTAGCATTCAAGTGCCAGAAGTTTTGGTGTGAAATTCATTGTTTTCGCATTACATTTCCTATAGTTTTTGTTGTTGCTGAAACCTATTTTAATATTTATAAAGCTTTAAATTTCGCTAAAATGTTTAAATATTTTTTTATTTAGGTTATCTCCGTTTAATTCTTTATAATATTTATATTTTTTGGTTTTCTTATGCGGCAGCTATGCAATAAATTTGTCACTAATTTAAACTTCGTCGTCCACAAATGTCAAAATGTTAATAATAAATTTTTTAGAAATATATTATTATATTATACTTAAACAGGGATGGTACTTCTTCGTCGAATCGATAACGCTTGAACATGTAAACAAACTAAAATAAGTTTAAGTTATTATATTTAGTTTTAAATGAACGTATAAAGAATTTAAATACATTGTTACTTTTTTAAAATAAAACTACTCGAAAAAATAGAAAAGGAAATGAATGTTAAATATTAACAGCTAAAATGTTATCGATTCGACGTAGTTTAAACCTTGTATGTATACATAGATCTTAAGAAGGGCCATCTAAATTTAAACAACTAGCAGTAGAATTTCGCTAATCAAATTAGAAAAAACATAAGCATCAAAATAAAATCGCGTCTAACGATGAACTGGAGCTAATTACTTTAGATATGGGTTATCGCATCAAATATGAAACAAATCAAAATTTTTGTAGAGCGCAAAGAAGTGGGTACAAACTGATGTAAAAAAAAAACAATTATAAACAAAAAAAGCAATAATAGAACTAACTATATGTAAGCTATAGCTTAAACTTCACTAAAACACTTGACAGCTTGACTTGAAACTTTCAATACAGTACGTCACATGGAGGTAAAAACTAATAGAATTACCCTATATAATATGTATGAGTATGTAATTTAGTGAGTTTAATTTTTATTGTATGAATACATCATTTCTTAAATGCACATTTGTTTGAAACACAATTTAATTTCTTACATAAAATGCTCACAATTACCTTATAACAATGCATGTATTTGTATCCTAATCAGTTTGTATCAGCCTGAAACGCTTCGAAAAATCTATTCCTGAGACTGCGTGTGTGTCTATATTATATAAAGCGAGAGAATTTGCCTTTATACAAAAAACAACACACTGTGTAATCCTTATTAAAACGAACTATCAATGTGAATACTATTATTTGTTTTCATTAAAAAGTTATTTTCGAACTAAAAATCAAATATGTGTTTCATTATTCTGAGATATTAGCGTAAGTTTATTCCGTAAGTTAGTTGTTGTTGTTTTAGCGGTATAAAAAATTCCCCAAATAAAATTGAAGACGAGTTTGACGAGTCTTCGGCCGGTTAAAAACCCGGCTCCGTTTCTGTTACTTAGAGCCGACTGTCGTGGGAATGGTTTCGTAAGTTAGTCTTAACGAACCGAGTATGCAAGTTATGCTGTTACAATTACAACAATAAAAACAAAGTTCAGAAGCTCGGTATCTCTATTAAGTTTTAAGAGGTTATACCAGTGTGACACTTTCAAAAAATCGATATGTTTTGTTATTTCTTTTGCCTTTGAAATCGGCAAGATCGTATCTGAATGAAAACGTTCTAAAGAGCTACCGCTCGCAAGTATAATCCTCTATAGTTGAATCTTTAAACCCTTTTTCCGAAAATTTTTTCAAAATTCAAAAAATTAAAATTGAAAAATATCGTTTCGTCATCATAACTCAACGAGTAATAGACCGATCGAATTCAAATTGAAATTGAGTGTTCTCGAATATATGTATTTACTATACAAAGACTTACGATCTCTTTCATTGGTTAAAATTGTTAATTTGGCTTTAAAAACCCTCCATTTTTACCAAAAAAAACAACTTTTTTCAATACTACGCCATTTTGTTATTTTTTCAAAAATCGTAGGTTATATATAGTATAGGAAATACCTTCAATTTTAATAACCTTTTTGTATTTTTTTTTTTGTTTCTGCAACTCTTTCGGCCGGAATCAGGTCAGAAATTGGGAAACTTTCGAAGACTCCGTTATTTTTCCAATAGTTTTTGTAAAAATTCATTAAATATAGCTGAAAATAGACCTTACTATGTCCAAAAAACTTCAAAACATTCGATCGAGTACTTTCTTTAAAAAAAATCCCAAATATCACCTAATTTTTCATGGGTTACACGGGTCTAGCCCCTTAAATATTTAAAAATGAAAACCAACAAATTTCTGGCGTTTTAATTTATTTGTGTCATTTAAAAACTATATTTCACATGTATGTATGTATATATTTCTTATATTTTTCCATACTATTATAATTATTTGCATGTATTATATAAATTTAAAATTTTGTTTTCTATCGCGCGATTTTCTTTATATAATATATATATATATATATATTATTTTATTATAAACTAAAAGTTAATAGCGATTATAATTATGTTTGCAATTCGCAACTGTGTTTCATGAACTGAAATAAATTGTTTAAAGTGGTAATTAGATGTACTATAAATCAGTATTAGCATTTTCATGTGTGTGTATTTATATAAAATTGATAACAAAAAAATCGTAATATTTGAGTTTAATTGAATCACTGCAATGTAACTAATGCTTAAACCAATTGAAACGCAAACATAAATCGCTGAACACAAATCGAATTTATCAATTAATATTTAAATTAAATGAGCTATTATGTTACAAAAGCTTTGGAGCCATTCCCTTTATATTGTGTGTCTGAATGTGTAGCAATAAACTATTTTGGAAGCAAGTCGTATTAGATAGAGCGTCATACTATAGCACTTTCAATAAGCTGTGAATTCGAAATTTTAAAAATATTAAATTAGTTGCAATAAAAAATATTTGTTTACAACTATTACAGCCTTACAGCTGCTGAGTTATAATAAAAAGTGTATGATCAAATATTTTAAACAACAACAAGTTTTTTTTTAACCACAAAATGTTTAATTTCATGTGACGATCAGTAATAATAAGCGCTTATCGAAAGTGTTATAGGTTAAGCTAGTTGAGTTATGAAAAAAAAAGCTTACCACAGTACAGAAAATCAGATTTTTTGCAGGTTTTTTTCTATTTTTTTTTTGTAAATGAAAATTAGAAAACCAAAGCTGAGAAATTGTCAAAATCCGATTTTTTCATGATTTCTTTATATTTTTGTTGTATGTAAAATTAAAGCAAAGCAGTGAAGTTGTCAAAAACTGTATAATTACTATTTTACTGCCATGAAAAATGTGGAAAAATGTAGCACACGCATCTTGTCTGCTTGTCTGTTTGTATGTATTTATAGTATAAATGTACGAATAATTGCAACTCTAAATGGGTAGCTTAGTATATCTTAGTGCTAAACAGGAGGTACAATCCCATTCTTAGTGTTTTCAACCCGTTCATTCGCCTTTTTACAAATTGTCAAATTTTACTTTATTTATTTAGCATTCTACAGTATCGTTTATAGTTATATATATATATAATTGTTTTTATCATTAATAATATTATATACTACAAAATTCTTTATACGCTCCAACTAGTGGCAATTAAGTTGTTGTTGTTTTTTTATTATACGCATTAAAGTGTGAAAATTATATAATTTTAGTATATAGTATATAAATAAGTCAGTATGTGAGACAGCTTTGTGTAAAAAATTACATAAAAATGTTTAACAGAAAGCAATAATTATGGAAATTCTAGCAAATGATGATATATTATGTTGAGTTTCTTTATGTTTCAGTTTTCAGTTTAAAATTTAACTGTAGGCATTTTTTGCCAATCAGTAAATATTAAAACGATCTTGAGAGAATGCAGTAGTAAACATTTGGGTTCTAATAAATTCTTTCAATTAAATATTTTGTTCCACTCTTTATGGTTGTAGTAAGTAGTAGCGTTTATTTTTATGGTTTTTTAGTAGTTTACTAAATTTTTATCAATTAATTACAAATAATTTTACGCATTTAAAATAAGATTTATTCTGCTTTTTTTATTTACGTTAATTTAAAATTATAATCATTCCTTATTTTTAGTTGTAGGCGTATATTTTGTTTTTTTTTTTTATTTGTATTTATTATATATAGTCGTATGTTTTTGTATTTTTTTTAATTTTTTTATTATTATTATATTTTAATTATTTACCACCATCAACCTTCCCGTTTTATAGAACTGGGAGTTTCTGCCAGACCTTTCACTTTGAGGCGATCAGCAGTTTTCAAGAAGGCCGGCAATTGCTCTTGCGACACATTTACTTCGCCGGCATACATAAACTCCAATATAGCTTGCAGATGTATATACGAGACATCTTTTAAAATAATGATGGGATGTTTCGAGGGATTTTCCTGTTATAAAAAAAAAATTTTAAATTAAATTTATTTATTTATTTTAATGAAAAAAATTGCAGTTTTTTTACGTACCTCCAAAAGTGCTTTAAAATACGGGCTACATGCAGATAGTACCATTTTGTGCGCTTTGCAAGTTTGTCCTTCGCAGGCAAGGGTTACCTGAAATGATTATGCATAAAATATTGTAGAAAAAATACATTATCATAATAAAATATGAAAAACTACTAAAAATATATTTCTACACAAACGGTGTCTAGCTAGTTACTAGCTGCAAACTCAACATAAAATGTTTTCAGTGTGCGTGTTTCACCTTCTTTATGCACCCAGAGTAACCATTTGTATATAAATATTATATATATGCTATGTATGTTTGTAACTGCAGACATTAATTTACACCTCTTTACTCAGGTATATTTCAACAAAGCTGTCTTCTAGTTTTGAAAACCTTTAAAACAACAACAACAAAATCTATGTATAACTCATTAAATATTAAATGCAACTTAACAGCACAAGCAGCAATAATCGCTGATGGCGAAACTTCCAAGAAAGCAATGGATAATAAAGAAGCGAAAAGTGAAACTCATGGCTCAATGACACAACAAAATAGCAAAAGATTTTTTTCGTTAAATCGAAAACAAATTACAACCAAGGTAAGATTCTGGCAGTTTTACACTTTTTTTATTCTCGCCGACATTCATATTTGACTAACCAATTTTAATGAAGATAACACTCCTATATGAAAGTTGGGTTAATAGCAGGAATTAAGTTCCGGCAAGTTTTAAATCGTTTAATTCAATATTATAATGAAAGAAACAGGGTTTCGATAATTATTACTATTATAAGCCTTATTTCTGTGGCAAGTGGTCGATGGATCTGTATTTCTGAAAAGCGTAGGTTTTCTCGTTTCATTTAAGCCCACTTGTCTATTTATAGACTGGATTAACATCTTTCCAGAACCAATACTTAAGCTGCAATATGATTACGAAGCTGTCTTCAATCCATAACATTAAATTTGTTATTTTTTTTATAGCTTGTTATCTGAGAAAACTCTATCGTAATAATGACCTATAAACCCAACATAAAAACAAGGTTTTGTGGTTTTACCAAATAATAATTTGAGCTTTAAAGCAAAATTAAGAAAAGTCAAGAGTTCATTATTCAATAGCCGGGAACTTTATATCAGATGGGTTGGCGCGACATATGTATGTATGTATTTCAAGAAATTAGTTAACAAATATTGTTAGTTAAAGGCATTAATAGTGAACAAGGCTAACTTTAAATCCGGATATTTCGGGGTTTCGCAGAATTCATAGAACTGAATTTGAGCTTTAAAGCAAAATTAAGAAAAGTCAAGAGTTCATTATTCAATAGCCGGGAACTTTATATCAGATGGGTTGGCGCGACATATGTATGTATGTATTTCAAGAAATTAGTTAACAAATATTGTTAGTTAAAGGCATTAATAGTGAACAAGGCTAACTTTAAATCCGGATATTTCGGGGTTTCGCAGAATTCATAGAACTGACCTAACCTCACTTTATAATTTTTTTTTTGTAAACAGCCCGTTTTAGAAGCTACAAATTAGCTACTAAGTTTTGTTATTGACTAAAAGGAACTACAGTGGAACTTCCATAACTCTAACTTCTATAAATCTATAAGATCTCCATAAGTCGAACTTTTAAATTGGCAATAGCGTTAAGAAATCAAATTTCATACAAAACTTAAATTGGCAATAGAAGTCAAATTTTATACAAATTTCCTTCCATAAATCGAACTTTTTGACAAGTGCAAAATAAAATTTAAAATTTTACTATCGAGGCAGAATTTTAAAAGAGGCTCTTTATATTGTAAGGAGGCAAATGGGCGAAAGGACACTTGGGATACAGACGTCAAGAGCCAAACAATTGCGAAATACAACAAACAAAATTACAGAATTTATGTTTTAATGTATTTAAATAAAACTTTTTGCGAAGTAAATAACTAAAACTATGGGTAAATCTATATTTTACAGCTTTTTGAAAAATGTATGTATGTTTTAATGAAAATTTCTACAACTCGAAGTCTCACTAACTCGAAGTTTTTTTGTGGATTATGATGATTCGAGTTAGAGAAGTTCCACTGTATTTTTGTTTTTGTTAACTTTTCAAAAGAACTCTTACTATCTTCAAGCATTTCATTTTTAGCAAAATATTAAACAAATATTTCACTTTAAAATTCTATTAGTAATATAATTTATGATTATTTAATTTACCGTAATTTAACAATAAAAAATAGCAAAATCTTGTGAAAACTACGCACTCTTTACAATTTCAAATTACAAACTTAATACTTACATCTGTAAAACTTTTCTCATCCCTCAGGTGCCGGAACGAGGTCACCATATTCGTTTGGAAATCGTTCCATTTTAGGAAAAACTGTTGGTCAGACGACATCATTAAAGCGGCTTTCTTTTTATTTACGAACGCAGACCAGAAAATGTATAATAATTATATCGTACAGCACAGCGCCCTTATGACGTTGTTCGGGGTCAGTTATAATAATCGGTGAATTTAAGTTGTAAGAGTTTCCAAAAGCGTTTATTTATTTTTTTTCAATTTATTGAAATTCTAATTGTTTTATTGCCAAAGCTGCAACTCTGCTTTGTGAAATATATAGTCCAATATGGGTCAAGAGACGACAACAAGAGTTATACAAAATCACACAGTGCCTTTACTCCAATACAAACAACTACTTCACACTCATGGGCGCTCCACAAAATCGCAATGCAAACTATTATACTGTGTATCGGAAGTTTTGTTGGTATTTTCAGTTGCTAGTCTTGTGCTGTTACTGTTGCTGATGCTGCTGCTGCTGCTCCACCGTTTTCAGATTTAATTCGCGTTACACGTATTTAGTTGTTGTTTTTCGACAAATAGTGCTGTTGATCTTTTCAGAGTTTAAATATTTTTATTATTTTTTTGTTTTTCGTTTCTTATTTGTCTTTCACTTTTGAGCGCGCAGAGAATTCGCAATAGTCGCACTCAAATACAAAATAATCAAATACGAAAACCAAATTGCTCTCACGTTGGCTTTTCTTTCGGACTATTGCTTGCATATGCTGGTGTACAGGGCACAGTTGTGATCAGATCTGCATGCCGTCGTATTGCGCGATCAGTAATTCAACTCACGAGAGCGTTTCCGCTACTTCTATTTTATTATTGTTGCTTTAATGTGGAAACGTTGGGAATTTCTGTAAATAATAAAAACAACAAATGTAAATTCACATATTTACACATGTATAAGTAATGATAAGTAAATTTCCCTTTGCTAAATGAAAACTTAAATTATAATACAAGGGTGTACAGCGAAGAGTTTCTAATTCATTGGAGAGAGCGCGGTGTAAATTTAGCGATTACTAATAAAGGGTAAAATGGCAGTAGCTCTAAATAAAAAAAACACTATTATTAAAAAATATAAAATTAAAAAATAATAACAATAATAATAAAAAATTAGAAAACAAAAATAAAAATAAAAGAATTAAAAAATAAAAATAAAAAAATGCAGGAAATTGAAATTATAAAAAATTTAAAATAAAATAAATAAATAAAATTTGGCGAGAAACCGCAAAATTTTAATGGGTTTGAATCAGTGCATAAAATGCTTAGCGAAAATAGTTGTAAGTAATAAATGCCAACAAACCAAATACCCACATACGAAAATCAGTAAAATGCAAAAATTTTTCGCTCAAGGAAATCCACTTTTAGTTCAGGAAAAAGCTACATTCCGCACCACACTCAAAGTACTCATTTATAGTTAAAATTTCTGCTTCTTGTATGAGTGTGTGCTGTGCTCTTTTGACGCCAAATCTTCGGTGTAATAGTAAATGCATATTTTTTTGCAAAATAAAAAAAATTAATAAAATGTAAAAATTAAAAGCAAATAAAAAATGCATATTGCAAGCGTAGAACAACAATTAAATAGGTCGCCAATCAATTAGATTCTATAAGAAATTGAAAACACCATAGGGTAATCAGTACATACGGATGTATATGTGAATGATGTGGTTATTAATTTTCGAGATCTTTCTTGATTAGACTAGTTGCTATACAGCAATGCAGTTTGTGTCTCTACAACATCAGAGGTTTATTTAAAATTTATATTTTAATTTTAAAACAACAGCAACCAATTTTTCCAGATATATGGAGTTAAGTTAAGTAGACCCGGTTAACAGAAAATTGAAGTTAACGAAAATAACTAGAATCCCTTGGCATAAGACATTTGGAGATAATCTCAGACAAAGAAAACATTTGACTTTTTACGAGATTTTTCCAAATTCTTTAATATGATTGATTATGATTATTGTTCAGAAGAGTTCAACTCAAAAAGTAAAAAAAAAAACAATAAATTTTAGAAAAACAATTAACTAAAAATATTTTTTTTTATAAAAATTATAATTTTCCATTTTAACGAAAAATGTCTAAACGCTCACATATGCAAATGTATACAATTATTGAAAATGCAATTGCGTTAACCCCATGCATACAAAAGCAAGTAATATAAAATGTTGCTTCATACCACAAGTGCGCGACTGGAAGCTCCCACAAAACTTTAAAGCCACATATAAGCTAAGCACACGTGCATACACAAATATCATTTTGTTGGCGCTCTTTAAATACATCCGTATACATATATTACCGATATGGAAATACATATTTATATATACAGTATACAGTAATGAAAGCATTAAAAGTAAAAGGAGAAAAATAGCAAAGTAAAATGAGCCAAACGTAGTATGCAATAAGCAGTGGTGGAGAGCAAGCAAACGACGACGACGTTACCAATCCAAGCGAAAAAACTACCTTTCACTTTTCAAGGCAATTTCTGCGCTGTTAACTACATAGCTGTCCCACTGCACAACGCTGCACTGCATCATCTGCGTACAGAGCGTCAACCGACATATAACTAACTGGTGATTCAGTGCGTTGGTACAGACCAAAACATTGCCTCATACCAATAACGACAAACAAACACATGTGCAATGCAGGTTTTTATTACATACAAACATGCATATGAATATACCCGACAGTAAATTTAGACAAACAGCTTATTATTGTGTTGAGAACTCAATAAAAAACAAGTAAGGAAAGGCTAAGTTCGGGTGCAATCGAACATTTTATACTCTCGCAATTTATTTAGAGATTTACCTATATTTTCGTTGAAAAATTACTCTTAGGCACTGAGTTCTTCATGTTTGATATCAGAGGCCTTGAAAAGTCATGATCCGATTTTGACAATTTTTCCACAAGTGATGTCACAGTTCAAATACAGTATTTGTGTAAAGTTTTATTTCGCTATCTTTGTCGGTTCCTTATGTATACATTATAAAGTGAACGAATCAGAAGGATTCAAAATTGCGTTATATGGGAAGTAAGCGTAGTTGTGAACCGATTTCGCCATATTCCAGTGTCATCAGGGTGTCAAGGAAGTGTTATATACCGAATTTCATTGAAATCGGTAGAGTAGTTATTGAGATATGGTTTTTGACCCATAAGTGGGCGACGCCACGCCCATTTTCCATTTTGTAAAAAAATTTCGGTGCAGCTTCCTTCTGCCATTTCTTATGTAAAATTTGGTGTTGCTGACGTTTCTCGTTAGCGAGTTAACGCACTTTTAGTCATTTTCAACCTAACCTTTGTATGTATGGTGGGCGTGGTTATTATCCGCCTTTCTTTGGACTATATAAGGAAACGGCTAAAAGAAACGACTGCAGAAAGTTTGGTTTGCCAGATATATTCAAAAAACCTATTTGGGGGAAGGGTCACGCCCACTTTTCCAAAAAAAAATACATTCAAATGTGCCCCTCCATAATGCGATCCTATTTTCCAAATTTTATTTTCAAAACTTTATTTATGGCTTAGTTATAGCTCTTTATGTGTTTTTGGTTACCGACACTTTGTGGACGTGGTAGTGGTCCGATGCCGCCCATCTTCGAACTTAACCTTCTTATGGTGCCAAGGAACACGTCTCAATTTTTACTCAAGTTTCAGCTTGCACGGACGGACAGACAGATATCCGGATTTGAACTTTACTCGTCACCCTGATCACTTTGGTATATATAACCCTATATCTAACTCGTTCAGTTTTAGGACTTACAAACAACCGTTATGTGGACAAAACTATAATACTCTCTTAGCAACTTTTGTTGCGAGAGTATAAAAACTGTGACATTACAGTTATCTGAAGTGTGGTTTTCAATTTTCATACTGTATAGTGGATCCTCATATTCTTTAATCTGTATAACTTTAAAATATTTTACCATACTAAAGCCATTTACGAGATAATTCTCATAGAACTAGTATTTTGTACAAACACAGTCATGTTTTACCACATGGTTTCAACGCAAAGGGTTTGCCATAAAGATTCAGCACCCTCCCACCGCTATAATTTATACTCTATCAGTTGCATTGATCACTGCTGTTACGCCTGCGCACAGTTTCAGCGTTTTAATACGTGTGAAATGTGCCAATGTGTAGCAATGAATAAAAAAAAAACAATTCAAAAACTGGGAGAAAGAGAGTGTAAAAAGTTAAAAAGCGAGCTAAATTTAGCTTTGTATTACTTTTCCATGAGCGTTTTATTTCACATTTTATTGTGCAATCGTAGCAGTTGTGTGTGTGTGTTTTTTCATTTCATTATAGTTCATGTTGTCTGGCTGCTCAGTAGAAATTCATCCAATGAGTTGTGTAAAAGCGCTAAGCCAGCATAAATAATGAGTTACTATGCAGTCAAGTCAGTAACTATGTTTGTGTGACCAAAAAATAACTTGAAGACTTTTTCTTAATTTTATAATTTCGTAAAAATGAAAATATGAGAAAATTAATTTGTACATATTACAGCTGCTTGTGTATAAATTTAATTTATAAAATAAAAATAACTAGTTTTAGGTATTTGTTCACATTACATTTAACATTCAAATATGTAGAACTTTCATTCAAATCAAATAGAAAACAATGGCGTTGGTATAAAATATTGCCTTGATTTTGAACGGTATTTAAAATTACTTTTATATCATTTAAATACTTAACTTGAATATTCTTTAAACATAACGACTATGAAATATTTCATTGCAGTTGGTTTATGTCTACAGAAAAATTAATCCGCTCTAGTTATAGTAAGAAGATACCATAAATGAATATAGAAAAGAGAATTTACAAACCGTTAACCACTATTACTAATTATATGTGGCAATTAGTAGAACGGGATTTATTGAGAAAAGGTAACGAACGATCTTTTTTCTCTCTAACCAATCTACATATGTATTTTGCTCCCAACACAGAAAACGCATGCGAACTCACAACTATTGGATCTTAAATACTTTCGTCTTAATGTGTATAAGTTGCGTTATATTAGTAATGTATTCACCGGCAGTTACTTGATTCGAGAGTTGTTTTCCGTCACTCACAGTTCTTTCGCAACATTACTTTGACAACAACAGCACTTTGTTTGTTTTTTGCTGCTAACACTTAATGCTGTTGTTGTTGGTAAAAAGTTGCGACATTCAACCAAGCAGCGAAAAGCGAAGAATCCAACGAGTCAACATTAGACAACAACAAGAAACTTGTATATACTTTGGTTATTAGAAAAAGTTTAAAAAATTACAGCTGTGAATAACATGTATAGTGGTTAGAAATATGTAAAATGAAGACGCAGAATAAAAATATTAATTAATATTATTAAAAGACATAGACCCACTTATTAACTGATATTGCCGATCTCTATTTGATTGAATGTAGAATTTGGTATGACTCTTATTTTGGGGGGAACGATAGATTTATTCAGACATGTATAATATACTGTTGTATTCTGCGAAACAAATACAAATTTGGGGTCGGCTTTAGTATACCGTCCCACGATTTCGGGGTTAAAATGGATATGTACGTATTGAGGAGGATCTCCAGATTACGAATATATATAATTATTGCCGCTGCAAACTTAAAAGTAGTTCTACGCGGAAGAACTTGTTATTCCACCTCTTTGACAATCCCCGGTGTTAGCTCGACCAGGGTTAAGGCCGAAGGCCGCCTCTGCAGAAAGTAGTTCTACGCGGAATAACTTGTTATTCCACCTCTTTGATAATCCCCGGTGTTGGCTCGACCAGGGTTATTTTTTCGATTCGATTGCATGTGGCAACACGTATGTTCTGTCATCTTGCAACCCTTTTGTTATTGTACAAATAAACAGAATTGTGCGAAAAGTTAAATGTTTATTTACAGCAAATTTTAATATAATTTGTTAAAAATAAATATGTAGAAACAAATTTGTAAAGTGTAAATATATTTAAAGTGCAAAATATATGTGAAAAATTCAATATACAGTGAGAAATAACGCGTTGAAAATTGTTAATTTTAAATCTTTAATTGCAAATATCTCAGAAACTATAAGTTTGCGGCGGCAATAATTATAAATATTCGTAATCTGGAGATCCTCCTCTATCCGCCCATATTCACTTTAACCCCGAAATCGTGGGACGGTATACTAAAGTTGTCCCCAAATTTGTTAATAAGGATTCATATCTATTATATATGAAAATCGTGCAACAGCTGGACAAAGAATGTTGTAAGCCGCTTGACATTCAATGTGCTACTGTTTAATATTCTGCGAAAAATATTTTACATCTCATGAAATATTTTCATTAAAGTAAAAGTAAAGACCTTTTAAAATTATTGATTAATTGACCCAAAGTAAGCATTTAGATTATCTAATTAGCGTACTTATTAATAAATTAAAATAAATTTAGAAACTTCAAAATTTCACTTAACAGCTGGGTCTGCATTTATTGAACGTAAGTACATGGAATAATATACAGAGAAGTAATCAACACCACAGCATTTTAAAAATTAATTACAGATTGTCTATGCACCTACAAACGAGCATACATAGATATTAACAATCAATACAATTTTGTCATACAACAAAAAAGAGCTATGTTAAGTTAAAACTTAGAAGAAGTTAGAACTTCTTAATTCTTTTTCCTTAATTAATGCCAGAATTTATTATTTAGTACGATCCATTGATAAGGCAATACGTGGTAGTAATACAAGAAAATAAAGAAAAAATATTGTGTAATAAATGCACTTCTTGTTTGCCGACATCTTTACAGGCCTGCCTGCATGCATTGCTTCTTGAGTTTACTATTGCACTTGCACAACCAATACCAGCCGTCAAATTTACCAAACCAAACAACGGCTTGAACATGGTCATCAGACGGCGAATAGCAATACGAACAAAAGTGCACACACACACAAAGAAATACAAATAGTCACGGCAGCACGGTAGTTTAGTAGCAACAACTGAACAATAAAAGCCCAACTTACATTTCTAGAAAAACCACTTTTTCATAGAAATTGTTTTTTAGGTCGCCTTGGACTCATTTTTCGTTTTTTCAACTACGCCACGCTCACTTCACTTCTTTGCTTATTGCTTCTTCGCAATTGTCTGGCTACTCTTTCTCTCTCAATTTCTTAGCAGCTCTTTGCTTTTACTTCAACAAATCCACTGTCGATCAACGATGACTTTACTCCATTTACACAAGCACACGCATTCGAAGTCAAAACACACAAACATATTCACTTATATTAACGCGTGCACTGTTTCATTTTCTTGCTTACAAGAAACTTCTTTCGCAATTTCCTCACATTTCATCAGCGTGAACGTTTACAACTATCACCCACTAGTGTTTGATGCACTACATATACTTAATACCTATGAATTACAACTGCATAAACTTACGTATAATTTTAATTGCACAAAGCACACAGGATCTTTCTATTCACAATATTTTGCTTTCCTTTGTTACTCACTAAATTTCATGTATGCATACATGGTCATTTCGTCATTCATTCTTGCTTTCACCGCACCGCTGTTTCCTAAGCTTACCTCTTTTTCAATACTTTTTTATTAAGCACACGCTGCTTTGCTCCTTTCTCTAGTACTAGTAGCTGGCTTGCTTTTTCTTTCGTCTTTCACGGCGTTCAACATAGAAATGCACACCGCACAATTTCTTCTTCTTCCGTTACTTTTCTCCAAGATTTCGCTTCGGCTATCTATTTCTTTCTTTTCCTCTTTCACTTTCAACTTCTACTTTTTCGCTTCCTTTATTAAAAGAAAATTAATCTTTCAATTTTCAACTTATTACTTTTTATGCATTTATTTTTTACACGTTACGTTTTCCGTAGTGTACACGCAATTGTATTTGGAAAAATTCCGCTTGTTTTGCACTATTCGATGCAACCGATGAAAAACAATACTTCACTCAATCACCGCCTTTCAGTTTCAGCGAGAAAAACAAAATGAAAGTCGTTCTTCTTTCCTTTCGATTATTTACTTTACAGCGAGTTTACATTGAGAACAGTTGGACAGAGTTGCTAATCGGATTATCCTAAAATTTTTTCAATAACACCAAGTGACATTTGAACATCTAAAACTAATTAAAAATAAGAATAAGAAAACCTTTTATGTCATTTTAAATTATGTTAAGTACTAAAAATATTTACAAGACAATAATATTAATTGTTATTAAATATATTAGTATGCTTGAAAATCTCTTTGTGTAATTCAATTTGCTATTTTCACAAGTTTAAGCTAAGATTTCTTTGCTTTAATATATATTTTTTTATATTTTTGAAGTATTTAATATTTTGAATTATAAAATTTTTAATTTTCATTATACTTTGAATGAAAATGAAAACGAACAAACCCAATTAGCCAATAACTGTTCCCACATCTAATTTATTCCCTATACCAAAATCAAAAAAGTCAACAGCTGTTTTGTGTTATGATTTTACTGCACCTATTTTCTTATTTGCACGTGAATTTATATATTTGTTGTTGTTTAAATCTTACTTGGTAGTTCCCGCATTATGTTAATTAAGAATATATTTTAAAATGCTTTCGTTACGACGATCAATAAAATATACTTTACAAAGTTATATTAAGTACAATGTGCGGTTTTGTAGCAACAATTTATGTCAACATACGGCTAACGTAAATGAAAATGATCATAATCTTTCCGTGCGTCAATCGGAATGGAAACTTGCACAAGAGCGGTATGCAAAGCATCCGCTAATTCTATATAGTAACAAACTAGAAGAGCAAATAGAATTTATGAGCCCTCAACAACTCCGCGCTTATAAACATAAAGAAGTCGTAAAGGAAAAACTTAAATTACGCTATTTACAAAACCAACCACAAACCATAAGTGAAACAAAACGGAGTGTTAATGGAAACGATGGTAAAGTAAACAATTTCCCAATCAGTTGGATGGAAGATTATGAATTTTATGAGGGCAATGACAGCGGTACACATTCCCCTTTTGGTACAGCCGATAGTAGTATACAACCTTCAACTGTGCCTTGTAGTGGTTGTGGAGCGCATTTGCATTGTTCCCGGACTAATTTGCCAGGTTAGTACATTTGTGTTGCTAAATATTAATATACATAATTATAATATTACACTTTATCCAGGTTACATTCCGGCAGAGATATTTAAAGGTCGTTCGAATAAAGAGCTGCAAACAATAACATGTCAGCGCTGTCATTTTCTAAAGCATTATGATATCGCGTTAGATATTGAGATAAGTCCGGAATCATATGTCGAAACCATATCACGGATTAAAGATGAATATGCTTTAGCAATAGTAATTGTGGATCTATTGGATTTCCCATGCTCTATATGGCCAGGTATAGGCGATGTGCTTGGTCACAAACGCCCAGTATTTGTAGTTGGCAATAAAGTGGACTTACTACCGCGAGATCACAACAATTACTTGGATCATGCTAAAAGTTGTTTGAAAGACCAAATGGTGCAGTGTGGATTCGACACGCTCAACATTAAACACATTAGCTTAATTTCTGCTAAAACGGGTTACGGAATTGAAGAACTCATAACACAGCTTCATAAAATTTGGGGTTACAAGGGAAATGTTTATTTAGTTGGTTGCACGAATGTTGGAAAAAGTTCACTTTTCAATATACTTTTAAATTCTGATTACTGCCGACCGGAGGCAACGGATTTAGTGCGCAAAGCAACGACATGCCCTTGGCCAGGCACAACTCTACAAATGTTGAAGTTCCCTATACACCGGCCTTCCGATATAAGAATATATCAACGTTTCCGTCGTTTAACTTCTGAACGTTCACAGAAATACGCTGAGAATGCAATGCGCCGCGGAAAAGCACAAAAGACTGGTGACATTAACGCAGCTCGTCTTGTTGGTAAAATTGGCAGAACTTTTGTTAATAATGAAGAAACTGTGGACTCATTCGCCGTAACATCCGGTACACAACCAATAGTAACTTTGAATGAAAAGGATCCGCGATATCGTCAAGCAAAATGGTGTTATGACACACCGGGTGTAATGCATCCAGAACAGTTTACCGAGTTGCTTACAACGCAAGAATTGCAACAACTGACGCCACATGATATGATTACACCTAGAGCTATACGTCTGAAACCGGGTATGAGTCTCTTCCTAGCCGGGTTGGCTCGTTTGGATTTCATTGAATGTAAATATGTTGAAATTGACTGGGTAAAAGTAATTGTATACAGCTCGTTACACCTACCACTGGTGATTGCGCACACAGAGAAAGCTGAAGAAATGTATAACGAATACTTGGGAACGGAGATACTAGGATTACCGTACGGCGATGAGGCACGTCTAGCACGTTGGCCAGGATTGAAAAGTTCCAATGATGTTATACAACTTGTGGGCAAGTACGAGGACGCAATCAGCTCTGAAATAGTCTTATCGTCAGCTGGTTGGGTTGGACTGAGAGTACCTTATGCCAGTGATTGTACATTTAAAGCATGGACGCCAGAAGCGCGTGGAATTTATGTGCGTACACCACCATTGGTGCCATACGCAGAACGTTTAGTGGGTAAACGTATACGCAACTCCTTAGCTTATAATCTAGGAAAACCATTTACATTTAAAAAATAAAAGAATCTTTATAAAAAACATGTCTTTGTTGTTTAAATTTAAATGTGCTGGTTAATGAATTCCTTTATTGGCGACGATGCCAATATAGTAACTGTCTTGCATACTTATAGGCGTGTAAGGGTTAAAAAAAAATTATATGGTATTCTTTATATATATTTTTCGATTTATAAGATTTTATATATCCAATGTTTTTATATTTAATATAAATAATTTATAAACTATTTATATTAAAAATCTGATTTATATATATTATAAAGTGTAGTAAAATTTTTGATTTGATTACAACATTAGCTATGCAACCCTGTTATACGTTCTCTGCTTCAGCATTAAATTTGACATTTTAAAACTTCATTGGGTACATAAGGAGATAAAAATGACAACAAAGAAAATTGGAAGAATTGGAAAATTTTAAGAGAAATTTAAAGATTCGAAGTGTTTTTTATTAATTGTGTATAAATTAAATTGATTTGTGTTAGTTTATTATGGAACATTAGTTTCTATTTGAGAGGCTATCTGAAGTACTGTAAAACGTATGTAAAAAAATCTTTTAGTTATTTAGCTCGTTCGGTACATAATCAAATTTATAATATAACTTGTATTTATATATGTGAAGTAATAAAGCGACGAAATGGAACAGAATTCTGCAGATCCATTTGCTTCAGAAAATAGTGGAACCGCACGCTTTGTGGAAAAGCTAGTCGATAATGGCTTAGCGGGTAGCGGCGGTGCTTGCAGCAGTAATAGTGCAAGCATAAACGCCACGCATGAATTTCAAACCATGAAACCGGGCTTAGGGCAAAAGCCTGGCCAAACAACCGGAAGAACCGAAATACCGCATAGTGAACTTGTAAAGATGCTGTATTTTTTGGAAGGTGAACTACAGGCACGCGACGTTGTAATTGCTGCATTACGGAATGAGCGTGTCAAACAATATATAACGCAACTGCGTTCAAAACGTGTGCAACCAAATGATCCATATGCGGCCATTTTCCGTGATAAAATAGCATTGTCCGGCAATATGATATCACGCGAATCCTCCACACAAGCGGCACAAGCAGAAATGGAGGTGCGACAAATAATCGAACAGCAAATGGAGCAACAATATCAAATGGTTAGCAAGCAACGTGCCACACATTTGCGTATGGTCAACATACTTACTGAATCTTTGGAGAACAATCAACGGATGTTACAGGAATTAGAAGAGGAAAAGCGTAAGCACGAACATGATACAGCGCAGGGTGATGACATTACCTACGGCTTAGAACTGGAGCGAACTAAACTGCGTCAGGAGTTGGAAGAAGAACGTGCGCAATTGAAAAAAATGGAAAAAGAAATGAAAAAGCTACAAGAAACTTTAGATTACGAACGCAATCGTCAAAAGCAAATTGTACTATTACTCATAGCTGAACGTAAAAAGATACTTATGAAGTACATTGAAGAGGGTTAGTTAGTAATACTACTTTGAATTATTGCAATAAAGTAATTTTATATATAATTTAAAATTTTAGGGAAGCGCTCCGAAGACTTGGCGCAAATACTAGCAGAGGAGAAGCAACGTTCCGACACCATTGCGGAGGGTCTCGAAGAGGAGAGTAAAAAGTCATTACGCATGGAAGAGGATATGGAAAAGCAAACTGCTGCATTCGAGAATGAGCGAAAAACTCTCAAATTAACCGCTGCTAAGGAAGAGACGCGGTAATTAGTTTGACAAAACAATCAAAACTATAAAATATATAAACTATAATAATAAATAAATATTACAGAGTTAAAGAGCTCGAACAAGAGGTAGCATTGCTACGTGCTGAGAATGAGGCTTTAAAGAAATCACAGCAGATTTTACAACAAAGTGTGGCGGCTGGTGTGAGCGGTACACTTGTTGGCGGTGCCAAAGCTAGAACACTTAGTGGTGAGCGTACAAACTAAGCATACAAATTATAGCATATTTACATAATTTTAATTGAAGAATTATTTTTATTTCAAGCGGAAAAATTTTGCTAAACTCTTCTAACATTATTTATTAAAGTCAAACCAAGTTACCCTCTTCTAACCCAATTTATAAAGGTGACTTTATTTGTTAGTATTTTATCAATTAATAAAAAAATCGCAGCATTTTTTTCACTAACAATTTTGAAGGTAACGCACTGACTTACAACTTTTATGTTCACTCATCATCATTATTAACCAGATTTTACTGTTGTTTGTTTTGTTTGTTATCAGTAAGTTTTGTTGCACCACATGCTTCATTTGCGGCATTTTTCATTTGCATCGATATTACGCTACTTATTTGTTGTGTTACGAGTATATTTGTATAACTAATGTGTAAGTTTGTAAATCCAAATTAAACAATTTCTATTTACAGATGATGCATGTGCCACACCCATGGTAAACATTGCGAAAATCGTGCAACCAACAGCGACTGTAACGAGTGTACCCGTTTCTGGTCCAACAACCGGCATTGCACGTGCGCCCGGACAGACATTGCGTAGCGGTGTAGGCAACGCCATGCCCGCTCTAGCCGTAGCACAATCGGTGGCAACTGCCATACCACTACAAACAGTAGCATTAGCCAATACGGGCAATATAACCGG
The DNA here is from genome assembly GCA_031772095.1 of Zeugodacus tau. Classification (NCBI taxonomy): domain Eukaryota; kingdom Metazoa; phylum Arthropoda; class Insecta; order Diptera; family Tephritidae; genus Zeugodacus; species Zeugodacus tau. Next base: position 67,583,806 of record CM062652.1, on the reverse strand, counting down.
TGATAGCACAACAACTGTTGCTGCTGCCATATCAGCAGCAATTACCTCAACAGCAAGTAATCTAACAACCGGTACTGTAGTTGGTGCTGGTGGCTCAATTGTGGGTGCGGGTGCACCACCATCACCCTCGCCCGTGAAAATGCAGCCAACCGCAACTATACAGCGTGCACCCGGCGGTAAATATGCTGCATTGGCTGCCGCCGCGGCCGCATCGCACTCGCTGGATCAGGCAGCGACGGCGCCACATCCAGTGCCAATTGCGGTACCACCCGTTACAGTGCCACCGGCTGGCGCACGTGGTGCACCACCACCTATACCACCCAATAAACCCATTGTACCGCCAAAACGTGAACCATCGCTGTCGCGTTTAAGTTCGATTGCTGTGGCCAGTGCTGTCGCTGGGACGGTTGGTGTAAATGCAGCCAATTCAGTTGGTGTCTCAAACGCTACACCCAATACAAAATTAAATTAGACACGCTAAAACCTCCAACACAGTATATGTTTCCACATAAAAAAAAACTTAATAGGAACGTGAAAAATTACAAGATTTACATATAAAATCGATATGCAATTACACAAAAACACTAATACACAAAACACATGTTTTATGCATGCGCGTACGCGTAAATTGGCTTAGAAACTCATTTTCGCGTAACGTTGAAAATTAGTTTAAAATTTAAAATTTAAGAATTCACATTATACCTCGGTTCTTAGTTGAGCATAACCAGTACCCATTACCATATGCTTGGTTTAAATGTTTAAAGCTTACAATTAGGAGGATTTACGCTAAATACTCCGCAGCTTGTGAAATTCATGTAATTTATTCATTTTTAACGTATTTGCTAAGTTGCTCATACAAGTCCGTTTAAAAAGTTAATTTCTTTAACAATACATGCTTTCTGCAGCTATAACATTTGATTAGTAATGTTCCTAGCTGGAGTGTATTTTTTTATTTATACTCAAATAATCGCAAAATTATTTTGTACAAGTAATTTTCGTAATAAATTATTTGCAAAGTTTTATCTATTTTATACCTATGATTCTGCTTTTATATAAAATATTTATACATTTAACAAAAACAAACAAATCTCTACACTGTAGTCCCTACTATACGCTAACAAAACAAAAACAAAATCGAAACGTAATCATGGCCATATATACATAGTTGTATAATTAATAATCACTAAAACTTATATGCGTTACTAATAACAGTTATACAAAAAAAAACTGCAAAATTCTAGTATTATACATAAACATACAAAATATAAATATTTATTAATTTTGAGAAAGAAAAAAAAAACTGACAGAAAGTAGTACACGCTCGATTTGACGAGTGAAAAAGAAAACAAAACAAAAAAGCAAAAAATTAAAGGCAGCAAAAGAAATTGTTAATGAGGCAATGCGTCAGTCAATGCGCTAAAGTATTACATACATTCATTAGATTACACGTAATTACAAAGCAACTAAGGAAAATATGTGGCGTCACAAGCCAGCAAAAATTGGATTACATTATTGTGAATTAAACGCAACTATTGTGTGGAAATTAAAATATATATACTTATGTTAAGCTTAATAGGTGTGTAACGTTATATGCCCTTTTGTTGTAATTTCCTATAGTTTGCATACAAATATAAAGAGTGTTTTATGTAAATTGAATTTTTTAATGATAAGTAGTTCTACGCCCTTACTTTAAGTTTACTTGATTAAATGGTAGCATACTCGCCCGATATTAATTTAGTTTTGTATTAAGAATTTACAAAAGTTAAACAGTTGGAAAGCATATTGCCCAACAAATTGTCTGCTTATTTTGATATACAAGCGTATATGACTTGATAAGAATGCAATATTATACCACTTGACTTTATCCTACCTACATTTTTATGTATTTATAATTATTAAGACATATTTAACTGTAAACCTTACTATATACTCGTATAGTAATGATGACAGCCGACTAAGAAACCACAATCAGAAACAACTTATTATTTTTAAATGTCTAAAAGCGGCGTGTAAACAATTTGTATTTAAGGTTTAAATTTTAAACAATAAATATTGAATGATAAATAGTGTATTCAACCCATAACGGTGTTTTCAATTATAATAGCGCGTGATAGATTGCGTGCGCAGGCCAAACGTAGTAAATTTATGATTTCTTCAATATTCTCAATGCGATAGTCCTTGAGTATGTTGATGGGTTCCTAAAAAAGAAAAATATTGTTTTAAAAAAATATAAATTGTACAATTTTCATACAACAACTTACATCCGGATACTTTTCCAGACGTTTCTTCTTTTTATCTATTAAAGGTACCAACTCGGTTTCCAAGTGGTGCAGTATGGCGCAAGTCTCTTTTGAGAGTATTTTTGGATCCTTCGATTCGAGTAGTGGTATGGAATCAATAAGTAGTGAAGGCCAAAAGCTGCAAATATATTTTAAAACGTAAAAAGTTGTATTAATACACATGAAAATGTCAAATTTCGCTTACTATTCTGGCGTAATCTTTGACTCTAGCAGATTGACTAGCAACTCGGCTGCTGGCAAAAAATCTCTTTTGCGATAGAATTGATAGAAATCGAAATATTTCACTAAAAATACTAAACGTGGTGATATGAACATTTTTGCGCCAATATTTGCAATCACATCGGGGCAAAGCATATCACCGGTTTTGGAGTAGTGCTGTAAGCAAGGTTTGATACATAGTATAACAAAGTCAAAGTAATAAAAGCGAATTACATACGTTCAATAGAAAATCAGCAATCGATGTAACATAGAGTGTGTCTTTCGATCGTATAGCCCATTCCAAAGCGTTACCATAACGTTGCTCGTTAAGTGATTTCTTCGACTGAATTTTACAAATTTCTTGTTCTGTAAAAGAAATATTAAATTTATACAAATGAAAACAAAAATATAAGAAAAGTGTTACCAGCTTCGAAAAATCGCTTCTTTTGTGCGATGCCGATGATTTTCAATGCCTGTCGCTCCGTGCGGAAAGGTATTTTCGTAAGCAGTAACGCCAAGGCGGCTTGACCTACATATACGAAAATTTAAATAAAATGTTAATAAAAATAAAATATCAATAAAAACAAAATATTAATAAAAACAATATGCAAATAAAAAAATGTAAATTGTATAAATACGTTGTATAACTTACCCTCTTGGCCACAGTGATCAAGATAGTCCATGCCTAATTGCCATAAAGCGTTGCGTGTCATTAGCGAACTTCCAAAGTCATACAGCAAAGAGTCACGCAATTTTATGCATTCACTAAATATAAAATATTTTAAAATTTATAAATATTATATTTTATTTTATATCATTTTACATTATTATAATGCAATTGTATGTGTTATATGCTTACTTGACTTGGTTTTCGCCCACTATCTGCAACTGTCCACAATTATAGAGCAAGTCAGTGAGATGCGTAACGAACCACTGGTTATCAGCCATCAACTGTATGGCGTGTATGACTTGATGCATATCGTTTTCCATCAGACTGAGTATAACACGATCTAATTGTTTCATTTGCAATTCATTACTGTTGTGCCCTTTGAGACGCGCCCAACGCGACAGCCAAGTGTTTGCGGCATTACCCAATTCAAAATGCTTGCAAGCATTATTTGTGTAGTATAGATAACCGGGAAAGAATTCATACCAATATTCGGTGTCTTGTATCTGTGCATTCCACATTTGTGTATCACCTGTCACTAACTGTATCAATTCTTCTAGGTTTGGCTCAATGGTGAGAATATTTGCAGATATTTTACGTTCGGTGTCAGTGAGCCAATATTGCCATTGTGAACGGAATTTTTGTATTGAAGTGGCACCATGCATCTACAACAAATAAAATTGCTATTATATTTATTTGCAGTTATTTATGCAAAGGGTACTTACATTATATGTGGGCATGGTTTTCAAGATCTGATCTGTCAGTTTAAAGTGTGCCGTTTCAGCTTGTGGATGAAGATGTAGCAAAGCACGTGCCACATCTACTTGTCCCTGCATTATGAGACCTTTAAGTGCTGGCCAATAATCATCATTGTCACTTGCTTCTCGCCCCAATAGTAGAAGATCAGTAGCCATACGTTCTGCAGCGGGAAAATGAAAACGTATCCAGTCGAGCAGTTGTGGTACTACCGCATTGGCTGGTGTTGGATCCAGAAATAATATTTCACTTAGATGCCACACACATTCAATGGAATAAAATATTGAAATGTATTGTTGATATTTAGCTTGTGCGTCGGCATCTTCTGCTTCTTCTGCACTGGCCATAGCATCTTGCAATTTTTCAAGACATGCTCGTATAATACTGCGATAAGTACGAGATATTTTGACATATTCTGCTTTTGAACCGCGCCTTTTAAGTTCTTGTAGCGCCACAAATGTGGAATTCGCTTCGGCCACAAGACTACGTAGTATGGGATCATCAAAGACAAACTCCGGTTGTAGCATATGTATCAATACCTCATCCTTACCAGCAAATTCAGTTGGAGCATCTCTCGTATTACTGGTAATTGGCCGAAATGCAGATAAGGCAATTTTGCTGCCAGAAACAAATTGAGCAGTGAGCGTGTTGGCATACCGACTGCACAATGGGTCGACTATAGCCTAATTATAAGAGATGTGAAATTATTTTAAGTTACCGAATTGGAAATAGTATTCAAATAACTTACAAATACGGCTGGCTGATCTTCCTGCATTTTTCCAGATATTTGTTTACTCGGTTATTTTTCTCGTTGCCGGACAAATGTAGACACATTTCGCGCCCGTACTTTTGACAGTTGAAAAATACAAGAGTTACCATATTATGCGCAATATGAGACCGTAAAATTTCTTTATTGATTTAATAAGGGATTGCAATTGTTATGAAATTAATAGTAGAAATTAAATTATAATAATCATTAAAAATAAAAATGGGGAAGAGTTATATATACATTAATATTTTACGATTACAGATTATTAAATCAGTTTCATTTTATAAGTAATACGTTTTTCTATAATCCGGCTTCGTTGACATATAAATCACCAATTTTTGAGTGACCAATAAATAAATTATTTTTTTTCAGCTCTAAATATTTATAATACATACCACTCCACTACTCATGTATAGCGTATTCTGTTTTAAGTACTTTTACTATTAATAAATATAAGTGAAACAATTTTATATCAATGATTTATGTACAAAAATTGTTAATACATTTATTATACTTTTTGATTTCAATAAATATAGTCATCAAATCTTTTAAATAAGTAAACTACATCAGCACTTATATATGTATATATAAGATATCTAGTAAAAAGAAATCCATTATTTTTCATTTACAGTTGAACTTCCCTAACTCGAATCAACATAATCTACAAAAAACTTATAAGATAGAGAGACTGCCGAGCTTCGGAAGGTAATTTGACTTCTATTGCCAATTCAAGAGTTCTAGTTATGGTGAACTTTGAGTTATGGAAGTTCAACCGTATTTTAAAGTTTTATTTAACATAAACCAAAACTGTTCGCATCTGAACGTGGGAAAAATAATGGTTTTCTTTCTACTTTACATATTACCTAAATGAATCACAACTTTTTGGTGTTGGAAGTATTTCTTGTATCATTAGATACATTTGAATGGAATTGTTTGGCGCACCCCATCGCAATTAGCCTCTTTGGAATTGAGGAGTATGGCGCGCCCATGAACCTAACTATTAAATCGTCATCATGATTTACAACCTTGACATCCATCGAATGATTGAGAATTAGTGCATTTAAGGTACGAATACCATCCTCACGCAAATCAGCAGATGCCTCATGATTTTGCATAATATCTGCCAGTCGACATAGCACTGCCTGAAAAGGAAAATGCTCCGTAGACCGGTCACAGTATGCCAATTGCTGTAGGCAGACATTTTGATAATTGCCATAATCGACATAAAATACTTTGAACACTTTACCAGAATCGTCAAAATTCATAATCTTAGCGCGATACCAAAGCCCATCTTCATATTGGGCACGAACCAAGTCATACAACATCGGTGGTTTAGTCAAATGCATACTTTGCGGTACATCATCGTCATTCCATATGAGAGGCTCCATAATATTTTCTGGGTCATTTATTTGCGCGTACAGATACTCAATTTGTCCAACGTGGGTAACTGTAATATTTATCATAAGACCGGCAGTATAACGAGTCACTGGCGTATAATCATCAATTATAGTTCCCGCTGGTATACTATCCTTAGTCCATCCCTCTGGTTGCAATGGGGTGTGTTCTTGCCGACAATTGGCGCCCTTAAAACAAGCACCAATTCTCGGATCATAAAAACGGCAAAGACGTTTTTCATCTTTTGGATTATAGCCTAAAACCGCTTTCATTGCGTTGGTTGTATTGAGTGGTTCTTCAGCCAACATTTCCATCTCCTCTTTTGTCAAACCATTGCGAAGATCATTGCCTTCGGCAAATATTGGATTATTGTTTAAAGCACATAAAGGTATAGCTTCATCATTGTCATCGATGGTAAAATCAGCAGTGATTTTAAATGGATTCGTGTTTACTATTTTTTCAACACACTCTTTACTATTCGTTGTAGCATATGAAGATAACGTTGGTGAATTTGTTGATGCCTCTTTAAAGAGTTCCAGATCAAGTGTACACTCTCTATCCTGTTTAGATTTTATGATAAAGGTGCTGCTCTCGTATTCTAATTCCTGTAAACAGGTTTGTAACTCTTCATGAGGTACATTCTTTCGTCCATTTATACCCGCAAATTTACATAAAATTGCTTGTGCCGGTATATTTTGTATATCTTTTGGTAAACGATAGGTCACGTCTGAGTCGGTTATTGTGGATGTTTCACCAAAGTCCAGTAGTAAAATTTGTTGTTTGTTTTCGCTTGGTTTTATACGTTTAGCTCGGAGTATGGTATTGTCAAGCACTATACCAAAAACTTCGTTTTGCGGTGGAATTCCAGTATATTGTTTGAGATGGATCATACTTTTCAAATTTGCAATTTGTTCAAATTCGGTAGAATCTGCATCGCATATATAAAAATGCAAAGAATCCAAATCTAATATGTAAGTGACAGAGGCTTTTACCAAACTGCCAACGGTATATTTAGAAATATCTTTTTTTGAACATTCCAAATAGGACAGCTCCAAGTCTGAATTGTCGTTTTCTTCAGCTGGCAGTATGGAAATATTGTTATAGTCGTAGCTAAGTTGTTTATTCCACTTTGTGGTACGTTGTTGTTCCTCGTTCATGTTCAGCTTTGCGTTGAAAGGTGTTTTCTGCTCACATAAATCCAACTCATCAAACAAAGTACGTGCCGATTTTTTATCCAGATCATTTATTAGTAAATGAAAATTAAATTTACGCGCAACATCAAGCATGTTTGAAAGAATTGTGAACAATTTGTCGTAGGCCACCAAAGCGATTGTATTCCGTTCATCTAGCGCTTTCTTGTTTTTACTAATTTTTTCATACACTTTATCAATTTTAAGCAGATACTTAGTAATATTCTTCTGAACATGCTCCAACTCTTCAGTGTGCATTTCGTATAATTGTTGTAAATCCTCCAGCATTTTGCAAATCTCGCGCTTGTTGAAAACAACTCCCCGTGTCAACTAAATAAAATATTTGTAAACAAAAACAGATTGCACGTTTGTTTACAATGCGTTGCCACCTTTTTAAAATACTTCTAAGATTTAGATAGTGATGACAATATAATTAATAATCATTCTGAAATAATTGATCAAAACATAAACTATCGTTTTTTAATGTTATTGTAACGAAAATGCCACCAGAACAAACTAGAATTGACTATCGAAATCGATAACTTGCCAGATGTATCTAGACATCGATACTCGTAGTTGCCAGAATGTTCGAGTGGCGATGTATCGCTGTTCTGATAAGAGAGTTATCGAGTGAGGACAATTCTAAAGAGAGAGTTGTCGGGCAAAGTGTAAACAAGTTATAAGTTAGATCTTTAGAGTAGAGTATTGAGTACTAAAGTGTTAAGTTATAAGGAATTAGAAATAAAGTTTAGTGTATAGACATTAAAGTGTGACTTTTATTTGACAATCCAGTGATCGAACTCAGGGTAGAGTTTCAGCGTTAACGACAGATTTTGGAAATCCGTTACATTATTGTTACAAATTAAAACTTTTTTATTTTAATAAAGATTAAATTGGTCAGTATTTTGCTTTCGATAATTTTGTGCAATTGTTGAAACGATATTAGGCATATGATCACTTAGCCTACGGGAAGATCATTATTGTGCTCAAATTTTGCAAATTTCTGATCTGCAGATCTTCTGTTTTTTGACAATTATTTATCGATTATTATTTTTAAAGGAGTTTCGAGAATTTCAATTCATAAATTTAAAGTTCCGTTGGTATCAAATCACTTATACGATCGAATAGGAGCAAAAGAGATGATAGAGTACAGACTGACTGTTTGACTGTTAATATTATTTGTCGCCACCTACCTTATAAACTAAAGTGCTGAACACAAAGATGACGACACGACACGACGTAGCGACGGCTGATCACAAATGTCGCTTTGAAGCCAGCGTATTGAACATTTTGAAAACGGCAGCGACATATCAAACAGCAATTTCATTGTTGCCGTACTAAAATCTTTCACTTCAATAAAATTTACATATTTAGTTTAAAGTGAAATTATTGTGCAAAAAATGAAAAAATTGTCGATATATTTGTTTTAAATAATCGATTGTTATTATAAATGATATATCAAAGCTATTTTACGTTTTTGCTGGTAAAATAACGTCATATTTGTTACAACTTTTAATAATTTTACATTTCACATATTAGTGGCAACTCTACAGCTGCCCATTGTCGTCGCCAAAATTAGACACATTTTTAATTTAGTGACAACGACAACTACAAGCCACTTTTCGTGTAGTCGTGCTGTTGTCAAAAAATCTGTGCCCATAAAAGCGCGTGTATTTTAATATTTGACAGATGTCGCTCGTCGCTTGTCGTATTCTATGTGTTCAGCACATAAGTCGTCTAATAGCTCCACCGATTTTTCCTGCCTTCCAAAGTCGAGGAATAGCTCGAAACGCCTCGCGAAACTTGAATGGCCTTTCATGCCTTGGTCTGAATATGAAAGCAGTCTAAACTCTTACATAACCAGACTAGACTTGATATATCCAAAATATGTACTCTCTGCAAAAATCCCCCAAATAACACTAACTCCCTTTTCGTATCCCTCGTGAAACTTACTCATCTTCCCTATGGTCCAACCCCATTAAGACAGCGCATGTCAAATCATAACCGTAACTTAGCGATCCAAACAAGTTCAGATCGCCGAAGTGACAGCCTTTGACCAGATAAATACCGGTAAATTCCGGTATCGCAGAACCGGATGTCGTGGGAATGCCAACTTCGCACTGGATACTGTACTAGATTAAACTCCTACCTATCCAGACTGAATCCCGACATACACAATATATGTTCTGTATGCAAAGTCCGCGCATGACACAATCCACATTCTCTCAGCCCTATCCCTTTCGTTCGTCCCTGTTGAAACAGCTAGTTTCCTGAGCATCTCGTTAGATCACTTCGATGACAACTTTCTTATGCTTCCCGGTTCAGGCATGTTTAGATAACCGTTACAACAACCACAACTATGTTTACCTAGGTATGAATGGACGTTATCAGTACCACATGGTCCTTTCAAATTCCGACACATTTAATCCATTTGAAGGGAGGATAAATAGGACCTTTTAAATCGTATTTTTATTTTCTTTTAACAATAACATTTTAAGTTAATCTTAAATATTTTATTTACAAAGTGCTTAATAATTTCCTTAAATATTTATAACGCTATTATGCCCCGGTTGCCAGTTCCCAAAACAGCGGCTGTTGCAGTCGTTGAGCCCGAACCAATGAGCCGTCGCATAGTTTGCAATTCATCGCGTAGGGCCATGACTTGTGCGCGTAAAATCGAGTTCTCTTGCTCGAGTAGAGCGGCTCGGAATGCAATACGATCTTCGCGTATCTTTCGGGCATCACGTGATTTTTTTGCTGCCTCATTGTTACGCTTACGTCTTTCATAGTACTTCTCGTCTTTTTGCTCGTCCGGTATGGGACGCTTTTCACCGCGTGAACGTCGATGCAGAAACGCCGGAAATACGCCCACTCTATTTAGTTCCATTAGCGGAAAGTCGGCGATGCTGAGCGCGTGATTTGTGGGAGAAATATATTCGAAAGCGGGTAAAGTTGGTTTACTCACTGCCAATGTAGCACCGTTAATGGGTAACATGCCAAGTGTAGGTAACGGTAATGGCAAGCTGGGATTGCTACACAGCGCTTGTGTTGTTGCTGTTGTGGGTATAAGAGCGAAGTCGTTGTCGATTGAGGTTGTTAAAGAAGCGGCCTGCATTTTCGCACTTTGTTCATTGTCATCGTATTTACTGCTATCTATATGGGTCTCAACATCGAGTGAGTCTGTGGAGTCAGCCATCGATAACGGTTCAATAATATCCAATAGCGGTGACTTGGGTGGAGTGGAGGCCGAAATTGCAGCGTTGATGTTGGTATCACTAATGTGCTTCGTCATGTTGTAATAACTTTGCGGATCTATTGTTGGAAATAGTAAGTTCTGTCTAAAAAATGTTGTCATAGAAGTAAAACTCGGTGACAGTTCAGTTAGACGGATTAGAAATTATATAAAATTTACTTAAATGGACTTGGATCCTTAATTGGACGGAAATGTGCTATCCGGAGACAGTTCGGTTTTTGGGGGAAAAGAAGTAGTCGGCTAATTTTCTCAAAAGCGTAGTAACGCTCACCCAAAAAAATGAAGATCGGCTGGAGGATTAATACAGTCTTCAGAGACTTTACAAGGTTATCAAATTGGGTACTGTAGGCTAATTTTAAGGCTCGAGTTTCTATTACGATTCTCCAGTGATGGTTTTAACTATTCAATGTTTATTTTATGGAAATAGGTAATAATCTGTAGGCATCTTTTGAAAAGTCAACGTCGAATCTGGCGTACCGCGGATAGTTTCCAGCTACTATTTATACGAGGTGTGTTCAAAAAGCCAGTGCTTCTTCCAATCTTTGAAACACCTCTCAAAATCGATTTTTCGGACAGCCTTTGGTTCTTTCAGCTTTGTTATATATCTTTGTAAACGTCGTGCTAGGTACAACGGGTAAGTAGGAACCGCTACTGACTGCTATTGCAGGGACTTCGACAAACTGTTTCTTGGAGGGTATAACCAGAAAATGTGCAAACAATTGATCGCGGTCCGAAGAAATAAACTAAAACAACTAGTGTCACTATATACCGGCTGCAGCAGTCTAATGAGCCAACTGCACAAACTGGGAATTTGCCCGTCGGATCAATGTCGATTCTGCGACCTAGAAGCGGAGCCAGCTGAGCATCTACTCCTTGACTGTCCGGCGATTGCGTGGAAAAGGAGTCAGGTAATGGGTGCTCTATATCCCCAAAGGGACAATATTACGAATATCAGCCCTGTTAAGCTTTCTTCGCACGAAGGGGTTAGGTGTTATACTGTGATAATAGGAGAGGGCAAAACAGCTTATAGGCCGCTGTGCGTTCCTATGTATCTTAATCTAATCTAAAACGACGGCCCTTTAAGATTCCCTTTACTTTTGGAAATTGGAAGAAGTTATACGAAGTCATGTTTAGCGAATACTGTGGCAACGTTACAGTATTGTTTTTGGAATAGAATTCACGAACAACCAACGATTGTGAGCTTTTAACGAACCAAAATCACCAAGCTCATAAAAAACGCCAGACAAATTAAGCAATGAATATGGCTGAACATTTTATTGGACTTCAGGGGTATATACAACAGCATATTAAAAAAAAATTTACAATTGAACTCTCCAAACCCATGAAATTTTAAATTTTATAATTTCCGTTAGTTTTGGAACATGCCTCGTACATACATTTATAAAGTTCTTTTTTAACCCTTCTTATAAAGGAGGGTTAATTTACAAGGATGAATGTTTACTTCCTACAAACCGACGTATTTTTCAACATCGGAATCAATATTCTTTTTAGTGTGGGTTGGTTTTCGATAAACTAATACTATATTACGAAAATACTCTCACTGTGTAGTCGGAATGGATTTGATAAAAAATGAGGTTCTTGAGTAGTTGAACTTTAGCCTAGAATGAAACAATTTTTGGGAATTAATGCTGACTGGCTTTTGTGAATTTATCACAAATATATCACTGACGCATTTATTTTATAAGTTTGAAGCATCTGCGTGCAAAAATTGGTTCCAAAGGTTCACATATGTAATTCACTGTTAGCTTTTTATTTTAAAAAAATCGATCTACAGATTTTATATCTGAGTCCGGGTAACTTTTTTATTTTTGAAAAATTAAACGCTAGAGCTTAAAGTTCATAGCTGATTCGGAAGTATTCTGATTTTTCTCTGATTTAACTTCGAGACAATTCTCCGAACTTTTCTTTTTCTTCTACAATTGAAAAAACACATATAATTTTCAAATTTTCACGAATTTTTCACCTGTATTCGGTAGCATTAAACGATTGCACGTGCGTAGTAAATGGAATGTTGAAAATGATAAAGGATCAACTGTATTATTGAAACCGTTATGTTGTAGCGAAGTATTGCACATGCTCAACGATCAGCCCGAAACTTTTATTTTTAAATTCAATGTTCGATTTCGGTATTTCTATAGGTAAGTCCTGCTCGTCCTGTTGAAGTTTTAATACTAAACAGTAACCGTTAGTTGCAATTAACTTGCAATATTTACCAACTCAGCGACGACTGAGTAGTGATTACAAGGAGCAGAGATATTTCTAGTGTCATTGCTATTGCTAGCTGACAAACGGGACATACATTCCATATACAGAGTGTCCTGTGAAGCGATTTAGCCTATAATTCAGTTCGTACATACATATGTATGTGAATGAGCCAGCTATAAATCGCTCTCATTGTGGGGGTGGTGTTCTCGTACACATTTTCTACACATTCACACATACAAATACGGGTACTTTTCGACTTATGTAGCCTGACTCGCCATAGTTTTGATTTACACACATATCTAGAACACTAGTTTGTCTGTATGTTGCTTGGCTTTCAGAGTTCTGATTCAACCAATCACGCAATGTTGACGGTAATTACTCGTCGAAATGCATGACACTTTTCATGCTGAATGACACTTATTTGGTTGCACGGTTATAAGGACTTTATATATAACTGGTTATACGTCCATTTATACACCCACGAAACTTCGATCGTTTCAACTACACAATGGCATACAGTTATCAACAGTAGACAGAGGCGTCTATACAAATTTTTATAGGGGAATATATATACATATACGTAGTTGATTGTCCTAAGCATGTGACCAGCCTTCCTGTGAAATAAACTTTTTTGTTTAAATTCTGCTTTCTTTGAACAAGCTTCATCAATAATCCGGAGGTGGTCCAGGTGTAAGGCAACAGGTTCTCTACATGCTTCCTAAGAAATAAATTCAAATCCAAGCTTAATTGGCGCTTTTGTTGTCAACTACTTTATTCCGCTATTATTTTCTTGAGCTCAATAAGTGCTGAATTGAAACACCAGTATGGTACGAAGTAGCAACCGTAGTTGGCTTCCCAATATATTGGAGTCCTCTAAGGATCCGACTCCAAGCTTTCTGGGGGTTAATACTCTTAATGGTTAAGATAATGAATTAAGTGCTGGGAATTAAAAGGTCTTAAAATATTTATATTAAGTCTGAGTTTTACGTCAGTTCTTTACTATAACTAGATTCTACGAATTCTTGATAACGAGGAACGGGTGAGGTAATGATAATCTCACTATTAAGATAAATGCCGAAGCTAATAGACACTGAAGTAGCCGAAAGGACTCTAAAGATAAGTCATAATACCGGCCTATGATAAGACTTTGACTTAGAATAACCGAGAATAGCTAAATATATGATAAAATATTTGGGAGTCATAAGTCATAACAAAGCCGAGCTGAATTTTACTTTAGGCGAGTTTGTCCTGGGTTTATACTGATATACTGTAGGTCAGACGGTTGACATATTTATATCCCAAGAGTCAAGTGCCGGAAGAATACTACGATCGCTTGACTATTCTTTCGATTTTGGCCTTAAGATTATTTAATTTTCCTTAAGTTGAAAAAGTGGCGTCATGAGGTCCTGGGCCCTTCCATTTGTTTCCAGTGGACAATAATACAAATTTCATATCAATTGAACTACGGCATTTTACAAAGAGACCTTTGTGCCCCTGCATTAATTTCGAACGCCCATGTTAGCCGCCATATGTGTACCTATTGCGAAGGAATGCCTACAAAATATACAAGACTTGCGTATATGTGACTTTGCGGTGCAACTAAAAGTCGAAAGAGTTTTGACTTTTCTCTTACATATGCCTATATCGTCCTTATAGTATATTAGCTAATTTTGTGGTGGCTTACCACCAATATTGTTGGGGTTGTTTAAAATTTTATACCACCACCTTGATTCAAAAGCAAAGCAGTTAAATGACTAATCTCGTTAGAAATGCACAAATGCAGCAAAGTTTTCCAACTGGCTTGCGCACTCGTACACATTATGTGAGTGTTATAACATGCTATTATGAATTCAGAGGGAGGTTTACATACAAACTCGAATGCACGTGTAAGCTTATATAAATCACTACCGATTTGGCCAATCAAAAAGAAGTTTGCCTTCATGTACGAATTATACTATATACTATATAAAGCGAGCTCTTAACTATAAATATGTTACCGTGGCGTGGCGAATAACATCCAAAGATAGCCATCAGCATGGGTAACGGTAAATCGATGACAGTTTCTGACTTTAATGTAGTAGTACAAAAGTCATTTATAAGGTCCGAGCAGGGATTTTGTTTGCTGTTCAAATCTGACTTAGTAAATTATTTGTTATTATTAATAGGTTAAGAAAAGCTTATAAAATAAAATATGTTGATTTATGATCCATTTCGAGAACGATTTTCAGCGTTTTTGTTCTTAAGCCTGACACTTACCAAAAGCGACGCTCAAAAGCTCGACCTTTTCTGTAAAGTTTTATAATATTTATGTGTCTCAAGCGGTCCGAGATATTTCTTTTAAGTAATGTAGCCGAGTTTGGAATCCTTGATTACACACAAATTCATAGATGTTCGGTTTATATAGAATGGACTGCTTTGGGAACATATATATACATATAGGAGTCGTTGATATAGTTTGAATGATCGTTCGAAAGCTCCAGAATGCTTCATATTTTTGTTAAATGTTTAATCTTTCTGCAAATCGGATCTAAAAGCTTTTCAAACCAATCCTCTCCTATTTTCCCGTTCATAAACTATCGAATCAAATGAAAACAATTTTATATTCATATGTCCATCATGTCATTAAACGGTCCAACTATTGATACTTTGAAGCAATCTCCTTTTTTTTTTAATTTTAAAGATATTTAACTTCCATTGCGACTCCTGACCCAAGAGCTTTGCTAATGATCTTAGATGATCGGTGAATCTTTGCTAGAGACTCTTCCTTGTGAAAGCCTTGTCAAATTGCAATATATAGCTCTGTGATAACCTCATATCTGAAGCATATCCCAACAACTTTTACTAGGTCTCCATACTTATCATTGCAATAATTATCTCCTCTAAACACTGAGTGGCATAGCTGTCGCTTCGATGCATCGAATGGTGGGGTCTACGTAACCGAAACGTCGTTCACAAATATATTCATTTTTTATTACGGCTATTAATTGAAACATCAGTCGCCATTATAATGCTTTCTAAAAGACCGCCTAGTTAATTTGTAGCGTTTTCTGGAAACGAAAATGACACCTTAGAAATTTTATAAAAATTAATATATTACTTACGCAATTATTTCTGTACATTTGTATGTGTCTCCACTACACTCTTCCTGAGAATTTGTCACCTGTAACCTGTGCTATTGCTATCAGGGATCGGTGAGTGAAGCTCAAGTTACAACTCATGGTGAATCGGCAACTCTGTGCTCGTCCTGTAAGCTTGTTATTCGTTTCAATCCATTTACAACGCAATATTAAATAATCTTATAAGTAAATTTATTAGTTGTCACAAAAGTTTTGCTTTTAACCCTTTTATTAGTCATTTGAAAGTTTTCTACACACACACATACATGTATGTACATGGAACTTAGTTGCGTGCAACGTGATTATTTCAACGTTTAGTGGAATTATCAATAATATACTTTGACCCTAAATTTTCACAAACAAATGTTCAAGGGGATTATTATAATTTAGAAATATGTATATACATAAATATTTATAGGGTGCCTTTTTGAGAGGTAAAACACTTCTTACAGGAAAGCTGTCAAACCAGCTGTCAAAGTGAGCTCCTCTACAACGATGCTTAAAACTCTATCTTTATAAACACGTTAATTGTAGAACTTGGAGGGCAAGCAATCCTATAAAGCATTTCCAGGCTGCCTCGCTTTCAGAAAAAAGTATTGTAGGATTTGTCTCATGCATGAAAATAACACCACTTTTGACGAACATTTTTATACCGTATCATTTCAAGAATTTAAGCTTTCAATTAGGCACCTTGGTCCAGTGAAACTATTTAGTTTGACTCTGTTAAACTATTTTTGTAAGAGTACTTTAAATCTACTTTAGTGGAGCTAAAATTACCTATTGGAGACCAATAACTAGTACAATGAGTTCGTCTATTTTGGAGGAAGTGATGTCATGCTGGACAGGTTTTTATGAAACATAGTGCGGGTAGACGATGATGTTCTCTATAAATATATAGTTCTTTACCTATAAAAAAACACCCTTTACAGTATGAGTATGTACATATGTATTTATGTGCAAATGCAAGTGAGTAAACATATTGCTTAGATTAAATGATTATATGCACTAAAATCAATGCAATAAATACTTTTGCTTATGCAAAAGATTAAATAATCTAATTTCAAAACATGCTCTGTACCAATTTTTTCCACATTTCAATTGCAAAATGTTTTTCATTGAGGTTATGCCTACTGTAATCAGCTTATGTCTAACATAATGTCTAACGAGCTTACCATATACAATAAAAATAGTTTATTCCATCTATTTCCAAAGTACGGGAAGGTTTCTAGGAGCTCGATTCCCAAATAATATTTCCCGAACTGCAGCTTTAATGCTTCAGGCAGCGTGATCCGATCCTTATATCTCTATATTCTTAAGGTTATCTCAAAAGTAAAAAATACTTCTTGTTATTGGAGCAGTTTCGGAGAATATTCTACCGAATAGTTAAAACGAATACACGTACTTTTAATAACAGATCTTGGCATTTATTTATCATTTCCCGGTTCATTCCGGTTACGTGGAGTCGAATTTCTTGGAAAAAAGCAATCACACAATTATACATATTTAATTGTGAAGCCAAGGGTCATTATGATTAGCAGACACAAATCTTTGGAAATTATTTTAAAGTTTCGTTTTCGCGAGTGCAATTGCAATTATGAATCCACTGATTATTTTTTCAAAATCGGTGATTTTTTAAGCTAGGTTTAGCTGAGTTCATGAACGATCTACTTATAGCAGTTATTAAGTACATATATTAAAACTACTCATGACGGTTCATAAGTACTGAAGTAATGTATTGACTGTGTCCCTCTCTATGTCCATCTGTCCATCTGTCTTCATATACATATGTATATTGGGTTATGTGGTTTATTAGTATGTGTGTGATTGGATTGGAAACCGTTTAGCCGGTTATAGCTGAATCGGTGATACCGCGCCATTCCTCTCTTTCCCTCGCAGTTCGGCGCCAGTTAGAGATTCCAAGTGTACCCAGGTCGTTCTCCACCTGGTTCCTCCAACGGAGTGGAGGCCTTCTCCCTCCCCGTCTTCCTCCGGCGGATACTGCATCGATGGAACCCACTTGGACAGCTAAAAGTGTCAGGCCGTTGTGATACCAGGTGAGTATGAATGTGAGGATTATTTCTTTCGAATGAAATTTTTTAGAAGCGAGCAAGGTTCAAAGACAGCACGAAGAGAATTTGCGTATCGAAAACGACATATGTAGTTGTTCTCTAAAAAGTAATCACGTTTCGAACATTTATGTACAAATTCCAATTCATCTTGATTTTCGCACAAACCCCGTACTTAAGAATATATGCTAATCTGTTATGCTTCAAATATCCTTACGAAATTCTTCGAATACAACTTTTAGTGTAATATGCACTACGGCCAATCGAAGGGTTAATATTTAACTGAAATCTGAGAATATCGATTGATAAGGCCTTTGAAATCGACACGTAATATAATCATAATAGCATAATATTTCTATTAAATGTTTATATTTACAAATACTATTTTCTTTACTACGAAAGCAGCGTTTTGAATAATGAAATGATTTGTAAAGGGTGTTCCCTTAGAGCTATATAATAGTAATTCAAACAACAACCCACAACTGGGTCTTATGAAGACCATTCTAGCGTTCCATTTCAGCCATACTTTTTCCCAGCATCGATCTTAGGCCTATGACCTTATAACACTAATAAATCAACGAATGTTGGTACCCAGATCTCATAAATAGTGATCTAACATAACGTACATACATACATAATTTATTATAGAGTAAGTTTGGGTATTGTGATATGGGTGTGCAATGTGATATGCCAGCATATTTCGTAAACTATTCATGTTTTGACATGAATCTTTCCGAGAATACAAAAGTAACTGTAAAAAACTGTTGCTGCAAAGCTGCGCGTGCTACTGAACGCTTCGTTTGCTCTCAGTGTTCCAAAAAGTTTATAGTAGTGCGGTCACCAATATTTCAACGCGCGTTTCGACAAAGGATTATTCAGAGTTTAATTCATATTTTAGAATTCTAGTAATTTTTTCTTGATCTTTCGTTAATATAATTAACCGTAATTCAGGTAACTTTTAGCCCAAATAAATTTTTTTTTGTGAAACAAATATTTTATTATTTCAAACTCGAGTTTGGCTAATGTGATATAGTCAATGTTGTCCATTGTGATATAGTATATCATATTAAACAAACATAATATCACACAACGTATCTTGTAGGTAATGCCGAAGAAAGGGGAAATTCGTAAGTGGAATGCAGAAAACATGAAAAAAGCCATGCAGGCTGTAAGAGCCGAAAATATGGGAATACTTCTGGCATCGAAAACGTATGGTGTATGGTGCAACCTTGCAAAGAGCTACCCGCAGCGATAAAACAATCGACGAAATATTAGCTATTCCATTGGGACGTAGGCCGGTTTTTAACCGAGATGATGAATTAGAGCTGGTAAGATATTTGAGAGAAATGGAGGCAAAGTTTTGGGGGCTCACTCGAAGTGATGTGCGTTCGCTTGCATTTCAATTAGCAAAGCGAAATAATATTGAGAACCCATTTTGGAATGCGCCGGAAGAGATTGGTTGCGTAGCTTTCTAAATAGACAAAAACGGAAATAAGCTTACTCTCTGCCACAGGTACCTCAATCGAGAGAATCAAAGGATTCAATGTGGAAAATGTGAGCAAGTTCTATAACTTATTGGAGCAGGAGTTTGAGATGCATACATTTTCTGCAACTAGAATATGGAATGTTGATGAGACAGGAGTGTCTATCGTGCAAAGTAAGCAGCCAAAAATTTTAGCAGCAAAAAATTGCCAACACATATCGGGATGGATACAAATACCAATATTTACCGCGTGGTTTGATCACTTTTTGCGATTCACTAATCCATCAAAAGAGAACCCAATCTTGCTTATTTTAGATGGCCACTACAGTCATACGCGAAATGTTGATGTTTTGGATAAGGCTCGTCAAAATGACGTCATTATCTTATCATTGCCACCTCATTGTACACACAAAATGCAACCCTTAGATAAAGCATTTGTGGGTCCTCTTAAAACATATTACAATGGCGAAATAAGACGATTTAAGCGAGAGCAAGGCCGAAAGGTGACACAATTTGATGTAGTTGAGCTGTTTCAAAGGCTTATCTGAAAGTTCAAACGGCACAGATAGCAATTAATGGGTTCAAATGCACTGGTATCTATCCCTTTGATAAAAATATTTTCCAGGAAAGTGATTTTATGGAGCAATGCCAAGATTTCGTCACATGTGATATAGTATATCACTTTACCTGATATAGTATATCACATTACCCATACATTTTGGCGAAGTCGCTTTTTCGACAATCTATAGTTTAATTGAGTTATCTTTCAAAGTACTTGAGATACCGAAATATCCCTTTGAGATACATTGCGCAATGAAGCAAGGAATAGTATTGCATAATTTTTGTAAGTATTAGTTTATGAAATTTTAAATAATTGTAGAAAAACTTATACCCATATCACAATACCCAAACTTACTCTATTCCTAAAGAATCACCCTATATATAAACATATTTATACACATGAATGGAAGAAAATTTTTGGGAAATGCCAATACGGATTGTGTTTATTTTTATTGATTATACCTGGAATTCGAGACACATACTCCTCCAGCTCCAGCTAAAGAAACCAGCAGTCAAGCTTGCTTTAAATACAGTCCGTTTCGAGAGCTGTTCGTAAAAGTATATAAACTTACTGAAGTTGTTAGCAATTTACTAAATTAATAATTTTGAATTTTCTGAAATTACTGCTCTTAAAATACCGGTATACTAAAAATGAAGATTCAAATCTCCTTGATTGCATTGTTAAGTGTGGCCACAGTTAGTGCCCTGAGTCTTGAGGGCTTCAAGTGTGGCGATCACATTATATTGACTGGCGATCCTGCGGCGCCAATACGTACGGTACGAATCTGTGGTGTTAAAGACTATGATGGGGTGACAAGCTATGTTGACTATAAAACTGCAACGGAGTTAGGTACTATGATTTTGTTTTTTTTTTTCAAAGACTTTATTTATTTACCTAATTGTCATTACAGCGCAACCTTCGGCGGTTCGGAATGGCTATGTAAAGACTTTAAATCAAGTCAAGCCGTTCTCTTCATCTTCTTCATCTCAACTTAAATCGAACGACAATCAACAACAGCAACTTGCTTCAGCAATCCGCCAATCGTTGCCGATATTAAAGCGATTTTATGAAACATCGAAGTAT
This sequence comes from Zeugodacus tau, assembly GCA_031772095.1. NCBI lineage: Eukaryota > Metazoa > Arthropoda > Insecta > Diptera > Tephritidae > Zeugodacus > Zeugodacus tau. The sequence continues at coordinate 67,562,742 of CM062652.1, read as the reverse complement.
GCTTCCAGCAAGGACTCAAGCAGTTTAATAGAAAAATATCAATCGTTGCAAGATAAACTAAATTCAATTGCTGTGGAGGCGTCACAGACAAAGCGTTCCGTCGAAGAACTCGCCACTTTGGTGAAGAATATATTTGATATTTTGCTGGTACAAAATGTAAATACGAAAAAGGAGGGAAATGTTGAAATGCACCTAAATTTGGAACCCTCACCCGAAGATTTACTGAGAAAATTTCTGCAACTGCCTGCAATAGATGCGCACACAGAGCAACCCGTAAATGTTCACACGACTGTATCCACAAAAGTTTCTAATAAAAGTAATTCAGAAGAAAATAATACGGAAGAGCGTGATAGTACTGAGGAGACCACCGAGGATTATGATAGTTGGATTCGCTTGCATTTCGGACCAGCGACAACGCCACGTGTTGTAGCCACGAAAAAAGATTCAGACGAGTACTCTTACGATGGGAGTTCGGAAGAGCGTTTACAACAGTAATGCTGTGATTTTAGACTAAATGTGCATTTGTAGCGAGCGCTAAGGAAAAGGAACCTAGATTAGATTATACATATATTTATAACCTAAAATTATTGAAAATATCCGAAATATGTATGAATATGTTTTCCTTATGAAAGAGCCAACCAAAAACAAAATTTTAAGTTTCACATGAGTTTTAAAAAGATCATACCAATCACTTCTAGTGCTAAGTAAGGTTAATTAAATTATTTTTGTTTAGTTTTGTTTAGTTCCTACTATACACTACTTACTAATACATTTAGTATTGTAATAAATATTGACTTATTTTTTAGAAATACATACAAGAAATTAATAAAGAAATCTAAAACAAATTTGAAAAATTTTTCTAAAATTTATTCTGTTTATTGAGCCTTTTTCTGAAATCCTCTAAATGATTCTTTTAATAAGTATGATTAAGAAGAGATTATGACAGGTACCGCAAAGTGACAGACGAAAGTTTGACAGGCTACTTTAGAAAAGCAACGATCTGTCAAGCTTTCATAAGGATTGTAAACGAAGTCTTGGTTTTGAAACTATCGTAACTCTATGTCTTTCATTCTTCAACTTTGTAATTATATTTTCTCTTTCGCTCATAATGTTGCGTTTCGCAATCTTTGAATCTTCAATCTTCATAAATACATATAGGGTGCCTTTTTGAGAGGTAAAACACTTCTTATAGGAAAGCTGTCAAAGTGAGCTCCTCTACGACGATGCTTAAAACTCTATCTTTATAAACACGTTAATTGTAGAACTTGGAGGGCAAACAATGCTAAAATGGATTTCCAGGGTGCCTCGGTTCTAGAAAAAAGTATTGCAGGATTTGTCTCATGCGTGAAAATATCATCATTCATCGAACATTTTGATACTGTTAAACAATTTTTGTAAGAGTACTTTAAATCTAGTTTAGTGGAGCTAAAATTACCTATTGAAGACACCAATAACTAGCACAATGAGTTCGTCTATTTTGGAAGAAGTAATGTCATGCTGGACGAGTTTTTATGAAACATAGTGCCAGTAGACAATGATGTTTTCCATAAATATACAGTGGAACTTCTCTAACTCGAATCCCCATAATCCACAGAAAAACTTCGAGTTAGAGCAAATTCGAGTTATAGAATTTTCATTAAAACATATTTTTCAAAAAACTCGAAAATATAGATTTAAATACAGTTTTATTTAATTACTTCGCATAAAGTTTTATGTTCATACGTTACAACATCTATTTTGAAAATTTCCAAAAATACACCCTTTACAGTATGAGTATATACATATGTATTTATGTGCAATTGCAAGTGAGTAAACATATTGCTTAGATTAAATGATTATATGTACTAAAATCAATGAAATAAACACTTTTGCTTATGCAAAAGATTAAATAATTTAATTTCAAAACAATTTTTTCTACATTTCAATTGCAAGATGTTTTACATTGAGTTTATGCCTACTGTAATGAGGTTATGTTTAATAGAATGTCAAATGGCAAATATTTAATGTCTAACGAGCCTACTGTCTCAAATAAAAACAATTTATTCCATTTATTTCCAAAGTACGGGAAGATTTCTAGGAGTTCGATTCACAAATAATATTTCTCGAACTGTAGCTTTAATGCCTCGGACACAATGATCTGATCCTTATCCCTAAGGTTATCTCAGAAGTAAAAAAACTTCTTATTTGTTATTGCAGCAGTTTAGTATATTCTCCGAATATTTAAACCGAAAACACGTACTCTAAATGATAGTACTTGGCCATTTATCTATCATATCCTGGTTAGTTCCGGTTACGTGGAGTCGAATTTCTTCGAAAAAAGCAATCCTACAATATATATATTTGATTAATACCGTGAAGCCAAGGGTCATTATGATTAACAAACTCAAATCTTTAGAAATTCTTTTAAAGCTTCGTTTTCGCGAGTGCTATTGCAATTATGAATCCACTGATTAATTTTTTCAAGATCGGTGATTTTTTAAGGGAAGTTTAGCTGAGTTCATGAACGATCTACTTATAACAGTTATTAAGTTTATTAAAACTACTCATGACGGTTCATAAGTACTGGAGTAATGTATTGACTTTGTCCCTCTCTATGTCCATCCGTCTTCATATATGTATGTTGGGTTATGTGGGTTATTAGGTTAAGTTAGGTTAAAAAGGCAGACCTCCGCTACAGGCCGTTGTGATACCAGGTGAGTATGAATGTGAGGATTATTTCTTTCGAATGAAATTTTTTTAGAAGCGAGCAAGGTTCAAAGACAGCACGAAGAGAATTTGCGTATCGAAAACGACATATGTAGTTGTTCTCTAAAAAGTAATCACGTTTCGAAAATTTATGTACAAATTCCAATTCATCTTGATTTTCGCACAAACCCCGTACTTAAGAATATATGCTAATCTGTTATGCTTCAAATATCCTTACGAAATTCTTCGAATACAACTTTTACTGTAATATGCGCACTACTGTCAATCGAAGGGTTAATATTTAACTGAAATCTGAGAATATCGATTGATAAGGTCTTTGAAATCGACACGTAATATAATCATAATAGCATAATATTTCTATTAAATGTTTATATTTACAAATAATATTTTCTTTACCACGAAAGCAGCGTTTTGAATAATGAAATGAATTGTAAAGGGTGTTCCCTTAGAGCTATATAATAGTAATTCAAACAAAAAAATGTCACTGACCACCACAACTGGGTCTTATGAAGACCTTTCTTGCGTTCCATTTCAGCCATACTTTTTCCCAGCATCGATCTTAGGCCTATGACCTTATAACACTAATAATTCAACGAATGTTGGTACCCAGATCTCATAAATAGTGATCTAACATAACGTACATACATACATAATTTATTATATCCCTAAAGAATCACCCTATATATAAACATATTTATACACATGAATGGAAGAAAATTTTTGGGAAATACCAATACGGATTGTGTTTACTTTTATTGATTATACCTGGAATTCGAGATACATATTCCTCGAGCTCCAGCTAAAGAAACCGGCAGTCAAGCTTGCTTTAAATACAGTCCGTTTCGAGAGCTATTCGTAAAAGTATATAAACTTACTGAAGTTGTTAACTAATTACTAAAATAATAATTTTTATTTTTCTGAAATTACTGAAAATTAACATACCGGTATACTAAAAATGAAGATTCAAATCTCCTTAATTGCATTGTTAAGTGTGGCCACAGTTAGTGCGCTGAGTCTTGAGGGTTTCAAGTGTGGCGATCACGTTATATTGACTGGCGATCCTGCCGCGCCAATACGTACGGTACAAATCTGTGGTGTTAAAGACTATGCTGGGGTGACAAGCTATATTGACTATAAAACTGCGTCGGAGATAGGTACCATGATTTTGTTTTATTTTTTCAAAGACTTTATTTATTTACCTAATTGTCATTCTAGCGCAACCTTCGGCGGTTCGGAATGGCTATGTAAAGAGTTTAAATCAAGCCAGGCCGTTATCTTCTTTTTCTTCATCTCAAGTTAGTTCGAACGAAAATCAACAACAGCAACTTGCTTCAGCAATCCGCCAATCGTTGCCAATATTAAAGCGATTTTATGAAACATCGAAGTATGCTTCCAGCAAGGACTCAAGCAGTTTAATAGAAAAATATCAATCGTTGCAAGATAAACTAAATTCAATTGCTGTGGAGGCGTCACAGACAAAGCGTTCCGTCGAAGAACTCGTGAAGAATATATTTGATATTTTGCTGGTACAAAATGTAAATACGAAAAAGGAGGGAAATGTTGAAATGCACCTGAATTTGGAACCCACACACGAAGATTTACTGAGAAAATTTCTGCAACTGCCTGCAATAGATGCGCACACAGAGCAATCCGTAAATGTTCACACGACTGTATCCACAAAAGTTTCTAATAAAAGTAATTCAGAAGAAAACAATACCGAAGAGCGTGATAGTACTGAGGAGACCACCGAGGATTATGATAGTTGGATTCGTTTGCATTTCGGACCAGCGACAACGCCACGTGCTGTAGCCACGAAAAAAGATTCAGACGAGTACTCTTACGATGGGAGTTCGGAAGAGCGTTTACAACAGTAATGCTGTGATTTTAGACTAAATGTGCATTTGCAGCGAGCGCTAAGGAAAAGGAACCTAGATTAGATTATACATATATTTATAACCTAAAATTATTGAAAACATCCGAAACATGTATGTATATGTTTTTCTTACGAAAGAGCAAACCAAAAACAAAATTTTAAGTTTTCCATGTGTTTTAAAAATACTATACCAATCACTTCTAGTGCTAAGTAAGGTTAATTAAATTATTTTTGTTTAGTTTTAGATTACAAAATTTTAAATCTGCCAGCTGCTATAGCGTCCTACTATACACTAATTACTAATACATTTAGTATTGTAATAAATATTGACTTATTTTTTAGAAATACATACAAAAAATTTAATAAAGAAATCTAAAACAAATTTAAAAAAAAATTTCTAAATTTTATTCTGTTTATTGAGCCTTTTTCTGAAATTTTCTAAATGATAAAATAAGCTTGATTAAGAAGAGATTATGACAGGTACCGCAAAATGACAAACGAAAGTTTGACAGGTTACTTCAGAAACAAAACGATCTGTCAAGCTTTCATAAGAATTGTAAACGAAGTCTTGGTTTTGAAACTATCGTAAACTCTATGTCTATCATTCTTAAACTTTGTAATTATATTTTCTCTTTCGCTCTTGATGTTGCGTTTCGTAATCTTTGAATCTTCAGTTTTGAATTCTACTAAAGATTTTTATTCAAAATATGGGTTACTTTTAGACGAGATACTTAATCGTGATTGTTTTTATATAATTTTAAAGTTTTTAGTTGCGTATCTCAAATTTTTTTTTCAAATATAGAGCTATGTACCGAATAGATGGCGATATCTTTTAATTGTTAAAAAGTTCTTGCCTAGTCAAGATTTGTATGCGCCATAATCAATTTATGTATTTTTAACGAAATTTCCGTGAATTTCAAAAGTATTGAGTTTACGAAAACTGTGAAATGTGATAAAAAAGCTTTGCTTAAAATAATTTTTTATATAGAAATTAAATGATTAAGAAAGTGCAATGTATGGGACTCTTTAATTATAACATTTAATAACTCAAGCATGGTTTGGGGTTTCGCCTCAGCTATTCTTCATACATACATAAGTTATGATTATTCGTTGCCATAAATTAAACACAAATATTATTTAAGAACAAAGGGACAAGCGGACATACCTCAAATAACCGCATTTTTCGTACAAAAATGAAATTCCCCGCAATTGCAACTTTTGATTAATGTTCAATTCAATTTTCGTAGAATTGTTTATTTCGCATTTATAAATGAAAAATATATAATAAGACTACTGATAAGAATAGTATCATATGCATATATGCGTTATAGCTCAATATTTGTGTTAATAAGTTGAAAAAGCTGAAATTGGTTTCGGGAAGGTAGTGTATACTGGTAAAATTTTATATAAATTTGGATTCCAAAAGACTTTTGAGCGTGTATTTAAGCATTATTTCTGCTTTGAGTTTGTAAAAACCGTGAAGTTGAGTTGAAAAACTGTATTTAAGCGCAGCAAATACCGTTCAAAACAAAATGATATCAAATCGATTTAAGCACTTTTGACTATTCGGCGCACATACACCACTACTTAAGTGTTATATTGGCAAAATTGTGTTTATTTTCGCTGAAAATATTAATAAATAAATTAAATTATACATGTATGTGTGCCGTGTTATCAATGCTTGAACTTGGCATCAGTGGCGCATATCACTTGAGCTCGACTTAAGGAAACCGGCAGACTTACTTACTTTACACAGTCGGTTGCGACAACTGCTCGCGAAAGTATCTACTCTAAAATTTGTTGCAATTTTTGTGAAGCAATTGGAATTTTAATTTTTTTTAGTATATAATAATTAAATAATATCAATAAATAGTTGTTCGAGTTGACTCACAAGCCACAAAACGCAATGAAATTAAAAATCGCCTTAATCGCACTGCTAAGTGTGAGCGCAATTAGTGCGCTCAGTCTTGAAGGATTCAAATGTCGCGAACACACTGTAATGACTGGCAATCTCATGCGTCCAGTGCGTACGGTACGTATTTGTGGAGTGGAGGATTATGTGGAGCCGCCAAGCTTCTTGGACTTTAAAAAGATTACAGAAATTGCAGATGAACTGCAAGGTAGGTTGCAAACAAAAACTCATATGAAAATATTCCGATTTAATTTTACGCTATCCAACTGTTGCAGCGCACAAGAATCACGCCACTAACACTGGCAACACTGGTTATTGGCCCAATCGCGACGTCGCACATTCATCGCCGCCCGCATACGCACGTTGGCCATTGCTGCCGCAAACGGCGAATAACGATGGTGTACAGTTCACAACTATCTACAGAGGATTAGCTGTGCAACCGCCAACTTATGAAGCAGCCGGAAATTACCCAACGAGTTCACGTGACCTCACGGTAGTGGAGCGCTTGCTGCAAGAGAAATTGCGCTCGCTTACCGAGGATACAAGTGAGATGAAGAATTCGATGAATGATGTTGTTGCACACATGAAAACAATACTCGCTACTTCGCTAATGCAAAAGGACAATCAGCCGCAGGATATAAATGTGAATGTGAATTTTAAACTGGATCCTGCTCTCGAAGTGTTATTAAGAGATTTCATGGCACTACTAAAGAGCGAGGTGAATCGCGATGCAGAAAGTGCAGAGTCAAGCGCAACTGAGCGCATTGAGGACAACTCAGAGGGTGATGATAGTTCATTCTCAACAGTAAATGTAAATGACAATAGCGCCGAGGAGCAAGTCACCGAAGCAGCAGTTGATAGTGCAGAGCAAACGACCGAACCAGACAGCATGGAGGGATATAATTTTAATAGTTCAGAAGAAGATTTGGATGATTGGTTGCGTCTACATTTCGGACCGATTGTAAAGACGCCGACGTATGACGAGGATACCGATGACAGCGAGTCGAAGAACTCTGCAGAGAAATCAGAAGAAAGTTTTGAATCATGGTTCAATGCTGTCTATCGGAAACATACAACTGAAGCACCAACGGATGAACAAACGCAAAATTCGCAAGAAAGTCAAGAGATGAATGTACAAAAGGAAAGTGTTGAAAATTCGCAAGAGAACGATAATCAATATGAATATAATGAATATATAGATGTAGATATGAACCCTGTGGTTTACAACGAAGAAACTACAATAAGCGAAGAAACTACTGAGAGCAGTGAAGAAGCCCTATTTGTGCCAACAACAATGAATTCATTACAATCAAGTGAAACAGTTGAACTATTCGAAAATGGCGATAAATATAACTATGCAACGGGAATCTCCGAAAAATTGTCACCGCAACAAAAAAGGGCATGTATGGATAGGGCCTATCTAACCTACTGGAACGATTCAGAGCTGCTGAGAAAGAACTTACTTAAATGTGATTCATTAGAACAAGTTTCGCTTGGAATTGAGGAATCGAAAGAAAACGATGAAACGGAAGCAGCCGTTACTGATTCGAATGAATCGAAGAGTAGTGAAGAAACTGAAGCAGCCGTTACTGATTCGAATGAATCGAAGAGTAGTGAAGAAACTGAAACACCGATAAATGATTCGAATGAATCGAAGAGTAGTGCAGAAACTGAAACACCAATAAATGATTCGAATGAATCGAAGAGTAGTGCAGAAACTGAAACACCGATAAATGATTCGAATGAATCGAAGAGTAGTGAAGAAACTGAAGCAACAATTACTGAATCAAATGAATCGAAGAGTAGTGAAGAAACTGAAGCAACAATTACTGAATCAAATGAATCGAAGAGTAGTGAAGAAACCGAAACACCTATAAATGAATTGGAGGATATTGAATATTTTGACTATCCGAGTTACAGACTACACGACTGGTATAATTATAATGATCATACATTTGATGGAGCAATAATAAATTAAAAATTATAATTGCTAATGTTTGTAATGTCGAAAAACGCCGATGATATGATGTAAACAAAAATTATTGTCCTGTAAAATTTTCTGTTATATTGTTTTGTATGGCAAAATATGCTATTTCAAGCAATATGTATAATAGATTTACGAATAAATATGTACATATGTCGAAATAATACGAATGGAAATTAAAAAAAATATTTGAAATAAATTGTTAAAAACAAACAAATAACCGTTTTTACAATCTCAAATCTTTCTGGACAAATTGTATGAAGGTCGAAGGAAGAAATATTTTGATACTATGCGAGCAAATTTTAGTGCGGGGCTGGAGGTTGAAAAATAGCGGGTGAAAAATTCTGAAAACATATTGAAACAAGTAAGGAAGGGCTAAGTTCGGGTGTAACCGAACATTTTATACTCTCGCAATTTATTTATTGAACTTAATTAATATTATATAATACACAATTTGACCCACATATTCGTCATATATATTGTATAAAGTCCATTGAAAATTGGAAACCATAATATTAGGTTAGAAGCACCGAGGTCCTCGTGTTCGATATATGCTGCCACACTATAAACATAGTATTTGTGCAAAGTTCTGCACCGATATCTTCACTAGTGCTTACTTTATATATTGTAATGTAAACGATTCAGATCGTCTTCAAAGTTCTGGTATATAGGAAGTAGGCGTGGTTGTGAAGCGATTTGGCCTATTTTTACAACATATCATTAGGATGTAAGGAAACTATTGCAAACCAAGTTTCATTGAATTCGGTCGAGTAGTTCCTGAGATATGGTTTTTGACCCATAAGTGGGCGATGCCACGCCCATTTTCCATTTTGTAAAAAAATCTGAGTGCAGCTTCCATCTGCCATTCCTTATGTGAAATTTAGTGTTTCTGACGTTTTTCGTTAGTGAGTTAACGCACTTTTAGTAATTTTCAACTTAACCTTTGTATGGGAGGTGGGCGTGGTTATTATCCGATTTCTGTCATTTTTGGAATGTATAAGGAAATGGCTAAAAAAAACGACTGCAGAAAGTTTGGTTTATATAGCTCTATTGGTTTGCGAGATATATACAAAAAACCGATTTGGGGGCGGGGCCACGCCCACTTCCCCAAAAAAATTACATCCACATATGCCCCTTCATAGTGCGATCCTTCATACCAAATTTTATTTCCATAGCTTTATTTATGGCTTAGTTATGGCACTTTATGTGTTTTCGGTTTTCGCCATTTTGTGGGCGTGGCAGTGGTCCGATTTTGCTCATTTTCGAAAGCAACCTTCCTATGGTGCCAAGAAATAAGTGTGCCAAGTTTCATCAAGATATCTTAATTTTTACTCAAGTTACAGCTTGCACAGACGGACGGACGGACGGACGGACGGACGGACGGACGGACGGACAGACAGACATTCGGATTTGAACTCCACTCTTCACCCTGATCACTTTGGTATATATAACCCTATATCTAACTCGTTTAGTTTTGGGTGTTACAAACAACCGTTATGTGAACAAAACTATAATACTCTCTTAGCAACTTTGTTGCTAGCAACTTTGTTGCGAGAGTATAAAAAAAAGAATTGAATTTAAAATAAACAGTAAGGAAAGGCTAAGTTCGGGTGCAACCGAACATTTTATACTCTCGCAATTTATTGATATATTTTTATTAAGATAACACACAATTTGCCCCAATTAGGAAATCCTATAATGAGGTATATGATAGCTAGGGGAAGTTATAACCCTATTTTAACCATCTCTGGTACAGAGACACACTATTAGAAGAAAAATATTTCCTCTAAATTAAATTAAGATACCTGAGAGATTTACCGAAATTTTCGGTGAAAAATTACCATGAGACACTGAATTCTTCATATTCGATATTCGGGGCTTTGAAAAGCTATAGTCCGATTTCGACAATTTTTTCACAAGTGATGCTACAGATCATATACAGTATTTGTGTAAAGTTTTATTTTGCTATCTTCATTGGTTCCTTATGTATATATTATAAAGTGAAGGAATAAGATGGAGTTCAAAATTGAGTTACATGGGAAGTTGTCGTGGTTGTGAACCGATTTCATCCATTTTCCACACGTGTCATTAGGGTGTCAAGAAAATATTATATACCGAATTTTATTCGAATCGGTCGAGTAGTTCCTGAGATATGATTTTTGACCCATAGGTGGGCGATGCCACGCCCATTTTCCATTTTGTAAAAAAGTGGCGCTACGCCCACTTCCCCAAAAAAATTACATCCAACTATGCCCCTTTCTGGTGCGATCCTTTGTTCCAATTTTATGTGTTTTCGGTTTTCGCCATTTTGTGGGCGTGTCAGTGGTCCGATTTTTAGCAACCCTCTCACGGTCTCAAGGAACATGTGTTCCAAGTTTCATTAAGATATCTCAATTTTTCCTCAAGTTATCCGTTGCACGGACGGACGGACGGAGGGACAGACAGACATTCTGACTCGTCTCTGGGGGTTAAAATTATAATCAGTTAGGTTTTTTTGGTATTCCTCTGGTTGAGCTCGGAGTTTTGGCTAGGTCTATATTTTTATACTCTCGCAACAAATGTTGCTAAAGAGAGTATTATAGTTTTGTTCACATAACGGTTGTTTGTAACACCTAAAACTAAACGAGTTAGATATAGGGTTATATATACCAAAGTGATCAGGGTGAAGAGTGGAGTTCAAATCCGAATGTCTGTCTGTCCGTCCGTCCGTCCGTCCGTCTGTGCAAGCTGTAACTTGAGTAAAAATTAAGATATCTTGATGAAACTTGGCACACTTATTTCTTGGCACCATAGGAAGGTTGCTTTCGAAAATGAGCAAAATCGGTCCACTGCCACGCCCACAAAATGGCGAAAACCGAAAACACATAAAGTGCCATAACTAAGCCATAAATAAAGCTATGGAAATTAAATTTGGTATGAAGGATCCTACTATGAAGGGGCATATTTGGATGTAATTTTTTTGGGGAAGTGGGCGTGGCCCCGCCCCCTACTAAGTTTTTTGTACATATCTCGCAAACCAATAGAGCGATATAAACCAAACTTTCTGCAGTCATTTTTTTTAGCCACTTCCTAATACAGTCCAAAAATGAAAGAAATCGGATCATAACCACGCCCACTTCCCATACAAAAGTTAGGTTGAAAATTACTAAAAGTGGGTGGGGATAAGAAATGGCAGATGGAAGCTGCACTCAGATTTTTTACAAAATGGAAAATGGGCGTGGCGTCGCCCACTTATGGGTCCAAAACCATATCTCAGGAACTACTCGACCGATTTCAATGAAACTTGGTTTGTAATAGTTTCCTTACATCCCAATAATATGTTGTCAAAATAGGCCAAATCGCTTCACAACCACGCCTACTACCTATATACCAGAACTTAGAAGATGATCTGAATTGTTTACTTTACAATATATATAGTAAGCACTAGTGAAGATATCGGTGCAAAACTTTGCACAAATACTGTATTTATAGTGTGGCAATCCATTTCTAAAAATCGCCGAATTTGGACCATAGGTTTTCAAGGCCCCATATATCGAACATGAGGACCTCGGTGCTTCTAACCTAATATTAGGGTTTCCAACTTCCAATGGACTTTATACAATATATATGATGAATATGTGGGTCAAATTGTGTATTATATAATATTAATTAAGTTAAATAAATAAATTGCGAGAGTATAAAATGTTCGGTTACACCCGAACTTAGCCCTTCTTTACTTGTTCATTATCTATTTTTTTTTTTTGCAAAATTCCAATTGATCTTATTATAGATTATCAAATCAAACAAATTGAGTCATCAATAAGTTTCAAAAAATCACAATTTTTCTAACAAATATAGAAATATTTGTTTAAATGGAACATGACGGTTTTGACACATCTTATATAAAGACATATGTACATATTTATAATGATTCCGTGCATTTTTCCAGCCTCAATACGTGTATTGACGTATCTTGTTTACAAATATGTCTATCGGAAAATCACACTGCGAAATACCTTAATGCGAAAGTTGTGATTAAAGGGTCACGAGATTTTATTTTTTTTCGCATGATAAGAACGTCAGTTTTGATGTAACCGCAAATACTTGCGAAAATTACATTGAAATTTCTACCTTTGGTAATTTATTTTTACTGCGTATATAAATATATATATATGCATTTGCGTATGACACTATTTTTATTACCGTAGCTTATGGGGTTTTTGCAAGTACGCCGACGACAGGTTATGACCCATTGATTACGTTTGTAAAATTTTGACGTAGATCCAAATGTAACTGTATATTTCAGCCTTCGCAACTGTTTTACCAACCTACTCACGCTATTTATGGACTGAACCAGTGAGGTGAGCCCAAAAATTACGGCATGTCAAATATGAGTTCGAAAAATTTGGTTTCCAGAATTTTAGTTAACTCTTGCTGGCTTTTAGTAACCTACTTATGATGAGTTATTGAGTGGATCCATCCGTTTTCAAAAGAATATTAAAGTGAAGTTTAATTTACTAACAGGGGAATTATAATGAGAAACAGTCAGCGCACTCGCGTCTTGGCTCCCACGTCACTTTTGATAGTCATAACTTCGAAGTCGTTGACAATTTCGTATATATGTATGTACCTGTGAACTAGCATCAACAACACCAACAATCTCAGCCTCGAAATCCAGCGCAGAATCACTCTTACCAACAGGCAGTACTTTGGACTGAGTAGGCAATTGAAAAGTAAAGTTCTCTATCGACGGACCAAAATCAAACTCTACAAGGCGCTTATCATTCCCGTCCTGCTTTATGGTTCAGAAGCGTGGACGATGTCAACATCAGATGAGACGACACTAGGAGTTTTCGAGAGGAACATTTTTCGCAAGATTTATGGTCTTCAGAACATTGGCAACGGCGAATACCGCAGACGATGGAACGATGAGTTGGAGAAGTTATACGACGACATTGACATAGTTGAGCGAATAAAAAGACCGCGGCTACGCTGGCTAGGTCATGTTTTCCGAATGGACGCAAACGCTCCAGCTTTGAAAGTGTTCGATGCAGTACCTGCCGGAGGAAGCCGAGGAAGGGGAAGGCCTCCACTCCGGTGGAGGGACCAAGTGTTACACTTGGGATCTCCAACTGGCGTCGAACTGTGAGGGAAAAATATGAATGGTGCGCTATCATCGATTCGGCGGTAACCAACTAAACGGTTCCTACGCCAATCACATACATACAGAACTCAAGAAATCTTTGAGGGTTCCCTTAAAAAGTATGTTCGAAACAAAGCAGGCATAATGTTATTTGTTTTTTTTTTACAAAAAAATGTCAATTAGTAAATGTCGTTATATTGAAGCTTATAATAGTATGAACTTGGAGATAAAGAAACGGTGCTATTTGGTACCGGAAAGCTATATTAATATATATTTTTATTTTTAAAGAAAAACCACATCAGATCCACCCTGTATACATACTTATAACTATGAACACGCATTCCTTCTTTATATAGGCTTCAAAACCATATTAAATCTATAAGAAAATATAAAAAATAGACGATAATGTGATGGGCTGTACCCACAAATAACAAAGAATAAGGCAAATTATATGATAATGCCGAAACAAGGCAAACCAACAATTACAAATGAGCAGGTAATAAATCCAATGAATGCAATTGTTATTGAAAGTGAAACAAGTGTATCAATATGTTATGGATATGTAAATATCATGTATATAAAAATATGTGTGTCCATAAATAAACACAGAAAAAAAGAGTGCTTTAATGTGATATTTGCTGTCGGGGTTAATTTGCTGGTAGGTTGTTAATGACACCTCTAATTAGATGACATTAGCGCGTAAATAAATTGGTAACATGTGCTAACGGAAATCGACGGTAAGGTGCGGATGTTTGCTAAAACGCGTACTTTTCCATATATAATTAGGAATAAAATTAGTTGCACGAGAAAACAAAAAAAAATGTATGTAAGAAGGACCAAGTGTGGGTGCAACCGAATATAAGATACTCACGCAATTGGTCTCATATAAATTTGCCAAGATCAGACTATATTATTGACCACAAAATAAGCTTACTTGATTAGCTTAAGACATCTCGGAAAATGTCCAATACTTTCGGTTTAAAGTCAGTCATCATAGACACTGAGCTCATCATTATCGGTATCTGGGCATTTGAAAAGTTGTGATTCCATTCCGACTATATGTAGATAGATGTGTGGTGACACACCGTGAAAGCAATATTTATCCAAAATGTTTAATCAACCGAAAGCCATAGACACTGAGCTCATCATAGTCGGTATCTGTGGACTTGAAAAGTTATGATTCCATTGCGACTATTTGTAGATGAGTGGTGACATACCTTGAATACACTATTTGTGGAATAGTGCATTAAGTTTGGCACATATAGTTTTAGTAATTTATGTGGCTTATTAGAGATTGGAGCCACGTCCATTATTCCAAAATGTTTAAGCAACCGAAAGCCTGGTGTGATACTCTTCCCTGGTGTGATACTCTGAACCTAATTAAGATTTGAAAGCTTGCGAATTAGTTATAGCACTTTTCGTTTAACATTATTTTGTGGGCGTGGTCGTAATACGATTCCTTATGTAAATTCAATTTATTCTGAGCTAACAATTTTTGCTCTGATTGGATGGGCGGAAAAATGAATGGATAGACAGACAGACAATCATCCGTAAATCAAGTAATCTTGACAATCTGAAAATTTTGATATATGTATATAGTTGAATTACCATAACTCGATAATTCGAGTTCAATAATTCGAAGTTTTCCATAACTAGAACTCTTAAATTGCCAATATAAGTCAAATTTCATACTAATTACCTTCCATAACTAGGAGGTCTCTCTAGCTTGAAGTTTTTTGTGGATTATGGTGATTCGAGTTTAGGGAAATTCAACTGTATAACACTTCAACTATATCTTTTGGTTTTAGTTGTTACAAATAACCGTTAGCTTATACCATATTCTATTGGAAGATTAAAAAAACTATAGTTCTACAGTATGTGTTTCCAATATTTCTAATAAAACTCATTCCTTTTAGACTGTTATCATTTAGTTTTCAATTTTTGAAATAATTTTTTGTACAAATTTGTCAAACGAAATAATAAATTTTATTAGCTTGAATAGCAACAATTGCATATAATTATTATATATTTTTTAAACATATTGCAAATAATATATTTTTACACACAAACATTTCTACAAATATATTTTTCCAAATTTATCAATAAAAACGTAATATTTTGCGTAAAAAAAGTGTACGAAAATGCGTGGCAACATACGCGATTGTGAACCGACAACCTCCTGTCTGCGTCGTAATATTTATCATCTACACGTGCCGCTCTTCGTCTTCGACACGATACGACTGTTTCAGGATCATCCGAAATTTACGCCCGGCCTAAAGGAATATCACATTATCGATATGATCGAGAAGGAGTGCGTGACTGGATTTCAGTATACTTATATAAAGATAATATATTTTTTGGATTGCTTTCAGAGGTTATGCTAGCGGTGATCTTGAGGCACAAGTGAAAATGGCACTAAAAGAGCTCTCCTCAACCGGTTTCGTACGTTACATAAACAACGGTTATAGGACATTGGGTCCATTTGCACGTCTGGCATTGGCGCGTACACCGCGTCAGTTCAATATTGCTTGGGATCGACTTTGTGAGTTGCAGAAAATCAGCACCACCAGCTTGAGTTCATCGTTTAGCTCACGCAGTCATACGTGTTGAATGTGAAGGACTTATTGAGAGAATACGGAAAAGAGAGTGTCTTAGAACTATTTGAACGTCTATTATCGAATAAAAATATTTAAATTTCGCAAAAAAAATTACTGAGCATGTTTCACGCATAATAAATATTAAAAATAATAGTTTTGTCAACAAAATATTTTTTTTAACTTCGATTTAAGACTCGTAGGACTGATATAATCTTCCTAAGAATACAATGCATACATCTGGAGACTTTGGATACTCCACTTTTTAATAAAGAAACGATTGTAAGAATACTGCTTGCGACGGTGACCGGAAACCGGCAGGACATTTTTGAGGCTAAGCACGAGTAGGTTATTTAACTAGATCTATTAGAAACTTATACCATCGCACGATTAATGTATCGGTTGGATCGGGGTAATCTGTGTCTATATCTATAACTGATTCTACACTCACTCATTGCATTTCTGCGACGATCTCAGATCGATTTTTCAGCCTAAAACAAACTTCCGAACTGAATACAAATCATGGGGCTACTGAGATTCCGTAGTTATGTGGAAAAAAAATATTCCTTCATGAAATAAAGCACTGTTGATCATTCCCCTGACTGAGCTAATAATAATTTCTTTATAATCGGTTCTATGGAATCTTCTATATATTTGTCTCAATCCTCTGATAGGACGACTACATCAGTCGATCGAAATAATCTGTGAGAAATATGCGAATCATTGAATGTAACAGATGAGAAATATCGAAAAGCACGAAATTGGGGGCTGGTGGTAATAGAATCAAACTGTTTGACCTCCTCTGTGTAAAAAAAAATTAAATGGGGCTATTTGAGCTATATTGAGTTAATTTTATATAGTTCCAATAAACACTTTTAAAACGAGGAGCCTAACGAATTGTTGTGAATTATTCCGAAACTGATTGAAGCTCTAATCAAATAGAAGAAAGAGTGGTCAATGAAGGTACTTCTTATCTACTTTATTTAACAGTTTAATACAGTAGCTATGCATAGATAAGTTTCTTCGATATCCGCATTGAATATGTAACTCAACTGTTCTATGGAGGGTTTCTTTTCGTGTACTAATAACTTTCGGTAATTGTCGCTAATGTAATAACAAATAATGTCTTTCATCGTTACTTAAATTGTTTACCTTGTTGTTGTTGTATGCTATTTGTTTTTGGTTTGTTGTATGTTAGCGACCCTTTCAGATTTCTTAATGCGCATATTTCAGCTAGGCATACAAACCTATGTTTGTATAACGGTGATGATACCCTTGTGAGGGGGTCCGAAATATCGACGTGTGTATTATATTTGACTGAAGGCATACATATGACGTTGTTTTGCTGTGTCCACTAATATAAGGGGTTTGCATTTTGAAGCCCATTATCTACAGCTCGCATCATTGTCAAATGGCTGACTTACATTTCGAAAGCTAACATTTGACAATATTTGTCGGTAGTCGTTTTATAACAACAAAAACTCGATGCATGCATATTAATTTTATATTCAATAGCTGACCGGTGTCGTCTTTGGCCCATCCTTTTGACACTTAACCCTGTTAACTATACAAATAATTATTTTTTTGGGTAATTACAATGCAAACATGTAAATATGGTTAAATCGACAGGTGAATTGGTTCACAACAATTATCCTAATGCACTTACATATGCATTAATATATTGTTAAATGTGTTTTATAAGCGCTAATAGTCGCTTAAAGGGTTTAAGATAGTTTACGTGTGTAGTAATTTCAATTCTTGGAAGAAAATTAAATTTTACAATATAATACTTCACAAAATGTACCACAGCGTCATCTTGTGTGAGTTTTATTTGCAAACAAACATCAAAGTTTTATTCCTTGAACCAGAAAATTATTTTTCGCTATCGAGAGTCACCAACTTTCATTATATAGTAAAGGGTGATTTTTTAAGAGCTTGATAACTTTTTTAAAAAAAAAAACGCATAAAATTTGCAAAATCTCATCGGTTCTTTATTTGAAACGTTAGATTGGTTCATGACATTTACTTTTTGAAGATAATTTCATTTAAATGTTGACCGCGGCTGCGTCTTAGGTGGTCCATTCGGAAAGTCCAATTTTGGGCAACTTTTTCGAGCATTTCGGCCGGAATAGCCCGAATTTCTTCGGAAATGTTGTCTTCCAAAGCTGGAATAGTTGCTGGCTTATTTCTGTAGACTTTAGACTTGACGTAGCCCCACAAAAAATAGTCTAAAGGCGTTAAATCGCATGATCTTGGTGGCCAACTTACGGGTCCATTTCTTGAGATGAATTGTTCTCCGAAGTTTTCCCTCAAAATGGCCATAGAATCGCGAGCTGTGTGGCATGTAGCGCCATCAACCACATGTCAACCAAGTTCAGTTCTTCCATTTTTGGCAACAAAAGTTTGTTAGCATCGAACGATAGCGATCGCCATTCACCGTAACGTTGCGTCCAACAGCATCTTTGAAAAAATACGGTCCAATGATTCCACCAGCGTACAAACCACACCAAACAGTGCATTTTTCGGGATGCATGGGCAGTTCTTGAACGGCTTCTGGTTGCTCTTCACCCCAAATGCGGCAATTTTGCTTATTTACGTAGCCATTCAACCAGAAATGAGCCTCATCGCTGAACAAAATTTGTCGATAAAAAAGCGGATTTTCTGCCAACTTTTCTAGGGCCATGATTTCAATGATTTGCAAGCGTTGCTCGTTAGTAAGTCTATTCATGATGAAATGTCAAAGCATACTGAGCATCTTTCTCTTTGACACCATGTCTGAAATCCCACGTGATCTGTCAAATACTAATGCATGAAAATCCTAACCTCAAAAAAATCACCCGTTACATTAAAAACAGTAGTTTTTCGCTAAAAATTATAAAAAGTGAGAAGAAATGTACCACAACGACATCTATGATAAGTTTTAGGTAAATATAAAGACCAGTTTCTCGAAAGAAAAACAGTGATTTACCGTTATTTTCAACAATATTGTCATTTATGATCGACATAGACAAACAGATCTAAAGGATCTCATCTGATAACCCTACTTAACAAATCGATTCCTCCCTGTAACATTATCCAGAGCACAGTATTGAAGAACGTATAATGTGGTCTCAAAGTATTCGAATTTAACTACAGCGCCACCTAGCGTTAGGTAAAAAATAATGTCTCGACCTAAAAATCAATGGCTTTCCATACCTTCTCAGGGTAACTTGTATAGTGACATAATGTGGGAATAAAAGTTTGTCGGAAAACTTCATTTTCTAATTGATTATCTAGAAAAATTAAGTGGTCTGAAAAGTAAATAACCTAAAATATTGCATGTCATTATAGGACGTAAAAAAATCGAGGAAAAGTTTATGATTTTTTCAGAGGATTGATTTTTTCTTGTGAATACTGCCAAAACTTCGAATTTTTCAATCCCAAGATAAATAATTTCAAAATTGAGGAATATATAAAAAATGGTCATGTATTTTGTAAGGAATTTTTATTTGTAAACACTATTTTTTTCGAAAATGTTTGAATCATATCATTGAGTAAATTAAGAACGCAATTACTGTTACCTTGATACAATATTGAATATTTATTTTACAAAATATGGTGACATTAATCAAACTGATAACCTTACGCAACATTATTTAATGCTCTGAACTACCTTGATCCACTGTATATA
The DNA here is from genome assembly GCA_031772095.1 of Zeugodacus tau. Classification (NCBI taxonomy): domain Eukaryota; kingdom Metazoa; phylum Arthropoda; class Insecta; order Diptera; family Tephritidae; genus Zeugodacus; species Zeugodacus tau. The sequence continues at coordinate 67,542,881 of CM062652.1, read as the reverse complement.
TTTGCACATATATCTTCCGTGAATACACAAAGCTCAGTTCCAAGATAACCTTTAAAGTTGAACTGCAGTTACAAGAAACATACTTGATTCATTGATAATTCTATATGGAAATCATGCTTCGAGGTATCACAATCCTCACTCTCTCTCATTCACTCTTCCTATCTCCATTCCACCAAAGTCTACCCAAAAGAGCTCGAGTGTTCAATTACTCGTTGCATTCATAGTAATTGCGCTAGTCACCTTTTAAATGCCAAAACTTAAACAAAAAATGCATTAGCCCCCGCAACATAACTGCATATTAGCGCATATAAAAAAAAATGTCACCTGTTTCATATGCAAACTCACTCCAATGACCTGCCGCATCACTTAACCGTTCACCCTTCACCGTCGAACCTATAATTTATTACCGGTATTATGGTATATTACCTGTTTTTATGTATGCCAAGCGAGGTTACACGACTTAATTGTCAACATGCAACCCCTTTATATACTGTGCATTTTACCCGTGACATTTCTCTGCACCGTTTGTTGCTGGTGGGCGTGTTAATAGACACAATTTCACCCTGTGTGACACCTTTGCCACCGCAGAATAGTAAATGTCGGTGACAAGTTGAGTTGCTTGCTTAACTACCATATACGAGTAGATGCGACTGTTGTATACGAGGAGTGTGGAAGGGGATGAGTGCAGAGTAGATGTTTTCGTTTTACAGCCACAACAACACGCATGAGATTTTTCCCAGGTGTAATTTATTGCTTTTGTAATCACTGCAGAATAATCTATTACCACTATGGCATATTAGCGAGCGTCCCCGTACAGGCGAACGAGTGTGTATATTTAAGCATGTGTGGAGTATTCGATATATATGCATATTATTAGGGTAGTCGATAATTCGACGACGGAAATAGTTTTAAGTTATCGAAGAGCATGCTTAATGGATGGTATATGTGGGCAAATAATAGTCAAACATTTTACCAACCAAATTTCTACTTTTCTGACAAAAGAAACGAGCTTGCGAAGTGTGTGATCTTATGTTCCAAACACGGCTGTTTCAAAAATTTCGAAACTTTCTTTTAAGATTAAGGAGTGGCGTTTCTGAGTCAATCCATTTGGATCACTTTATATGCTTCCGTAGGCGATTTTAAATGGAAAGTTACTATATTGATGCAATTGGAACAAAAAAATCATGCGGCGCACAAACATCAAGCTTTTTTGTGTATCCAGCCTTCTGCAGATGGTTTAAAATGGTTTGGTGACTAACTCCCATATCCTGGGCGATGTCACGAGATGCCACATGCCGGTCTAACTCGATGTTTTCCACGATTTGATCGGTATTCGTCGTCACAGGTCTTCCGCCGGCTGACTTATCCTAGGTGTCGTTTTCACCCGCTCTGAATCGTCGAAACCATTCCTCTGCAGTTCGAAGTGATAGAGTGCCATCCCCCGAAACACCATTAATCTCACGGAACGTTGCTTCACCGGATTTGCCTTAACGAAAGAAAACTTTAAAATAGCGCGAATTTCCGTGTTAGTGAACTCCATGTTTATACGCCCTTAACTGTTGAACGAAATATCCAAACTAATCATGCATAGCGTCGTTTTGTAGGTTATGTCAAGACCTTTCAAAGATTTGTAGTATTGCCAGATACGAGCTCTGTAGCGGTTTATACATAGCCGCGAAATTCAAAAGACAAAAAGGCGGAAGGGAAATATTTGTCAGCCCAATATATAATTCTACGATGAATTTCTGTGGAGTATTTTTACAAAACGACACCTAATTTGACCTACATGAAACAAATAAAATATTTTACCTTACAAATTCAAGTTAAAATGCCTTAAAATAGTTTTATTAAAAATTCGTCGAAAATTATAATTTCTTACCCCAACTATGGTTCTGGATGGATACTTGTAAACCAACATACTCTTTTGACTAAAAGTTGCATTTATTTTTGGAAATATGTATTATGAAGGTTCTGAAATTTTCATAGGATCACCCTAACACTTGAAATTAATATATGTATACGAGTATACATATATTCTTAATACGTGAATGTGCTGTGTCGATTCCTAAATGTCTACACAATTTACCAAGTCATGAATTACGCGTTTTCCAAATTACTTTTTATAATAATTTTGAGCAATATTCATACAAAACAACAACATAAATATAATATACGATGAACAATAACTTTATTAGACATACACACGCAAGTGTCAAAATCCGAAATATTTATGTATTAATGAATGAAATAAATAACCACGAAGACTCAGCGGATCGATTTGAGCTCGAGGCTGTTTGTTGTCGCAAATTTCGCCTTGTCTGTCCATCAACAATGTCTTATCACACTCACACTTTTTTCACTAATCGGTTCACCGTATTAGGTTGAGTGTGATGGTAGATAATGTTTGCGAAAACATTCGGACTTGTTCTATATAATTCGCTAAATATTAAAATATTAATGAGATATGTTTGAAATTAATGAGAAGTGGATTGAAAGTGCGGCAAAGCACTTCATGGTTCACAGAAGAAACAGCTCTGTGATGGAGCGGATCGGAGACTCGAAAAGTGGAAAAACCGCGTCTAATCATTATTTTTATTTTTTTTTATTGTTTTTGTTTTTTTATTCAGTTGTAATCTTTGAATCGGTTTGAGGGCTGATTTACTTATCACTTTTTAATGAGTAAACATCTTTGTTAGAACCTTCGTTTCGCAATCAGTAAATTAATTTGTTGTTGCGTACATATTTGTTGTTAGAGAACTATAACAAGTCTGTATTCGCATTTTTTTTAATTTAATTAAAAACGGATGATGAATTTCAAAACAAATACATATGTATATGGATATTAAGGTGGTTCAACATTATATGAGATTATTTATAATCTAATTTACCAACCACAAATATGAATGATGTTTTCTAAAATTAATTACAATTTTATTCATAGAAAGACAAGAGGACTCAAGTGGTAGCGTGTTTCTATATTAAGGATAGTTTTTTTTATGCTCTCGCCACAAAAGTTGCTAAAGAGAGTATTATAGTTTTGTTCACATAACGGTTGTTTGTAATACCCAAAACTAAACCAGTTAGATATAGGGTAATATATACCAAAGTGATCAGGGTGAAGAGTGGAGTTCAAATCCGAATGTCTGTCTGTCCGTCCGTCTGTACAAGCTGTAACTTGAGTAAAAATTAAGATATCTTCATGAAACTTGGCACACTTATTTCTTGGCACCATAGAAAGGTGCCAGAGGAAGTAAAATTTGGAACAAAGGATCGTACCAGGAAGGGGCATATTTGGATGTAATTTCTTTGGGGAAGTGGGCGTGGCCCCGCCCCCAAATCGGTTATTTGTATATATCTCGCAAACCAATCAAGTTATATAAACCAAACTTTCTGCAGTCGGTTCTCTTACGTATCCTACCACACACCATGAAAATAGTTGAAATCGGATAATAACCACGCCCACCTCCCATACAAAGGTTAGGTTGAAAATTATTAAAGGTGGTTTAACTCACTAACGAAAAACGTTAGAAACACTAAATTTCACATAAGACATGATAGATGTAAGCTGCACTCAGATTTTTTACAAAATGGAAAAATGGGCGTGGCGTCGCCCACTTATGGGTCAAAAACCATATCTCAGGAACTACTCCACCGATTTCAATCAAACTTGGTTTGTAATAGTTTCCTTACATCCCAATGATATGTTGTGAAAATAGGCCAAATCGCTTCACAACCACGCCTACTTCCTATATACCAGAACTTTGAAGACCATCTGATGGTTTACTTTACAATATATAAAGTAACAGAACTTTGCATAAATACTGTATTTATAGTGTGGCAGTCCATTTCTAAAAATCGCCGAAATCGGACCATAGGTTTTCAAGGGCCCATATATTGAACATAAGGACCTCGGTGCTTCTAACCAGCTTTTAATGGACTTTATACCATATATATGACGAATATGTGGGTCAAATTGTGTATTATATAATATTAATAAAATTAAATAAATAAATTGCGAGAGTATAAAATGTTCGGTTGCACCCGAACTTACCCTTTCCTTACTTGTTTCTATTTATGATCAACAAATATATGGAAACTGGAGATGCATGGCTTGTTGTTGTTGTAACAAATTATTCCCTTAATAACATCGTTATAAAGCCAGGATTGAGGAGGCTGGTGCCGATATAACATTCCTAGAACTAATCAATGAGAGATTTTTTGGAGCAAAAATTAATATAATTAAACATTTTTATGAAAATATGTACATTGAAATAGGCATCTTTTCGTACGTGCTATTTCTGATTTTTTCTGATAATTTATGCATTAGGCGTTCTCAGCAAAAAAAAAATTGTGATGATCCCGAAACTAGGTTCAACCAAACTCCAAGATTTTGTCTTTTTATATTACAGTGGCGTAGAGCATAAAGAACACCATGCGATCATGGGACCATTTGAATAATAATTTCTTTGAAATTATGCGAACTATTAGGACCCTTGTACGGACGGCAATTTGTCGTAGAACCGCATAAAGCGACAGCTCAATTTAAACAGAATCTACATAGAACAACACCTTAATCTGGTGGTCACCTGGTATATCTAGAGAAGTTGAAATCTCCACATTTTAAATTGGTTTGGTTTAAAAACCGACGCTACAACATTGGTCACATTGGTATGTGGTTTCAAGAGTGGGTCACGTATGGGATGCCATACATCGAGAGATTGATCCATGATGAAATCTATACCAATAATTATCGTTAGATACATTTCATAGACGGAACGAAACAAATTCTTATGGACCTTACATGTATATGGTCTTAAACTCTATACGATTAGCAAATTAGCTGGCTATCATTATAAATTCGTCTTTCCTTTTGAAAAGCTTAAACTAAGAGGTTCCAAAAACTTCAACAAGCGCTAAACCATGAAAAAACAAAATGATTTTGAACTTTTTACGACATTCTCAAACTTTCTTGCTTTATTTATTTATATACATATACTTTCTATTGACTATTGTTTTAATAAGTGCACTTCTACGTAATTCTCTTCATCCAATACAATCAGATTATTTGCATTTTGTGAACTTTTGGCCACTGCTATATCCATAACACGTTGTTCATTTCCACTTCCGTCCAGCGCATGCGTGCCCAGCTCGCGATCCAAGTAAAAGTCATACGTACGCACATGACCATTTGTGAGCGCAAAGAGACGCCAACCATCACTAGACAACTGCAGTGATTGCACCAAATCCTGACGCAGCGCGGTACCACTCAGTATGATTTGCTGATCGTAGACACGCAACTCAAACGGACGTTTCTGATTGCTGATCAACGCAATGCAAGCGGCTGTAGATGGACGTGTATCGTATGGCGTTTCGTAACCACTATCGGCTTTACCCAGCAGACGTCTCTCGTTGAGTATTATATTCTGTATGGCGCATGATTTACCAGTAATTGGATCGATATCAGGCGTTTGTGAGGTGTATACTTCTTTTTTGTGAGTATCATTATATGAGCTTCCGGTTTCCAAACGTTTCTCATCACTACTACGTGTAGTTTCCAATTTCTGTTGATTGCAATTAACAATCATCACCGAACCGTTTGACAGTCCAACTGCGAGAAAATTCTCGTTCGTCAACACCTGTAAAGTGGTGGCGAAGAGTAGACCGCTTTCGCTAATGTTTATTTTACGAAAACGTTCCGACTTCAAACTCTTCGAGCAACTCAGCACGAAATTGCGATTTGTACAAACGTAGATGCGTTCGCAGCCGGTATCGATGCCAGTAAAGCGTAAGCCCTGCAATTGTTGCCGCTGTTGCTGCGCTGACTGCGTACCATGTAGCTCGCGTAAGATTTCATCGCTATAGATCTCCTTTTGGAACAGTTGCTTGGTCAACTCAAATTGGGTTTGTGCGCGCCGCAGACCACGCTCGAGATAGTCGCGTAAATCACAAATCGCGCTCTGTATTAATTTCACACGAGCCCAGGGGGAACTATATTCATAACGGGAGTTTAACATAGACGTTGCGTTGCGCTTACGTTTGCGTTGGCTATCAGCAGCTTTCGACGTAGCAAAATCGTAATGTTTTGTGCTCGTTTCCACTAGTGTCCAAATCGATAGAATGCCGGTGTCGTTGAGTGCGGCGAACTTAAAAGAAATTAATGGAACCGTTAAAACAATATTTGTATTTTATATATGCACTTCTCACCTGTATGGATCTGTAGGTGCCTAACGCAGTTATTCGCTGTGGCGTTCGAAAGCTGCGTACATCAACCACTGCGCCAAGATCCTTAAGTCTATCAGACTGTTCTGCACTCGCTGTCCAGTTAGGCACCACAGATTGCGTTGCGGCAAAGTGCGTCAGATATCCATCTAATTTCGAGCAGAAGGTGTAGGTTTCGCGCAGATCCCACATAGCAATGCTGCCATCATGCAGGCCACACAAAACAATATACGCGCTATCGTAACAGATTTCGACACGACAAACTTCGCTCCATGTGGAGAGCAAACGAAACGGCTGCGTGCAATCGCTAGTGGACCAGACCATTAAAAGTTGGGAGAAATCACTGCGATAGACGTCTGCATCCGGTGGACTCGCATGCACTGTTATGATGAGATCGTGTCTAGCACTTGCAAATACACGCACTACACGTAAAGCATTCAATATATTCGTTTCGAGTTGAACGTAACCCGCACTAATTTCCTGAAAACTCTGTTGATTCTGCGAGAGTTGCGTGAGACGTTCTTCTTCTTTGGTGTCTTGCGATGAGCTCAACACTTTTGAGATGACTAATGATGAGCGCAACAGAAACGCATTTAATTTTTCAAAATCTAACGGTTTATGTAGACTGCTTAGCTGTGCGTTAACCACATGTTTGCTATTAGTTTGTCGAAGTACCGCTAGCCGTAGTAAACTGACATCATACTCATCAGTGCTGGAGCTATGCAACAAGTTGGTTTCGTCTAATGGCGCCTCGCCACAACAGTTTTGTATTGCCATCATGCCATGCATGCCTATGGCAAATTTCTGCACCGTTTGCAGATCATATTGCTGTGGATGCTGCGTCCACATCGTACGCATCTCATAGCTCTCTGTTTGACTTTCGGTGGACATGCGGTTTTCATTGGTCTGTGTCGAGCACTGCGTGGTATTTAGCGTGCCATAAGTTTGCATGTAAACCTCATAGCTGATGGGTTTGAGCTCGAATAGTGAAAACGTTAAGGTGTCAAATTGTATTTTATTCATTAGCTCGATGCCGCGTTTGCCTAAGATGGGACGCGTATTAAAATCGGCATAACCGCAATAAGAGCATACAATGCCACCGAATTTGTCGACCTCCGCTTGTGTGTTATTCGTGTTAGCATAACTGCTGATGCCCGAATCCAGTTGATCTGTTGAAGCGACACTGTAAGTGGTGTCCATGCTGTCAAAATGCCGGTCGTTGATTTGTGTGACCAGCTCGGCTAGTTTTGGATGTCTGCGCGAATTCATTTCATAATTTCCAGAGTCCAGTTTACGTTCAAGTTCCTTATCGCGTTGTATAACTGTTACCGGATATTGTGTTAATTCAGTTTCGTCCTCGCAATCGGTATCGTTAACCGGCACATCATCAGTATTTTTACTTGTTTCCTCTTGCGTAGTTGAAGAAACACTACTTTTACTACTATCTTCATCTTCACTGCAAACGCTATGCGGTGATGAATCGCTTTCAGTTTCCCCGGACGAGCCGTTTTGCGACGACGAGCCAGTCTCAAAGTCCGATTCATAAGTTTCAAAGTCATCTGAGTAATTATCCGTCTCTGGTTCCTTTGTAGCATTACTGAGTTTTGCTTTAAGTGGGGTTTCTGCTTTGTGTCGCGTTACCGATGATTCTCGAGACTTAGTTTTGGGCTTACTGCTCAAGGGCGCATCGAATTCTACTTCAAATGCTACAGGCTCTCTGACAACTGGCTTATGTTGGATCTCTTCATCTGTATCTAATTTTAAGTAGTCCGTCTCGTGTTGACTGCCTGTGCTCACATCTCCTATTATCTCTTGTTCAATTCTGTGTTTCGCCGAGTCGGTACGTAATATGATGATATCTTCATCTTTCAAAGAATGCGTGCGTACACGCTTTGGCAGTTCATCAGCAGCAACCACAATCACGGCAGTGTCTACATCAGTCGACTCTAAAGCTCCTTCTTTTGTAGTTCTGGCGGGTATAATGTTATCGTCGCTTGATTCTGCAATAATTTCTCTGCGACGCGGCGGTGGGGAGGCAACGGTGACGCTGTGATACGTATCTAAGACAGCATTAGGTTTAATTGCGGTGGACGGTTTCTTCTTCACAGCATCCGCGATATCGCGGCTTGGTTTGGCGCGCATAGGCCGTTCACTAACGTCAGCTTTCCTTGTGGTTGCTGCTGCATTTCTCTTAGTTGTTGGTGGTATAAGTTGGCTGTTCGGTGTTTTGGTGGTGTTAGCCACGCGGTTGGTGGCTACTGTTTTCTTTATAACGGAGTTTATTGCTGGTTTTACAACATCGCGCGGAGTTCGGCTCTTGCTGAGCGAGACAGGCTCTGTTCGTCGCGTTTGTGTGTTGCTTTTGAGTTTAAGTTTTTCCTCTTCTGCTCGCTTGGTGACTGTGGAGGTGGACCCTATTGTCTTTTTAACTTGGGTACTTACTTTAGATGCACCGCTTACGGTTTTTGTGGGATTATTTAGTGTGGTTTTTGCTCTTGCTGTCGTACCTGTCGTAGTTTTAGCAACCTGTTTGATGATATTTTAGAATACAATAGGAGGGTGGTTGAAGTCGGTGCTCTTTTCTAAGGTAAATTAAGGAAATAGTGCACAATTTTCGAAAAACTTGCTTAATTTAATGCAGTAGCTTTGGATATGCAGGGATCCATGTCCGACTTTATAGATATGCGTATGATATTGGTGCAACAAGTAATAAGACAATCTTTGTACCATTTCTACGAAAGCCGTTTCTGTGCTACCGGAATTGACCCGGATTTTATATGGCAAAGGATTGTTATTTCGGTAATCCGAACCTGTTTGGATCGGTAAGTTATATGTTTATAACCTTTGCACCATTACTACCGGAAGGGTCCCAGCATTTTATCCAGCTAAATCCTTCAACTTGGCAGTATCTCTCAAAATTAAACAGTGCTTGGTTTAACCTCTTTCTACCGGGAGAGTTTTATAAGAAAATTAATGGTTTTCACGACTCGTCGAGTAATAGAAGACCTTTCAGGACCTTTCGCTATATATTTAATTGCCATCCAGAGGACCTCGCGTGAAAGTTTATTGAAAGCGAAAAATTATTGCTCTGGGGTAAAGATTTCATTACCTACATGCCCAATAAAATGATTATCGGACGGGATTCCTCAAATAAACCTTAAGTCACGGTAAAAATCAAATATTGTCTAAGTCCAACTTTTTAGTTTTGTACCAAAATGGTACTTTCGGCAGTATTAAAATATGTGTTACTCTGAAATCCGTTACTCACTGAGAATACATCATACAACTAACTGTATGATCAGTTTTCCTCACTTAAGTTTTCATACCGTTTACGTTACTAACGGAACCGGTTCTTTTCATTGTAGCGTGCAATGTCAAAAGAGCGCATGGATATTAGTGAGATCGTGTTTGATCATCGAGAAAAGGAAAATCAAGCAGACAGCTGCAATTGTATCTCAGCTCAGATATAAACACGTATCTGTTGGATACAGTTGTTCAGTTGGCGGTGTCTGCATGTCGAATTGCGAATTGGAAATTAATAATATTGTGATTGTATGAATATTTACATTAAACACACATACACGTATATCAACATAGTACTACAAAGCCATTGACCTAAAATCACAGTGTCAAAATTCATAACAAACCAGAAAAGGTGGGTGAATAAAGCTATTATATATGTATGCATGTATACACATACATATAGTTAATGTGAAACAGATGTGCACCATACTAGATAAATTTCCGTGCTTACTTTTCATCGGCGTTCATTGTTTTAATTAAAAGTATAACAATTAAAAGGTCGATGAAGTGATGTTTTATGTGGTTTTTAATTGAAAACCATGTGTGTCAATATGTAAGTATGTTATTATTATAGCGCAGTTGAATCGTTTACGCGTGATTAAAGTGAATATCGCAAATGAAATGACAGAAAACACGGTGCAGTGCAGTTGAAAATTGCTTTTAATCGCAACAAAGGTGTATATTTATATACAAAATCAAAGACGAGGTGCGAAAATGATACTCAAAACTGGTTTTCTTATCGTGAGCTACACTTTATCGAAAAAAAAAATTATACACGCTCACGTTTCTCGGCTGCGTCGCTTTCGCTTGTGGTTTCGACATTTGCTTTTTGGCGCTCTCGCTTATCACTTGCCGATTTGTAACTTTTATTCAATTAATTTAAAACTGTATTATTAGAACTAAATCTTAAACGCGTTTTAAATTGTGTTTAATCAATGAATTTGTTGCGAAAAATGTGTCCTCTCATCATTTGGTTGCGTAGTTGTGGTCGTTATTGCGCTTGAAATTACAAACGCTTTTGTTATGGCAATTTGAATGACTGCTTAACAACCGTTGCGGTGTAGGTGTTTGGATTAGGGGCAGGTGCAGTGTTAAAGTGGTAAAGAAATAAATGAATTAAATAGTAACAAGCAAAAAATACAAAAAACATTAACTATTTTGAAAGTGACAGTGGTGAAACAGCTGTTTAGTGGAATGTCAACAAAATGAAATAAATAAACATTTGCAAGTAATAGATTGATATATAAAAATGGCGCATAGATGGCGCTAATATGTCATTAACATTTAACAGCTGTTATTTTCAAAAGTTTTAGTTTGATAAATTGATCATTCGTCAATATGAAATTTTTAGTGAGATCAACAAAAAAAATCTTGCTCATTGCAAGCAAATAATACAGTCATCAAATCATACAAAACCTTTCCATTCTAAAATGGTTTGAAAAGTTCAAGTTGTAAGAAGATTTTGTTGAGTAGGTTGGATTATGTCAACATCCGATGAGTCGGCACTAGGAGTTTTCAAGAGAAAGGTTTTGGTAAGATTTACGGTTCCTTAAACATTGGCAACGGCGTATATCGCAGACACTCTTTTGGAAAGACCAGGTTGAGAAGGACCCGGCAGCACTGGGGATTTCCAATTGGCGCCAGAAAGAGTAACTCATGGCGCGCTGTTGTAAACTCGGATATAACTGAAGAAGAATGTTTTGGACAAAGATTCGAGACAAAATATATAATAATATTTCACCCAAATATTTTTCAAAAGGCTCTTCAATCGTTCAAACATCACAGAAATGGCTGGAGGTACAAAAGAATGATTTTGTTTGAAGTTGATGCACTATTTTTCGGCTCTTTATGGATCCGAAGATAAAGCTTTTAATTAATTATTAGTGAAGAAAGTGATTTAAAATCCTCTGCTACGCCGTTTTTTTGTAGTTCTCCGAGGTTGTAACTGTTCCAAGATTTCGAGATCTCTTTTAGTTATAGGTTGATTCCTCGTACCTTTAGTATATATTTTAAGCTTTGCTGAATGACCCCATGTCATTAAAATCCCATTGACTGCTCGATACAACTATTGATTCAAATGTAGAGGAAAATCCTATAATATTTTTTGCTTTTTCCAGGGGAGCACAAAAGGAAATACTGTGACATATATGATTTCAACGTGTAAATAAGGTAAAGTATAAATTTAAATATTTGGATAAAAAATACAAAAAATTATTCAAAAACAAATAATACTAAGGAGTCTAAAATATTATTTTTTATATCTCAGATATCTTCTAGTATAAATGGATGATATAGGATTAAACGATTTTTATAGAAAATTTATTGGCATAAACAGACACCTGCAAGCGGTTAAAACATACTTAGATGGCTTTTGGTTTATAAAAAATACAAACGTAGAGTATAAAATAATATCACAAAATTGCATACATTTTAAATAGTACACTTAAAAACGCGTCTCACAAATATCGTTAGAATATTAAATTAATGACTATGTGTGAATGAAATGTTAAAATTAAAAATATATAAGTGCCTATATAAACTCCGACAATTCAGAGCCATATTCTTCTTACAACTAATAGTGTCGTTATTACTAGCAGAGTTAACGAGCTCTGCAACGACTGACCCGCGTTCGGATCGACATAAACGTTTTGCACATATTTCTCGAATATATCCTCCATAATGCGTTTTGAATTATCCGCCTTCAAGTCGACTAAACCACGAAGTCCGTCCGTCTTATCGTGAAACATGACATTATTACGTTTATCGAAAATGCCATACATGGTGAATGGACGCGTTTCGGGGCGATAGCTTTTGCCGAAGAGCTGATCGATGTCACGCAAAGAATTATAGATTTCATTGCTGCGCGTCAACGAGTTGTTATGTGTCATCAGATGACCACGTGTAGTCCAGTGCATGTAACAATACTCGAATTTCGAGTGACGTTCATTCGTACCGTAGGGACATAAAACGCGGAAGGACTTGTGACCACTGTCACGCACCCATTTCGCTGTTATATTTCCCACTGTATAGTTTTTGTATATATCCGAGCTGAGGAAAGCCACTTCACCACCTTCGGCGAGACAACGTAAAGCGCCCTCATCGCCACGATACGTATCCGGACAGGTGCGATGTGCATTCGGATGCCAAGTGCACGAGTCACGATGGAAATACGATTGTAGTGTGGTCATGCGTTGTGTCACATTTACAATAGTTTCCTGCACCGACAGATGTGTGGGTCCTTCGTATGAGGGTAGACAGGCTTTGGCGTCTTCAAGATCGGCAAATGATTTGAATTTCGAATCCTTATGCACCACAGCTATGACGGCATAACGATCGTGCATATCCTGTGAGAATTCGTAAAGTATCGGCACAAGATTGTAGTCACGTTGTGCACGTATACGATTCTCGTGATCGACCAATACTACATCGGCTGCCTTGTATTTTATATCATCCATGCAAGAATCTAAGCTTTCGGAGCGTATACACTGGATATTCGGTTCGACGCCATACACTTGTGAGGCTTCCTGCAGCCATGAGCACTTAATATGTTGAATTATGGATGTAGTGCAGTAAACTATCGAGCGCGGCGGATTACATTCGGGGAAGCTATATGCGCTCTGAAAAGCTGGTGCCTGATCGAGATAGTCATCGATGGGTATGACATTATCCAAAGTGACGATCTCCACGTGATAATTCTCCAATAGGTTTAGTAAGGCATTCTGCCAGCTGTTCGGTTCATTGTGGTTCAAGCCGGCGACTAGATTTTGTATCTGTGCAGCGTGACTGCGGCGCGCCGCTATTACTGGCCAGGGTTTGGCAACCCAAACACACGGACGCTCTGTCGTGATGGGCTGCAGATGTCCATCGGCGCAAAGGTAGCTGTACTCGCTTGGATTAGCCTGCGCTGAGAGACCGCTTAACTATAATTATGATTGTTAATAATATTAGTTGAAGTTTCTGTGAGCAAATATTTTCAAAACTTACGCCAAAATGACTGCGCACATCATCCAGTCGCGCCCAAGCCACATTGCCAACACCATTTGTGAGGCAATACAGCGCGCCGCGACGTCCCCAATGCTTGTCGCCAACATCGCAGCGATATGAATCGTAACAAAGCTGACATAGCGACGGGTAACGATCTTTCAGTAAACGATCCTGTTTGGGATCCGGTACCCAAGGTCCAGCCTTGCAGCTGGGTCCAAAGTACTTAGCCGAAGCGCTAATGCGATCTTCTGTCAGTGAGATCTCTGGATTGCAGGATTTCGAAATCAATGTCGATTCGAAGTACTGTAAATTTATGCATACGAAGTTAATATATTTCCTTACAAATTTTCAAATTTCTTATCATACATACATTAGCTAACACCTCAGCCCAATGATTGCCCATACCATAACCGGGATGACACAGTTTCGCGCCACGCAAATCATGTACTGTATGTATGTTGGCTTCATTGTCGACCACCGCCACTATTTCATATTCGAAATTCGTTTCATGTGAGCGCATCTCACTTGTAACTAGTATTTCCACGCTAGCCCAGCGCGCTGCTATTAGTTCTTCGGCCGAGAGTACGCCGAAATGTGCGGTACCTTTATGTATGCGCCGTATACAATCCAGGCGATCTACACCAATCACACATTCAATATTACTGGTGGATTCCAGGAGTGGGCAGAATTTCGGCGTTTTGCGATATGTGCCACGCGATTCGACAATGCAGACACGCACTGTGGATTAAATATTATGCTATTAAATATTCTTTTAAATTTCAAGTAAGCTCTGCAGACTAAGTTGAATGATGTGACGTTTGGTTTTGATAAAGATTAACACTTGAACATTCATGCTTTTTTCGAAGACTTTATTTCCGTTTGACTTGAAAGTTTCGGGCATTAATCCAGGAATCTTACTCCATAAAACAGGCTCATTTATGGAGTTTATATTTAAGTGACTACGCATGGGTTCTGATCGGTAACACGTATTTATTCCGACTAGCCTCAATATGCTGAAGTCCATTGCCTCATAATATGGAATGATCTCAATAAACTGTGACAGTGACAACGAGAGAATAATCGTCGACATGAGACGCTCAAGATGGGATCCTCTGTTTACAGACAGCCCATTTATAGCTCTATATTTCAAAGACCAAATGGGAATCTTTGAAAAACTATTAAGGGTTTAGTGCGCAATCGCTGAGGCAGTTATTGGGACAAACAATAAAAAAAACAAGACCGAATTGATTAACATAACCTCAAAAATTGGTGGTTTTCATTGTCTGTAATTCACCTGGTCACTAATTCTCAGATGGTTTACACTTTTTTAAGATTTCTTAGATGCATCAAAGAAGATTACAATTAAAATCCATTAAATTAAAATACAATTCTTAACAAATTCGCTACACAAAAGCTTGTGAAGGGCATCATTTTTTAATAAAAGACTACCATCAACAATTCATCGACAATTGTGTCTTGAACACTGCTTTTCGGTTATCTTTAAAAGCTTTTCAATAAACTGTTATCTTGCACTTACGCGCATTCGTTAATAAACTTTGGTTTTTTATATGCAAATTCACTGGATCTCTTCGCTTCAATTGAAGATCAACGTGATATTTCTACGAAATATATGAATTGACCTTGAATATTCGGAGAAGATTAATATTACCGGTCATTAAACGAGTTGCCATGCAAAGTGCTCGATTATTGAAACTGACACCGTTTGAGTCAGACGTTTCAATATTTCGCTGGAGTCCCCCTTTCATGAGTATTTGTACATATGTATGTAATATACATTACTGCACGTCAAAATTTGACTGCTTGTGCGAGTTTTCAACATTCAGCCATCCGCTCGTTAGCTCATTGCCACTATTAATTTGTTGTCTAGTCTATAATTATCAAGCAACAACTACATGCATCTGAGGAATACACATAGATACTTACAGTAGAGTAAGTAAATATATCCATGTGGTCTATAAAGCAAGAGGATGATGTTTAGCCTTCAATGTCGTTTCTCGCCGCCGGCGGATGCGTGCGACAAATTCAAGCAATTATGCAGTTTTCATACTTGACATATATATATGTATGTATGTATGTACAAATGTATTGTATTTCCAGAAATTTACGCATTGTAACCGGTTCCATGCGTAATTGTAACCAATAGCGGTCAGTGCTAGGTATCTTCAGGCTCAGTCTCAGGGGAATCACAAGCTCTTTATAAAGGTAATTTTTCTTAATTCTTTTTGGGGTTTGTCTCTTCTCTACTCTTTTTATTTTTGTTTGCATATGCAAAACATACCGATGCATAAATATTTGAAATGTTTCTTACGGTTTATTTGTTTACCTTTATTTGCTGATTTAATACAAGTTCTTCTTAATTTATGATGTTAAAAAGAACTGTGCATGTTATTTATGAGCTTGGTTGACTTTGACAAATAAACAAATAATTCGGTTGTTTGTGATTTTTTTTTTGAAGTCTGTCACAAAAAAGTTGCTCATAAAATTAGGTAAACATTTAGAGGAGTTTAAAACTGGTGGGACCCTTTATCTGCTGAATAAAATTGGTATACATACGTAAGAGAAGGTAGTCAGAAATGTTAACGTTAGCTATATTTTAAATCAGCCGTCAAAGTGAAGAAGTGCTTTTGACATTAATGTTTAAAATACTTCGACAAATCGCCATACATAAACGATTCCAACGGAATATCATTTAAAAATAGTGTAAATTTATTTCCAAAACTCACATTCTATCCAATAAACTTATATTTACATTTCTACTGTGGAAACTTCTTTAGCGATGAGTTAAAAGTCTCGCTTAAGGGGGGTGTAATTGAGAAAAGTTCTGAAGAGACCATCCAGACTCTCGCGTATACCGACAAATGTTAGCAGCTTGAATAGATTGCCTCCTAAAGGTTTTATACTTTTCCCGAAACCTATGTTAGAACCAATGGTTTCTTCTATAGTGAGATTCGATTCTAGATCGCTCATCGTCTTTAATAATATGTACTGAGGAGGTGACTCTGTTGAGACCGAAAGTCTTTGGATGTCATTAAGCAGTCAGTGAAGGTAGTGAGATAAAGGAAAACGGGAAAAAATATCGAAGTTTTCAAACATATTTTGCTCCGAAGTTATTTATAGGAAGTGCGAAGAAATCAGTCTAGTACATACGAAAAAGAAAACAACGCGTGGAGTAGAACTCAGGATAAACGATTTTATTGAAAATACTCAGTCCAACTCCTCGCTTAGTCGTCTTAATACACCACTTGACCTTCGTTGCCTGTTTTTTGTACCCAAAACTTCGAATATGTGTTTCAGGAAACGATACAAATTCGTGTGAAGTAGTCACAGGCCATGTTGACCGAGAAAAATGTATCGATGTATGAAATTTGTTGCTATAATTGACCGAAAGAAGCTTATTTTGACAATAAAGATTTCTATTGAATAGCATGAGCATACTCTTTTTTAGCGAAGGTCCAAATGTGATGAAAATGTAGATAGAGAGTTCTTACTACTAAAACCATGAGATTGTTGTAAATGAAGCCATACAGTTTAAATAATTTCCGTTAAACACAGATCGTGCGTATATTAGTGAATCTTGAGGTTCAAAGTTTAAAAGCCTTGCATATATGTACATTCATATGTATGTAAATATTCCTTGAGGTATCTTGATTGATTGTTTAGTAATCATAATTAAAAAGCAAGTATTTTTCTTGCTAGAAAGTTGTTTTTATTTTACAAAAACCGTTTATTTAGTTTAGTCTTGGGGTTATTGCATTTTTCAAAATTAAAAAAATCTTCCATTGAAACAAAAAAAACACATTTGGGTGTTTATTATTCTAATCACTGCAAGGAATACCTAGTTAGACAGCTCCTTTCATTAATTTAACTTCAAATTTAGACAGGTTTTAAACAAAGAAATTATAAATAATGATCACACATTTCATTTAGCGCTTGAAAAAAGCTAGAAAAAGTAATTTAAATTAAAACCGGTGTATTTGTATTGTCATTAGTAATTAATTACTTGAAGTCTTGAAATACAAAAAATCGTAAAAATACATTTCAAACATTTTGAACATACATATAATAAGCATATAGACGTCTGTAATTATCTTAAAGTTTTTTTGTAATTTTTGTGGCTTTGAGCATCTGGATAATCGTCTTATTTGAAAGGCAGAGTGTTGAAAAATCATTGAAAAAAAAAGATAAAACATATTTATTTTGTTAAAAAAAAAGTATACGATTTTTTTTAATTCTTTGCTGCCACATTCAACTAATTTTAAACAAAAACAATTTTAGAATGTTGCCACGTTTTGTAAATTTCGAGTGAAAGAAATTAAAAAAAAACAAGTAAGGAAGGGCTAAGTTCGGGTGTAACCGAACATTTTATACTCTCGCAATTTATATATTTAACTTTATTTATATTATATAATACACAATTTGACCCACATATTCGTCATATATATTGTATAAAGTCCATTGAAAGTTGGAAACCATAATATTTGGTTATAAGCACCGAGGTCCTCGTGTTCGATATATGGGGTCTTAAAAACCTATGGTCCGATTTCGGCGATTTTTAGAATGGGGCTGCCACACTATTAACATAGTATTTGTGCAAAGTTCTGCATCGATATCTTCACTAGTACTTACTTTATATATTGTAATGTAAACGATTCAGATCGTGTTCAAAGTTCTGGTATATAGGAAGTAGGCGTGGTTGTGAAGCGATTTGGCCTATTTTCACAACATATCATTGGGATGTAAGGAAACTATTACAAACCAAGTTTCATTGAAAGCGGTCGAGTAGTTCCTGAGATATGGTTTTTGACCCATAAGTGGGCGACGCCACGCCCATTTTCCATTTTGTAAAAAAATTTGAGTGCAGCTTCCATTTGCCATTTCTTATGTGAAATTTAGTGTTTAGACGTTTTCCGTTAGTGAGTTAACCCACTTTTTGTAATTTTCAACTTTTGTATGGGAGGTGGGCGCGGTTATGATCCGATTTCTTTCATTTTTGGACTGTATTAGGAAGTGGCTAAAAAAACGACTGCAGAAAGTTTGGTTTATATAGCTCTATTGGTTTGCGAGATATGTACAAAAAACTTAGTAGGGGGCGGGGCCACGCCCACTTCCCCAAAAAAATTACATCCAAATATGCCCCTTCATAGTGCGATCCTTCATACCAAATTTTATTTCCATAGCTTTATTTATGGCTTAGTTATGGCACTTTATGTGTTTTCGGTTTTCGCCATTTTGTGGGCGTGGCAGTGGTCCGATTTTGCTCATTTTCGAAAGCAACCTTCCTATGGTGCCAAGAAATAAGTGTGCCAAGTTTCATCAAGATATCTTAATTTTTACTCAAGTTACAGCTTGCACAGACGGACGGACGGACGGACAGACAGACATTCGGATTTGAACTCCACTCTTCACCCTGATCACTTTGGTATACATAACCCTATATCTAACTCTTTTTGTTTTAGGTGTTACAATCAACCGTTATGTGAACAAAACTATAATACTCTCTTTAGCAACATTTGTTGCGAGAGTATTATAAAAAACTCTACAAAATCGTATTAAACTGAAGATATGTATTTAAGAAAGTTATGAGCTAAAAACTACTTTTGTGGAGAGTTGCCAGATGTAAACATTTTTTCATTTAATAAAGCTTATAAGTTAACGATTTATTGCATTATGGGCAGCAAACTGAAGAGCGATTTGAAAACGTACAGTTGAAAATATTTCGAGATCGAGTTGCCACCTATTTAAATGTGATTTGTAAAGGGAATTTTCCGAGACAATATTATTATTTATTAAAAAACCATTAATTATCAATTCTTCCTTATTATTATAACAATAGATTGCTGACTATTTGTTGCTTCACGCTTCATATGATTTTATATTGAAAATGTTACTTTTTTTATTTGAAAAACTCATTGACAACAAATGAGGTTCCTATGAAATTATAAAATATTATATTTATTTTATTCAATAATTTGTTAATTAAATTCCTTTCTAATAGTTATTTCCGAGTTTCATAAATTACTATTACATACAAAAAAGTAAAACAACAACACTAAGAAACAAACAATTTGCTACAATTAATAGCTCAATAGAAAGGTAATACGTCATATTTCCATATAATCTGCATAAAATCTTACTGAAACGCTTTAAATACTTTTTAGTGACTTCGATCGGTTAAGTAACCTGACTAATTTCCAGTTTTGTCATTGGGTTATTTTTTGAATTCTCCAAACAAGTTTTATTGCTTTAAATTAGCGAACGCTAAAATTTATGAAATAATATTTTTTGTAGTATTTTTTAATCGTTTTTTTTGTATTTTATACAATGCTTAGCTCAAAGTTAAGTAGACAAAAAGCTGGTTTAGTTTAGCACGACGACGTGACAATAATGAAGAGTGTTTAGTGAAGAGTGAAGTGTGATCTCTGCTAGATTTTCGGCTTATTTAGTTTAAATTTAGCTGCGCGGCAATATTTTAAGAAAATTAGCAAACTATGCATTTAACTCATATGAGTTTTTTGAAGCTTTCTTGATAGCTATAATTAGCGCATGAAACTATTGTTTAAATTTTTGTGAATTTTGCAATTTAGAGGGTAAATAGAAGAGCGGGGTGAATCGAACAAAGAACTGTTATAAATCACTTAAACTGGTATAACCTATTAGCGATAGAATAGTAAGCGGATATACAATTTTAAAAAGGTTTATGAATACTTTATCTCATGTTAATTTCGGCTGGAAAACTTCGATAGCAAATTAAAATTTTTTTCACAAGAGAGCAGATTCTCAACCGAGTGGCGATGTGAAGAATCGAAAATTTATGATTAATAATTGTGTTTAATAATATGTTAAAACATTTATAGTCATTGAGAAAAAAAAAAATTATTAAAAAATAATTTTTCAAAAATTTGTTTAGCCATTATTTTTTGGAATATTAAGTTGTCATCATTTATTAAAGAGTTGCCACAAGTTTTTGTTGCAAAATCTTCATAAGTTAGACGATCTTTTGAATTAAATTTTAATTAAATGCTACTAATTGAGTACCAATACTGCTAATTGAACTATCAATTAAAGTAATTGTACAGAAATGTCAACCAATTAAAGTTTTAATATCATTTAAATGTATTTAATTCGCAGGAAAAATAGGGTAACTAAAAAACTATCAATAATACTTGATATTAAAAGCTCGGAATTTCATTCAATCCATAAATAATTAACGAAATAGAGTTGCCATATATTTCCGTTCCAAGAATTCACATTAGTTTGCTATTTTCATTGATTGAATTCAATAAAAGTTTAATGTAAAAATATTAATTGGCTACTTCTTTTACTAATCGAATCACAATTATGTGAATAGCAGTAATAATTAGATCAATTATAACTTAATTTCTTTAATTGACTCAATTTATAGGACAAATACTTTAATTAGGACAAAAAATGAAGCAAACTTTGGAATTTCTTTTCTGAAATCATATTTTCTTGATTACTTGATCCATTTAAAGGGCTTTCACTGTATGAAACGCGATAACACCAACATCATTTTTACTTCGTGGCAGAGCTTACTTTATAACAATTAATTACATTTAAAGATTGTAATTATGAGCAATTGTAATGTAATTTTTCTTATTTACAACCGACTTACACTTTCCATCGTCAAACACCTCGGCGCTGGTTTCGGCATTAAGCACTGATAAGATTGCCAGTAGCAACAAAACAAATGAACGCCCCCCGATTGTGAACATCATCAACAACAACACAGATCAGGGAATTATACACACGTATTAGTTAATAATATGACTTATTTCCAGAAATGATTTTAATCACCGCTATAGTTGTAAAATAACTCGCTTTGTTTACTACGATGTGTGTGTGTTTTTTTTGTAATTAAAATTGCATGGAAAGCCCTTATATTGCACAATATCGCACTTAATTTGTAAGCATTAATTGCTTTGCACTTTCGAAAGTCCCATAGGACGCCAATTTGTGGGAGGTTGGTTTTCGAATAAAAACCAGATCTGTAACCGTTATCACTTGAAAAATGCCCACTTTGTAATTGTAACAGCCGTTGAATTACACAATTTTATTCCGTTTAATTATTGACAGCTGTGGTGTTTTAAGCAGCTTCTTCTTTCCACTTGATTAAAGTCCGACTTTAACGCTGAGCTTTCGTATTCAACAACAAACTACTCGCAGCGATCGCCGCACAACAACTGAGCGTTTATTTTCGAAAATGTTTGTTTACATTTGAAATTTTGAAATCATTGCCGTAAAAGCGCACTTTAAAACGCGCTCGGGAAAACCGGTTTACGACGCACTCTCACGCTCAGCTCAGCTTTCATGAGCGCACAAATGATCTAAAGCTGAGATTTGCTGAAGTGCAGATCAGTTGAGCTGCGTGACTTCTAAGCTGTTGCTTTTGTTGTTGCTGATAGCTGGTGATTTTTTTGTGCTCCCTTGTTTGAGTGACAAGTTCAATGCAGTTTGGTTTGTCATCAGCAGCAACTTGTGGTTCTGCTTTTAATGTAAAGTGCGGTTGGCAATGAGAAAAAAATGCAATAGTTAAAGAAGAAAACAAAAAAAAATATATTAAAAAGCGCGAGTCGCTCCACATGACTGATCAGGTTTCCGTTAATGCATATCATCATTTTATGATTTTCGAAAAATAAAATTCAAGTGTGTTACACTAGTAGTAATCAAGTGTATTAATTTCGAAAGAGCGCAGGGAGAGTGGCTTGATAACTATGAGCTAAATGTTACTAAGAATTAAGTAAATATTATTATTTTTTAATATATATATTAATTATTCAAATCTTTAATTTAAAATTCAAATTTGTAGTACTCATTACTGGTGATCTGGTTTAAAAAATTTTTCGAATACAAGCCTGAGAACTGAACTATTTTCGATTGTGTATTTTTTGTTATATACTTTGGAAAATCACTGAAATATTCTCTGGCATAACGGCTTTTTATCATTTCTTAATCAAGTCCTATATTTTATCTTGGTTGGGTCGATACATCTTTAGGATCTTCCAGAATTCATTTCTTGTAAAGTTTACATTTTAAATTAATTTTTTAAATTTAAGTTTATATTTAACACATTGAGATCGCAACGGTTAGTGTTCGGAATTCAATATGCTGTTCGTTTCTAAATTCTTCGAACATTTTTGATAGACGAAATAGACTTTTTTCTCTCACTTAACCCTTTTATTACTTGAAAATATTAGTGTATATGCAGATGTAAAGCATCTGTGGGTCTTCACTCGTCGAATTCCGAATGAAATACTCTTCTTGTGACGTAATGTTCAATGCAAGAATTATGTTTTAGCTAATTTAGTTCGTAATCGAGTTCGATTACCGAATATGTAATATGATGATTTTCGGTCTATTTCTGTATGTACGGAAATCTCATTAAATGTTAATTTTTTTTTTGAAAAAATATTTATTCATTTGCCTACATTATTGCTGTCTCCTTCAAAATAGTCTCCGTTCGATTATGCATTTATGGCAGCGCTTCTTCCAACCGTCGAAACAATTCTAATTTTGGTATATACTTTGCACTTTTTCTGCAATTTCAACTATGCTTGTAAAACGACGGCTCTTTGAGGTTCTCTTTACTTTTGGAAACAGGATAAAATCACAAGGAGACGTGTCATTTTGACGATTGGACTTTTAGAGAATTGGAAATTTAAAAATTCCCGTTATTTTTTGAACACATCTCGTATGTTCGATTAAAGTTTGGGTTTCGAAATATAAGGCGTATCTTGAGTTTTGAAAAATAATTTATTGATGATTGTATATTTCATAAATTAGTCGCATGAGGATATTTCTATCTGGATTTCGATTCGTTCAAATTTAAAGCATTCCCATACCCATAAACTAGTACTTATCTTGATGATAGAAGAATGTTGGACGCATATGAGTATATATATATTTTTTTCAAACCGAATTGCAGTAAGAAATATGTAGATCTTAAGTGGAAATACATTCATTGAAGTTCTGAAAAGAATGTTTTAAAATTAAAAAAATATATAATTCTGCATTTTTTTAAGAATTTAATCGATTTTATACATATCAGTATGTCTTCTGCGTGGTAAAATCAAGAAATTTTCGAAATAAATTATAATTTTTTATAGTGTAAACATTTGTACATTGTATTTCATTACTTTAATCGCTTATAGGCTTCGACATGCTTTTACTCTCTTTCCAGCACTGATAACCCTTATCAATATTTTATTATATACCAACAAATGTGTAATCATATAAATATATACTAGTCATTATGGTCAGACATATATGTTTGTATCGGTGGGTGTATTAACTCATTTCACTTTACTTATTGTAAATTTATTTTTAGATAATATGAACGTGTGTACTATATACAAATATATGGTATTTTATTTACAAAGTGTCTGCTCTTTAAAATGTTGTTATACATTTTTATTTTGTTTTTGTTTTATATGTCTACACATTGTTGCAGTGAGGTTATGCTCACACTTCAAAACGTAAGAAGCGATAAAAGTATTATAACTTCAAGTATTAAATAGAAGTGGAAATGCATTCGATTGTTTTTAGTGAGACGAGCAACAATTGCGCGGGTGAGTTTACTTTCTGGCAAATATAATAATTTAAGCAAAGCAAACAGTTGGAATAATTGCCAGCTGGGGAAATGTGTGTAGATTGTGTACAGAGATTTCAAGAAATCAGTGAATTTTGTAATAATAAATAATAACAACAATAATATTGTTGTGAAAGCCATAAACACATTGTTAACACAATTTAATTTCGTTGTGAGAACTTAATTATAATTAATAATTATAATTGGTTATGGGATTCTTAACGCGGCAAGTAGTCATGCACTAGTGAAGCAACAAGTACGAGACGAATGTGAATTTTGTAATATCACTCAGTGGATTATTGCCAGTTGTAAAGCTGTTTTAAGGACGAATTAAATCATATTTTAGCATAATTAAATCATATTCATTACGATTTTTTCAA
Organism: Zeugodacus tau; assembly: GCA_031772095.1. Lineage (NCBI taxonomy): Eukaryota > Metazoa > Arthropoda > Insecta > Diptera > Tephritidae > Zeugodacus > Zeugodacus tau. Next base: position 67,518,368 of record CM062652.1, on the reverse strand, counting down.
TAGAAAAATAATTTATATATTTAGTGAGGTGAAAATTAAAGTGAAGTTGAAGTGATTCATGGATCGTTCAAAACTTTTTTAAAATAACTTGTCAAATTATAGAATTTTCGATTTTCATAGTGTCCACCTTTCGGCAAGTAAAGTCCTAAGTCCTAACCTCAGAGTATATTTTTGACTTGAAACAAGTTTCTTATAAAAACCAACAATCGGTCGGAGACGATTTAAGATTTGTAAGATTCTAAATTTGACGAATAAACTTAAGAAACACACGAGGAAAAGCATAGCCGATTATCTAGGAAAGAAGTGGAAGTGATTTTCAGTGAGAGTGTGCTGAATATCTGAAAGATATACATAGGAGGACTATACTACAGTTGTCTTTTATTCGCTAAAGCAACAGTGGCGAATCGAACAAACAACTGGCATAAACCGAATAGATCAGACTACAGATCAAACATAGTTATACCGCTTTAGTGAGTATTTAAATATTTTCTCATAATTTGAATAGGAGTGGATAATTTCTTTATTGTTCTCGTAAGTAAGTTCTTTGATAAAATAGTAGAGCTCAAATATAGTGAGTAGTGATATGTACAATTGAAAATTATTTCTAGTTTATCTTGGAAATATCCAAGAAGGTCACAACCGAACTTAGCCCTTTCTTACTTGTTTTGATTTATTTTACGTTAAATTTCTACAACTCTAAAGGAACACCTTTGTTTGTAATCGTTTAAAGCAAATCATTTCGTACACTTTTATTGATTGATTGCAATAAATATAAACTTGTTTACATATAAGTTTATATAATCGGTGAGTGCCAAAGTATTCAAAAGCTACGCTGAAACAGTATTTTTTCTGAATTTCGTGGAAAATATTTAATTTAACGCTTAGCAACAAATATTTCAAAAGCACGATTCTTATGGTCATTAAGCACAGCTTATTTGTATTTGTGTAACACACAATTTTTATTCAATTTCGGCTAAAACAGCTGGGGAGTTCCCTACATGCAGGGGGTATCCCCACATAAACAAGTAGTGATGAAATTTGCTGCTCTTACTGGTCTTTAGTATTGGGCACCTGTGTTGTAGTGACGTCATTTTATTCGCGCTCGCTGCTACGCACAGTGGTGCCAAAGCGGAAAAAAAGGATTTTTTTTATCATTCCAAATTTGTACCATCTTTTCAATTTAAGCTAAGAACTAATCAAATAACATTATCCGAATACTTGGGCTTGATATATTCAATGGTTTTTTGTTGGGAGAGCTTCAAAGTCCAACAAAGTATCAACGCAAAGTTACTCAGAAAAATGTGATGAATATTGCAAAGGTTAAAACTCAAAAGTTAACCATAAAATATCAATTCTAAAGTTTTTATTTATTAAAACCAATGTTATAGATGTGATTTATATCATCAAATGTATACTTTCTTTTTCAAGATTTTTTTTTACATGATGTTTTTTCATGGTCCAAAAAAATCATATATATCACAACTTCAACAGAATATAACTATTGTGCGCAGGAGCGCGCAGGTTAGCCACTTACACAAAATAAACTTTAAAATCTCCTTAATCGATAGAAAAAAAAATCAGCTGCAATTAGCTGCCAATTCATGAGTAATTAGCATTTTAATCTACTACAACTGCGTTGTTTGTTTGCTTGATTCGTTGCTTTGTTTTTTTGCCTGCTTCGTTGTTTTGTTTGTTTTTTTGATTGTTCGGTTTGTTGCTATCGTATGTGTCGTATGTGATACCGAGAGAAGTGCAAACGGGAGAAAAATAATTAACAAAACACGAAATTTTGAAATGTCAAAAGAAATAAAATATTGTGATATTGCAGAAATTTATATTGACTGCAATAATGATGAAAATTTACTCTTAGAAATCATATCAATAAATTATAGTGATTTATCAAGCAATGATTTAGAAGTGTTTAAAAAATTTATCAACAAAACTTTTATCCCGCGTTTTAAACAAAAAAAATGATTGATGGTAAAGTTGTTAATACCGTAACTGAAACCTCAGCAATGAGTGTATGTTTCATATGTAAAGCAAAACCAAAGGAAATGAATGATTTAGATGGTATATTGAGGAGAACAGTAAACGAAGGTTCCCTAAGATTTGGAATTTCTCCCTTGCATGCAAGAATTAAGTTTATGGAGTGTATTCTGCATATTGCTTACAACAAACATTTTTGCAAATGGAGAACTGACGATCGTACCAAAAAACTGAAGGCAGATGAAAAAGCACGTATTCAAGCAGATTTGAAGTCATCCTTGGGAATAAATGTTGATGTAGTGAAGCAGGGACTGGGTACGACAAATGATGGCAATACCTCACGAAGATTTTTTGAGAATCCTGCTAAAACTGCCGATATTGTTGGCGTTGACGAAAACCTGATACATAGATTTAAAATAATATTAAATACAATCAATAGTCAAGCAGCAATAGATCCTCAAAAATTTGAAATTTATTGCATGGAAACTGCTAGGTTATATGTCAGCCTTTATGAATTTTACTATATGCCTATGACGGTACATAAAGTTTTAATGCATGGTAGTAAAATTGTTTCATCCTCTATTTTACCATTGGGCATGCTATCAGAGGAGGCTCAAGAAGCTCGCAATAAAGATTACAAGAAATATAGGCTTAATCATTCTAGAAAATGCGACAGAATTTCTACAAATCAAGATGTAATGCACTTGCTTTTAGCTTCATCGGATCCTTTTATTAATGGTTTCAGAACAAATCCCAAAAATAAAACTTTAGAATTGGACGATGATGTTAAGAAATTACTTGTTGAATAAATATTTAATAATATATGATCATTTTTGAATATTTATTGGTTATGTTATATGGGAGGTGGGCGTAGTTGTGGGCGGATTTTAACAAAATTTGTTTTTTCATCTAATTTGGCAATATGAGAGATGTGTGCCAAATTTCAAAGCCCTACCTCGATTCCTTCTATTTTTTGCCGCGGCTTGTATGAAGCGGCACCACTGTGCTACGCACCAAACCAATTTGGCATACATTAAGAGAGTATTTTATATCTGCTTAGATATGTATGTACATTAGGGTGGCCCTTATTTTCCAAAGTATTCCAATTCTAGATCGCACCCCCTAGAAATATACGAATAGCCCAAAAACTAGTATATACAAAGTTTTGGGTCAATCAAAAAAGGTTTAGAGGTTGCGCAAGGAGCTTGAAATCCTGAAAAATTAAGAATTTTTGTCATTTTTATGTCTCCATATTTCAAAGCCACACTATCTGGTTTCCATACCGTAATAAGATCTGCATTTTATTACCTTTCCAAAATTACCACAATCTTAAAAATCGGTCGATTGATGATAGAGTTACAGAAATACAAATATGAAAGTAAATTTAATGTGGTGCATTCTCATGTGGTGCGTCGCATGCTCGTGATATACCGTTATAACGGTTCTCATGTTATTCTTATTATCTTATTACGGTATGGAAAACCAGTAAAGGATAGTGTGACTTTGAAATATGGAAGTCTGAGACATAAAAATGGCAAAAATTCTTATTTTTTCAGGATTTCAAACTCCTTGCGCAACCTCTAAACCTTTTTTGATTGACCCAAAACTTTGTATATACTAGTTTTTGGGCTATTCGCAGAATCCAGAAACTTTTTTTATCCTCCATACAACTAAGGGCCACCCTAATGTACATACATATGTATCTGAATAAAGGCAGTATTTAGTGTTTTCACATCAGCATGCGAAGCAAAGCGTTAATTGCAGTTCCGAGTAGTTGCTGTAGTAATTGATTGAAACAATAGTTGTTGGGGAATTTCGACACTTTGTAGAATTTCAATTTTCTATGAATCATTTTATAAAAATAAAATAGTGGTGTAGGTAATTGGAAGAGAAAACAAATGATATTTTGATTCGATTTAAAGTTTGTTTAACTATTGAAAATAGTACACAGCCAAGGCCATTTATATGATCGTTGTGGGTTTGCTCTCTTTTAATTTTATGAGCCCTCGCTCAGTTCATTGTTGCTTATTTAATCAGCTAATAATGATAGGTCCCTTCTTCCTATGTTTCCACCATTGGTATCACCATCTCTGGAACCGCCGGACGTAAGATCCTTCGTAGAATTTATCTTTATAATCTTTACTAACTCTTAGCGTTTTCGCCCGGGATAATATTTGAAAAAAGTTCCATATCTTCACTAGAAATAAAAGCTTTGTTCAGCTTCTTACGGTCATCACTTTTCTGGATCTATTTTCGATTTGCTTTTGAAGTATGGAATACTTATTAACGAACTATCCACTAAAGTAACTCGGTTCTTAGAACCGTTCACTCACAACGAACCATTGTCTAACTCCTTACTGTCATCACTTTTCTGGACCACGGTGCTTTTGAACTCTCCCATAAAGTAATTGGCTTTTTTCTTACTTTACCTTCTAAGGACTGGGTAATGATAAAGTACCTTATAATACCTTTAAATTATCCGTTTCTGTTTAGCTCGATCAAGGAAACGCCATAAAAAATCTTATTATACTTTCGTCTTGATAGTTGATTCAAAGCGCCTGATTTAGCAATGTATACAAACATACATATAAGCGCCTCAAATTTCCACAGTTTCAGGGAACGGCTTACTCTATAGATAAATAGAGATAGAAACGATCTTTTCAGAGCTTTTGATTTACTGTAAATTTTCGTTTTATAAAGCTGTTAACGTGAGATTCCATACCATTACGGATTAGCAGTAAATCTGATAACGGCAGGGATACTTTAGTTATTATTATTTTGAGTTATGTAGCTAAAAATTGATTCCAAATATCTATCTCTAAATAGCTTTGAGGAAGATTGCGGAGTTGACAATTTTTTGTCAGCTATAAAGACGGTTTCGTTACGATTCTATAGGCAATTTTATGGTGGAGATGGTTAGTTTGTTCTATGTCTTTTACTTATACCATTTGGTAGGATCTATTATTCAAGATATAAATATTCTCTTAAAATAAGACCTTTCTATTTCGAACAGTCATTCATTTTGGCTTGACAATCAAAAACGTGTCTCATAAAACTTATTATTAGAATTGCACACCAATTATACATTTTTGTTAATAAAGTAAAGATAAAGTCATCCTAATCATCTTGGAGTATTTCTTCGAGCCGTAAGAATACAATTTTATCACTCGTAAACGATGAGATATGATTAGATTTGAATTTATTATGTCGCGTATTCTATAAGACAATAAAACATTATAAAGTGCAGATAACACAGAAACTATAACGGTATTTGAAACACATATGTTCTATTACTTAGCAACTAATTAAGCGTGAATAAAATCTAATTTGTGACATTTTTATTTGTTTATTTATGCTTTTTTTCTATTCCAGGTACTAAACTAAAAACTCTCAGGCAACACTATTCTATGCCGAAGATAAATAATAATAATCAACTATAGCGCCACGATCTCTATGAATTGTTTTTACAATTACGATTATTGCTCGGTGTCCGTGTGAATGGACGAGACGACGACGGAGCCGGCAAAGACTTATCAGCAAAATACTTCAATTAATGAGATTACGGAAAATTTGCAACTTTTTTTCGTTGTCGTTTCGAAACGATCGTCTGTGGCATTGTTTTGTAGACGATAAAAAGCCAAGTTAGATTTTTGGAAACGTTTCAACAGGTTCTAATTAGCGGCGCTAACAACTGGATATGCAGTTGGTTTTCGCGACCCCAGGTGAACACTTGGACTTGCCGATTTGTGCCAAACTGTGAAATTATAACGGCAATGTGCTGATTTGTTAAGATTTACGCTTGTTTAGTTCGTGGTTTTCAAAGCGGGAGAAGTATTTTAAAAATGGTGAAAGTGAACAGACATCTGCTGCCTATAAAGGCGCATTATTTTTTCTTCATGGCCGGTAATTGAAAACTATTTTTTTTTTACTTTGAAATTGACTCAAACTTTGAAATTATATATATTTTTTTTTTATAAAATCCAGCAATGGGTCCCATACTACCGCAGCTGTCGGTGTATGGCAAGCAATTGGGCGTTTCACCAGATGTGATGGGCTATATAACGTCGGTACTGCCGATTATGTATGTGATAGCGAAACCTATTGTGGGCTATGTCGCCGACTATTTTTCGGTAATTTTGATTGTCATGCATTTAAAAACGTTTATAATTTAATTTACTGTTATTATTTTTTAGCATTTTCGGAAATTTATTTTCTCTTTACTCATTCTACTGATGACGCTCTCTTACGCTGCTTTCTACTTTGTGCCGCCCGCAGCACCGCATGCCATCGACTTGGATGTAACGGACGTTTGGAATGTCAGTTTTGCGGCGGTAGATTTGACGAACTGCTCTTCGGAGGTATGTACGATTGATTTTTTGGGTTTGAGGTCTTCACTGGGGTTTGGACCAAGTTCTGTCCCTATTGAGTATCTTGGTCCGTTTAGTTTAGGGGATAACTGAGATTATAATCTTCAAAAAAAAAAGTTGCGTAGTTAGGATTAAATTTAAGCAGATTTTGAGGCAATAGTTCTCAGTAACCCGATTGTACCGCTCACAGTTAACGGACCAATTACTCCGAAGACATCGTCTTTTAAATTTTATGATTTTACAGTTACGACTTGCCAGTTTTCAATTCATAATAAAAGGATCCGGTCCAATGGTAAAGGCATTATTGCAACTGTATTGACTCGCTGCTGATTGTGATGATTTAAAGAGACTCTCCTCTCTTAACGCGGTTTATGTTTGGCAGCCGGTTAAAAACTTTAATTAAACGTATTCAGAAATATCCGACCAATACGGTACGCAACATTCTGCCTAAGATCCAATTTTCTCCCTCAGATATGGTACTAAACTATGACAGCCCAGTTTAGTACTTCGGTATCCGAGTCTTTTAAAAGCCTGAAGATAGTCCGGTGGAACTCCAAACCTTCAGTCAAGAATCGACAAGTTAATATCATTTCTCTGAACGTCCTCTTTCCTTTTATGATCAGAAAATTAACTCAATTTCGTTATAGTCGATGTAGTTGTTCCAGTTCCACGAATATTGACACACGAATCCGGCGTAACTAAAATCCTGTAGGTAAAACCAGTGGATCCAAAACAAGATATGAGTTTTCCGAGTCTCAAACTGCAGAAATTAGTTTTAAGTGGAAATTGTCAGATTGTTCCGTATTAACCCTCAAAGCACCCACCTTTATGATAAAGACAGCTTTAGCTTCAAACTAAAAGCCTTGATCTTGAGCTCAAGATGCTAACTAGTATTTTAAAGAATTTTATTTATTTGCACACACAGATGTTACTTATTGTTATTGCAAATATTTACTAATTTCAATATTTTTCTATCATTTTAGATATTAGCACCTGCCGCACTTTGTTCCGCATCACGCCCGGCGCGCTGCAGCATCGACTCCGCCAATTACACCGATTTCGTTGCATACTTTATGGCTACAGCAACAGCGGCTGCACAGCAGTTTAATTTAACGAGCAACGTGTGGGCACCAAGCGAGGCTTATATGTGCATCACACCAGCGGATTACAACATTACCAGCGATTTCGCGGATACCAACAACATCACATGTCATTTCGCGTCGGAATTGCAAACGGATTGCATATATGGGAACTCCACTTTCTGGCTATTTGTGGTCTTCTTGTGTCTGGGCACCATTGGTTTCAATGTAGTCAACTCTATTTCGGATGCGATTTGCTTCGATATGCTTGGCGAATCGGAGGAGGGTAAATATGGCGCACAACGTGTTTGGGGTACAATCGGGTTTGGTGCGACAGCGCTGTTGGCCGGTATTGCGGTGAATCTGTGGACCACAGAAGCGCTAAAGAGTTTCACACCCGCGCTGATTGTGATGTTGATCTTCAGCGGTTTCGACTTGCTGAGCGTCTCAAAGTTGAAACTACCGAAACTTTCGTCGTCTGAGTCCATATTCAAGGATGTCTGGAAATTGGTGAGCCATCCAGCCATCGCTATATTCCTGGTGTTCGCTACAATCGCCGGCATAATCGATTCATTCATCATTTACTTTATGTTCTGGCATGTCGAAGAGGTGGCTGCCGAAACGGGTTTTATGTCGCAGATCAAGTTGATTGAAGGCTGTGTTGTTGCTGCTGAGTGCCTTGCAGGCGAAGTGCCATTCTTTTTCTATAGCGGCAAAATTATCAAGAAACTTGGCTACGTACATTGTATGACGATGTGTTTCTTCTTTTACGCCTTGCGTCTCGCGCTTATCGCTTGGATACCAAATCCCTGGTACTTAGTTGGTGTGGAGTTGTTCTTCCAGGGCAGCACCTATGCACTGTGCTACACTTGTATTGTCGCCTACGCGTCAGCTGTGGCGCCACCGGGTACTTCTGCTACCGTACAAGGTCTCATGGCTGGCATGGATGACGGTTTGGGCTTCTCCATTGGCTCGCTGGTGGGTGGTCTGGTCTTTAAACACTTCGGTGGTCGTCGCAGCTTCTTCTATTTCGCCATTTTCGCATTTACGGCATGTGTGCTTCACATGTTGGTGCGGCCACGTTCCCGTAAGCGCCAATACCTGCCGAAGAGTGGCTATCAAGTACCAAATGAGCAGGTAACACTCGGTGCTTTGGCTACAGAGCAAGAAATTAAGGCGTGATCAAGCATAAGACTGTGGAAATACATTACATTACTTTAGATTTGTTATTTGTGACATTTGATATTTGATAGTTTACAGTTATTGTATAGTTTATAGACATTTTTATTAATATGACAATCTTATGTTTAGTTGGATAGGGTAATAAAATAAAGTTGATTATTTGTAAATTTATATATACATTCGTAGATATGTAAGATTATATCTAGAAGATTTCGTATACTTGAATTTTATTAAAAAGTAATTTTTAAACGAGAAATGGATTATTTTTCATATTTGCAAATGATCAATTGAAGTTAGGTTAAAAACAATTTTGGAGTCCAGTAATTGACGGTGACCAAACACATTTTCAGTTCTCGTGTATTAGTAACTTCTTTGTAATGACAATTGAACCGATTCATTGATCCGACCCTATCGAAACTGGTTGCTCCGACTCTGGTTGAAGCGGAACCTAAACATATTGTCATCGAGGTCATCTAACATGATATCCAGGAAACAAACTGTTTCGACAGGGTCGGGGCATAGAGAGAGTGTTGTTAGAAGAGTCGGATTTGTTGGTCATGTAAAGATAAGGTTAGTATCATGCAGGGATTCATTGCATGCAGGACATATAATCGATATTTCGACGTCTATTCTGGATAAGTAGGAGTAGCAGGTTAATACAATAATAGGAACGAAGTTGCCCAGTGTCACTCTTGTTTCACGAAGCAATTAGAGCTCGTCGTCTGCAATAGGCGATGGTTTGACTCCAAGGACGTCATTCACTAGGAGGGAATCAAGGAAGGAAGGAAACTCCACAGTGAATAGAGTTTAAGGCACGCCTGATGCTGTCCGCGGCCGAAGTTTAGTCGGCGTGTTGTTCGATGTCCTCATAGTACTGTAGGATTGACCTCTTGTTGCGCCTGGGAAGCGGTTTTCCTTTCAGCAGATGATTGCATAGATAGATTTCAGCTCCTAGTAGAAATTACTTTGTGAGCAGTTCTTCAAAAGGCATGCTTTGCCAAATTGACACTACTGAGCTAAAAATCCTGTCCGCTCCGGTGGCATAGACCCAACTGTCGTGGGAGCGGGACTTTTTCATAATATGAAGTGTGATGTTCAACATATTTTTCAACTCTTTCGTCATGCTTGACGTCCTGTGTTTGAAAATACCACCCATTGTGGACGAAGAGCTCACGTTTCCTCTCAAAATTTTTTATTAACCTGAGCGATTTCCTATCAATAAAAACACTTTGTATAGTTTATACAACAACAATTGCAATAAATTCATGTGAATTGATCTGCATATATCTTCTTCAAGATCAGATACATCGCTTACAGATGTTACCTACATTTTAACTTACATACGAAACCATGTTTCACTTCGCAAGCATATAGAGCATATAAGCTATCACCCAAGTCGAGCCTTGACACTTCTACAACACAATTCTACAACGCTTATATATTAACTTTTAATCATGAATTTATTTTCGAATTCCAATCACTCTCACCACTTCAATAACAATCATCAATTTTCGGCACATTCGCACCTCTGCCACAATTAGTATTCCATGTATTCCAAGCTGTGAAACCCTGCGTACGTATAATTTGTCGTGCACACTTGACTGCGGCCGTTATATCATCCGTATACAGTGAACGACAGGGTACACGACAGGAGTTCGCACTGGGTCGGCCATCAGCAGGTTTACACCAATAACGATCGTTTATATGGAATATACCCCAATCGCGTGAACCATCTGGATTTGGTGGACCCACTTCGGCGGTGTTGAAATTGCTTTCGTACTGTGCGATGCACACCCAGTTAGGTATATTGGCACGTGGTATACCCTGTGCGGCCAGTTCGTGTGTCAGCGAACATTTATCGAATATGCGCGACTGTGCGCTGTGTAGCGCGATTGCCAGCAAAAGTGCGACGAGTTGAATTTTCATTGCGAAAAGTCAGTTTTTGGTGTTAAAATGTTGTAGTTGGTGGGTTGGTTGACGGTATTTATAGTTATTTTGTGGATATATGCTTAAAAAGTAAAAGGGGCGTAAGTCGAGTTAGTAAAATATAATGAATAATGATCAGCTGAAAGCAATTTTTGCGCTTTTTTTGATTTGTTTTTACTATTTTATGCTAGGATACTGTAAAAATTAATATTACAAATAATAAACAACGGTTTTTCAAAGATGTTTTTATGGTGTTTACTTTGAAATGTGTTATTTACCTATTTTGAGTTATGCTATTTATACTTTTAAGCTTTAATACTTTCCATACGAGTATGACCTACATTTATTTGCAGCTTGCGTCCTCTTTAATACAGATTTTACAATAAGTTGTTAAACAATAAAATATGTTAAACAATGATATTCAATTTTTTTTCGAAATAAACATCGAAATTTCATAAATGTAGTACATAAATGATTTTATCCGATTTCAGTGTCTTGTATTAAATAGTATTTTTCATTCAATACCCATTTTTGAAAAAAGTCTTATTTCATTTATGGCTATATTTTCGAAAAACATTTATATTCTCGAACATTCATAAAATTCTCTATAAATATGCCACGGAATTCTATTTTTAACACGAACAACCCGATTTTACACAACACAAGCCATGAGGATCCAACTTTCCTGCCTCGTTTTATTCCACATTTTCTCTGGTATCACTGCCAGGATATTCGATCGGTGCTCGTTGGCTCGTGAGCTGTCGCGTCTGGGTGTGCCGCGTGGCAATATACCCGCTTGGGTGTGCATTGCTCAGTTTGAGAGCACATTCAACACAGCGGCCATTGGACCATGGAATTCGGATGGCTCACGCGATTGGGGTCTCTTTCAAATAAACGATCGTTACTGGTGTGATCCACAAGATGGACGAGCTACGTCGAATGTTTGCCGCACACCTTGTCGTTCGCTAACTTGGGATGATATTGGCACGTCGCTGCGTTGTGCGCGACAGATACAAGGTGCACAGGGTTTTGGCGCTTGGACCGTGTGGAATGGACAGTGTCGTGGCGGACGCGCTTTACCGAATATTAATGATTGTTTCTAAATAAATTTCTTGTTATGGTGTGACTTGGATTTCTTTGATTTGCCACAAAAGGCATTGAAAGTTTAGAACTATGTATTAAATTTGGTTAAGCGCGACTGAGTGCTGCTTAAGAAGAGCAAAGCTTTAACCGCAGTCTCATAAAATATAGTATATATATTTTTTTTTTAATTAGATTCCACAAAAAAATGTATTTTAGATTAATGGCCACTCGACAGCTTGTATTCAACGCTATATTTTGAAGAGCATCATCTCGCCCACGTGCCGCAGAATTAAAAGCAACTGTGTAATTTTGCCGCGTCGCGTGTTCTAGTTCCATTCAGTAAATCTTATGTAAATTAAGCAATTCATTTTTTGATAAAAACTGACACTTGAACGCTAAAAAGCTCTTGAAATCGTTAAGATTGCGACAAACGGTTGCTCAGTACAATGACCGTTCGTTGTTGAATCTTCGGTTATTAGCAGAAATTGAAAGTGTGCAGGTGCTGAGCGCCAACTACAGTTTACAAATGTACTATAAGTAGATTTCCAATTGAATTCACCACGATTTATATAAGTATCAATTAATTTTGTTAATTGGTTCTTTGTTTTGAAGAAGGTTTCAGTGAACCCTGTAGGAAAAATATCATTAATTATTTCTAAATATTTGAAAATTAAGTTTTATTGATATAGAGAGAGCTTAATCTGAAGCTTCTTGAAATTATAATATATATAAGCTTTTTAATTTTACAGTTACTTCTAAAGTAAGCGACTAAACATGTGGTATTTGAACAAAATAGAAATTCAATCGAACCAGATCCATATTCTATTATCTGTTAATTTGCTCTAGTAAAAAGCTTCAATATCCCTAAAAACTTTTAAAGCTTTGGTTGTCAAAAGCTCTAGCAGGAGTTACAAAAGTTTTCTCAAAATAAAAAGTTCTATAATTCCTACAAGGTACCTTTCACAACTTGAATAAATCAAAGTTGGCGCGTGGCTGTCCAAGATATAAAAATTATTTTTTTTTTACAATTCAAATTTCGAACGATCTCGACGCTCTGGTCGTATATAAAAGTAAATGGCAGAAATATTAAAAATTCAGTTCAATTAAAAATTTAGACAAGCTTAGATTCTATAAAACTGCCTTCTTAAGAATGAAGCTGCACCAAAAAACATTTCCAACAGTAATAACTTTAGCTTTTATACTTAACACTTTATTCACCGTTACACAAGCACGCATTTACAACAAATGCGCATTGGCACGTCGGCTCTATCGCATGGGCATGCCTTTTCACGAACTGGACGATTGGATGTGTCTGGTCGAGGGCGAGAGCTCCTTCAATACGAAAGCTATAAATCCATCGAATGTGGATGGTTCCGTCGACTGGGGTCTATTTCAAATCAACGACCGTTACTGGTGTAAACCGGCGGATGGACGTCCGTCTACCAATTCGTGTCGCCTACCTTGTCGTCTATTGTTGAGTGATGATATCCGTTTTTCGGTTGCTTGCGCAAAGTATATACGACGCATTCAGGGCTTCAGCGCTTGGGTTGCATGGAATAATCGTTGTCAAGGCTATAAGCCGAGTGTGAGGCATTGCTTCGTGCATAGTGGACCGTATTTGAGTTGAAGTTGTAATGGATTGTGAATATTTTTAAATTATTATTATTAATACGTGCGTGTAACTTGTGTTTTGTTGTATTAATAATAAAATCAATAAAAAATAATCAATTTAATTAAAACAATTATTTGATTTTAATAAGTAAAAAATTTTTTAAACGGTCTCGTAACACATTCATTCTTGTAATGACCAAAATTGATAAATAGATGGCGCTCTTCACAGTTGAAAGGGAACAGCTGATAATTTGACGTATTGCAAAAGAAAAATTTTTGTTTACGAAATAAACAAAGTTTTACAAATTTTATAAGATTATTTCGAGTTTATAAAGTAAGCCAAAAGTATAATATATTAATAAATAATTGAGAGGAATAATTTTATGTAACTAAATAAAATTATTTCGTTAATTGCATATTAAAAATATTAGAGAGCGTTATACATAAACATTAATGAATAAAGATCAGCTGTGCGATGTGAAAATATACTTGTTTGCATTTATATGCTTTTTCTAAAATAACAAAATGTTATTAACCTGTTTTAGTAGTTATTATGTCTTTTTTAAAGTTTCAAAAAAACAGATACTTTGTAGAAATACAATCCGGTAGTTTTATAGTAAAATTTTAACAATTCACTTACCTGCAAAGAAAGAAAAGTTGATATTAGAAAAAATAGTTAATTTTTAGTGCTTCATAATAAATATAAACAATTGTTCAAATTAATTCTTATCTAAAGATGGCCTCAGCATCGAGCAGTTCAGCACGTCACCTCTTCAGCGATAGCAAAAAACGACTTTGCGATCGCGTTGGCGTCAATGTAAACAATTTGGGATCCGTGGCGCGTCAGATAGTGCGTGGTTCCAAGTCAAATGAGGTATAAATGTTTATAAAACTGAATTTAAATAATTTTTAAAAGTATATATTATAATTTTTTCATTTTACAGATTTTAGGACAGAGCATAAAAAACTTCACACAAGTGGACATTGTCTCCGACTACAGTAGTCAGAATTTACATAAAATGCAGCTGATATTACAGCATGTCGACTATCAACATGAAATCATGCTCGACAGTGTAAATCATATGGATTATCTGAAGGATCAAGTGTCGGCAATGGAGAGATGATTAGAAGAGAGTGGCTGTAGAAATTAAGCATGTATACGTGAAGCTTTCTACGCCAATTTATTCACTTTCAGTTTATTTACATATTGATTTATTCCGAAGTAACTTCGAAAAGTGTGATTTAGTTGTTGAAGTGAAGTGATTCTTTATACTTTTATGAAATCAGAATTTGGAAAAAGAATAAATTAATTAATGGAAGGAAACAGTGAATGAGAATTGAACTACTTTAGAAAGTAAAATATTTAAAAAATCTTAAGCGCATTAGTTGCTTGCCTCAGCTATAGCGATGAAATTAAATACCATTCTGCACATAATTTAGCGTAGTAGAGCGATTTAAATCAGTAATATGAGTATTCATGCTAGAATGTATAAGAATGCGAAATTACAATATTGTTTTAATTATTTAAGTTAGCTTTATTCTTATTTTTTGAAGCTTAGTTAGTAGTTTTTAAACAATTTATATTCTAGTCAATAAGTCATTTATAGGTTATTTTTTTAATAAAGGGTTTTAAGTACATTTAAGGAATGCAAAATGACATTTATTAGATGTATGCTTAAATTATACTATTATTTATTAGAATTAATTTTGTTAAGCTTTATACAATACACAGCTCTCTTCTCTTATATATGCAACATTTGAATAAATACGTTGATATCACTTAATGAAAAAAACCTCTTATCTTTACTATCAATATTCTTTACTGTCCATATTTATATCCATACATACCTATATGAATGAGAGTATATATTATATGTGCTAAAATTTATTTTAGCATTCCAACAACACTTGTTGAGTATTTATAAACAAAGTGAGTTACTTTACCAGCTGTAATACTTTTAGATTGCTTTTGGTTACTGCCTGATAAGAGTCGAAGGTGTGAAACTAGGGTAATTAAATGTGAGATTATGACAAGATGATTATATTAAATGCAAAATACGGTTTATCGTTTTGAAAAGAAAAATTAAATAATATAAATACAGTGATGGATAAAAATTTAGGGCATCATGATTGAAAAAGAAGAATACATATACATCTGCCATCATACTTTAATAAGGCGCCAAGAGAACAATCGAAGTAAATATTCCCTTCCTAAAAATATTTTCAAGGGAAAACGGGGGATCTTTTTACAAAATTGACACATTTTTGTCCATAACTCAAAATTCAGAAGTCTATTCTTTCATGACCATATCTTTGTTGTTGTGGTTAAAAAAAAAATCATTTTGTAGTTCAGTATACGTTTAATTATTAAACTTTATGGATTTTTCACACCTGACTCGTATTGTAGGTTATGTACGCCCACATAATTATATATATGTTGTAAAGTTATCAAAAACTGTTTGGAGGTCAAAATCATGTAAACTACATAAGTTCATTGTACTGGTCTTGTAACACGGAAGCGTGACGTAATAGAGTGTGTAGTTAAACATAAACAACTTGGTCTAATCACAGAGATAAGCTATTTACACAGATGTTTTAGGATATACCCGGCGTATATAAAAGCCACGCGACAATTAGCCGGCGTTTGAGTCCAAAAAATAAATTAAAATGAAACACAACGCTTACAGATCCATAATAATACTACTGCTCTGCCAACTACTGAGCGTAGCAGCGCTATCCAATGCTGTGCACTACACAACCACAACACGGGAGCCTCCAAAGCAGTTAGAGAGTTCTGTGGGACGCATTGTGGGCGGCTATGAGGCGCACATCCATCAGATTCCATATCAAGTGTCCATACAGCAGGAAGGTGTGCATCGTTGCGGTGGCGCCATCTATAGCGCGTCTATCATAGTGAGCGCCGCGCACTGCTTCGAGTTATGGGATATGCCGGAGTTGTTTGCAGTGCGCGCCGGTTCGTCGGAGCATGAACGCGGTGGTGTTTATCTGCCGGTACGACGCATTTTTGTACACGCGCAATTTCAATCAGCTAAGGGTGTTGGCGATGATATAGCCGTAGTGGCGTTGACTTATCCACTACCCTTCAGCATAAATATTCAACCGATACCTTTGGCTTCCAGCGCCGATATGGCAGATGCATATCGTTCGGTATACTTCGTCAGCGGTTGGGGTTCTCTGGCGGAAGGTTCGCGTCTGAGGTCGCCACGCTTACGCTTTGTAACTGTAAAACAATTCGAGCAGCGCGCTTGCACGTCAGCTTACAGCCGCACGGTACATATAAGCGAGGGTATGTTGTGTGCCGGTGCGATAGGTGGTGGTCGCGATAGCTGTCAGGGCGATTCTGGTGGTCCTCTGGTTGGTTATGCGCATGGCCGCTTTGTTTTGGTGGGTGTGGTGTCATTCGGCATCGGTTGTGGACGATCAGGGCTTCCCGGCATTTATACACGTGTTGCAGAGTATAAAGACTGGATCGAGTTGGCGGCGAAGCAAATTTGATACGGATTATTAGATTTCAGTAGATCTAAGTCTTAATTTATTTTAATAACAAAGCCCAAATCATTTTGTATATAATTATAGTTATAATTAATATAGTTAAACATCTAGATTTAAAAAAAAGCGCAGGGTTTAGTCTATTAGAATATCTGAGAATGCTTGCTTTAATAAGAAGAACTATGATACGAGTGAAGCTTTAATAAACAAAATCCATATCCATCGTCAATTGAGCTCAGAAATCGGTAAACAGACTCTCAAGCTTAATTCACGACCCATAAGCTAACGCTGAAGCTTTCCCTGAAGTGTTCCCATGTTTTGACAGTGTTTTGCTGCTTTATCATTATATCGTTAAATAGAGCCTTTCTTCGACTAAATATTATGGTTAATTTTAAGTACATTCCTAATAACAATACAAGGTACACAAAAAACGAATTCTTTTGAACGACCCAATACTAGAACACTTTTATTCTGTTATGAATTTGCAGCTTAAATCGTTTCACCGATTGGCTTGATGGTCAGCTCGTGGATCTGCACATGTGGTGGGGTCTGTAAGCAATAGATTAAGGCATCAGCAATATCCTCCGATTTGAGATGTGGCATCTTCGGTAAGGCTTCACGAGCTTCATCAACGTGAATCTCAGTATCCACTATGCCAGGGCTGAGGCTCTAAAAATTATATACATATACTATGAAAAAAAAATACATTCCTTACATTATTCAGTGCGTATTCAACTCACAGTGATTTTAACTTTTGTTTCCTGATCCAAGAATTCCTGACGATAGACTTCAGTCAAAGCGGTGACGGCGAACTTTGAGGACGGATAAACATTAACTGTCGTATTTGGAAACATCGGTACTCTATGACCACATATGCTATTGATCAAAAATACATGCCCATCAGCGCCGTGCGCCTTCATCGAGCGAAATGCTTCGCGTGTGCATATGACAACGCCTATAACATTAGTTTCCAACACATCACGTATATCTTGTAAATTGTCGGGCTGCAGCAAAGTCGTTTTAGTGCGTCCAATGCCGGCATTATTGACCAAAACGGCAACGGGACCATACGAGCTCTCGATCTCTGCAAAGGATGCTACAACTTGTTGCTCATCCGTAACATCACACTGTATGGCATGTATACGCTCTCTTGCCTCGTCTTCAACTTCATCACGCAGTGCTTCGACACGTTCTTTACGACGCGCCAAGCCGACGGTTATCATACCGTTATTTGCGAGATATTTCACTATAGCGGCGCCAATACCGGAACTGGCACCAGTGACCACAGCGACACGATTCGACCAACGCTCCATTGTATTTGAACTGCCTGAGCGTAATTTTTTCTAGCTAACCCATGAGCTATTAGCGCAAACCAATCGCGGAGAGTGGCAAGTCATCTTATCTATGCACTTACGGGGTGTGGTTGAAAATTTAATTTATTTAATTCTAACTGTCGACAAATATTTGTGTGTACATACATATGTATGTACAGTGACTGCCACAAAAATGTGTACGATTCTAAAATTCATACAAGTATTGTAGTTAGAAAAGTTGAGTTTTAAAAAATCGTTTCGTTAATATCAAGTTTAGTATCCGCTTTTACTATCTATATAGACTCAATAAAGATTATTTAGAATGCTTAGATTTAGTTTTACCAAAGGTCATCAGTTTCGAGCAGTCGAAACTTTAAAGGCTCTTCTTCTTTTTTTCAAACTGTTACTTCTTCTAACCTATAATATCTCCGCTCTCTTCTTTATCAACTTCGTTAGTGGATTGCTTTCATACCATCCAAAGGGTAGTGGGTGAAAGCTTTGGGGAAAATCATCAAAATAGAATATTTATAATTAAAAATATGTCTAACATTCAAGGGAGTCCATAAGCTTTTGTCCTATATTTAAGTCATAGAAAAAGAAGCGTTAATATTTATTTGGCCACCAGCGTAGCGATGTGTGTTTTGTATGTTTAAACAGTGTTCCACCAATTATGTATATATGTATGTACGTATATAATTTTTAATGAAATCATATAAAGGGTTCGTTTAGAACTTTTAGAGCTTTCTCAGCGATAACGGTAAAAGTAAACATGTGTGTTTGACATTTATGCCATGTCACGTCATTGTAAATAGAGTGTCTAAATCACTTATTCGACCTTGAGAGTTGCAAGTATGATAGTTGATACTTATCCGATGTGGATAGTTGACTATATTGGATAGATTTGACATTCAGTAAATAGAGAAACAGAGACGGCGAGTCTGAATTTGTATACCCTGAACACCCAGAAAGAAGCGTCGGAGACCCTATAAAGTATATATATAAATTATCAGTATGTTGAACTTAGTCGATTTAGCCAGGTCCGTCTGTCTGTCCGTCCGTTCGTCTGTCTGTATATATACGAACTAGTCCTTCAGTTTTTAAGATATCGTTTTGAAATTTTGCAGATATTATTTTCTCTTCAAGAAGCTGCTCATTTTTTGAAACTGCCGATATCGGACCACTATATCATATAGCTGCCATACAAACTGAACGATCGGAAACTAGGGCTTGTATGGAAAACTTCCGCATTTTACCACATATCTTCACGAAATTTGGTGTGAGTTATTGCTCATAGAAATAATTTAATCTCCGAACAAAATTTTCAGATCGGTTCACTATAGCATATAGCTGCCATACAAACCGAACGATCGGAATCAACGGCTTGTATGGAAAATTTTCGCAATTTACCACATATCTTCACGAAATTTGGTGTGAGTTATTGCTCATAAAAATAATTTAATCTCCGAACAAAATTTTCAGATCGGTTCACTATAGCATATAGCTGCCATACAAACCGAACGATCGGAAACTAGGGCTTGTATGGAAAACTTCCGCATTTTACCACATATCTTCACGAAATTTGGTGTGAGTTATTGCTCATAGAAATAATTTAATCTCTGAAAAAAATTTTCAGATCGGCTCACTATAGCATATAGCTGCGATACAAACCGAACGATCGGAATCAATGGCTTGTATGGCAAACTTTCGCGTTTGACGTGGTATCTTCACCAAATTTAACATGAATTACTGCTTAAGATAATAATATATTCTCCGAAGAAATTGTTCAGATCGGTTAACTATTTAACCTTAATGTTTCTAGCAAACAACCCGGCCAAAAAGAATTAGTAAAATGTTTTCTTTTTTTTACTTCCTTTTTCTTACGTCTTTAGATTTGCTTAAACACATAGTTACTAAAAGAAATGCACCTGTGAAGGGTATATTAGCTTCGGTACAGCCGAAGTTAACGTTTTTTCTGGTTTTAATTATCATTACTAATTATAACAAATATCTCAACATTTAATCAAACGCTAGACAATTTTTTGCAAAGGTAGTTTTGAAAGTTGTGTGATTT
Source organism: Zeugodacus tau (assembly GCA_031772095.1). Classification (NCBI taxonomy): domain Eukaryota; kingdom Metazoa; phylum Arthropoda; class Insecta; order Diptera; family Tephritidae; genus Zeugodacus; species Zeugodacus tau. The sequence goes on along the minus strand of CM062652.1, from coordinate 67,498,240 downwards.
TAATAAACTTCACAGATTTTTATCAACAACAAGTACTTTATGCAATAAAAACAAACAAACTTTTATACACAATACATTCTCAAACGTTTTCGCACAATATAGACCATAGAAATGCTGATAAGAACTGTATGGGCTTGTTCGATTATCATTCAGTATGAGATGTCGGTAGCATCGGCTAATATAAATAGCCTCCTATTAATGAAATTATCAATTTATATACAGTATACTCTCGAAAAGTAAATCGATTGGTATTTTGGGTAATTTATTTTTTCGAATAATTTACTTTTCCAAATATATACATAAATTATCTGTTTTTATAATATTAAATGCATTTTTAAACTCAAAAAAATCATTCATTTATTTGCTTCAATAAAACATATGGATTTACATGAAAAACATATTTTCATTTACATACATACATATGTATTTACTATGAAGAGAAAAAATCTTGAATATTCTTTTGTTTTTTTTCTTTTGCAATATATTTTCTGACCATTTTTGTACGACAATTCAAAAAGTCTGACACCTGATTTGCATCGTTTTCATTTTTAAACCAGTGACCAAGTAGGAGAGTTTATTTACTAAAAAGACGCGATAAACAAGAGAGTAAGTGTTTTTGCAACATCGTAAAAAACGCTGCTTGCTTCGTTTCGAATTTTTTGTCACACTCTCTGAAAAGTAAATTAAAAAATTTACTTTTTCGAGGTGCATGTGTAATCTTAAAGGTGATTAACTTTTCCGCGATTATTTACTTTCTGAGAATTTACTTTTCAAGAGTATACTGTATATGTATACACATTTATGATAGTTATATTATTATTAGAATTGGTCTTAGGCTTCATTTCGACATTAATCATTTTCAACTGTCTGGTCTTCACTTGATATAATTCCACGAAAGCTAGCTCAAAAGAATAAAACCATAAGATCGAGGTGTTTTATCACGCATTGTCGGGCTTTTTTCATAATCTAGAAGAAACAATTTATCGCTTAGACGCTAGATATTGTCGTTATGTTAGCGGGAACGTTGGCATCATCTTCAGTTTTATGAATCTAAGGGTATCTAGAGAGACTTTTCAAGAAAGTCCGCACTTTATATACGAAATTTCTCTTTCTTATATTTTGAATAATATAAACTGAAGTCAGAGAACGTATAATATATATAATATATTGACGTTGACGTATATATATATATATATATATGTATATATATATATATATATATATATTAGTGGTACTCATTTAACGTTGTAAACGTATGGCAAGATCGCAAAATTACAATATCGTAAAACAGCTGTTAATTTTTACATGCATTTCATTTTACGACAATCTTGCAAATATGCGAGACCTTTTTCAGTGGCATTCATGGCATGCTTACAATTAATTCACAATAAGTTGATATTACCACAATATTGCCAAAGAGCGCTCATTTAACATTTGTTGCCATATTGCAAATTTACTATATTTATATCATTGCAACGTTAAATGAGTACCACTATTATATATATTATACGTTCTCTGCTGAAGTACAGCAGTTTACTTTGACAGTTGGTTTGCTAGCAGCGCAATTACAAGTCGAAATGTTATACTTAAAAGAACACCCTATATATTTAAATATTCAAGTAGCGTTTACAAATAATATTTAATTTGAGAATGATATTTCTACTTATTGATTTCCTAATTAATTATAGCAACATATATGCATGTATATCGTATTCCTTTAACATTTCCAATGTGGACAGCACTGTGGGTAGGGCTTACTCAGATCCGCCGGTACGAAGTTACAGTTTTTGGGCGCATAAGCGTTGGGGCAGCTAAAGTATATAGTATATAATCGATTAATTTAAAATAGCTAGACATATCAAATTCATTTTTAAATAACACTTACGCTTTAACTTCGAAATCATCATAGCTAGCGCCTTTGCAGACGATTTGACTGCATTTACCCGGCACCGACTTGATTTCGCCCTTCTTTAGAATCGAGCCATAAACATCACAGTTGGCTGGTGGGGTGATTAAAGGGTTTAAATAAAGAGTATTAATATAAATTATTTTAATATTCTGCAAAGACCCTACTGATCCCTTATATATTTACATATAATATATGTATTTTATTAATTCACACTTTTTATTATTTTTATGTAATCTTTTTACTCACCATCCACACTAATCAGCAGTAAATATAGTGAGAAAATAAATATACACACTTGTAGACGCGGCATTTTGTTTGATTTTTCGACTGTAGACTCACTTAGCACTCAGCACTCAACTTAGTAGAATTTTAAATTAAATATGCGAAATGCATCGACAAACGGTACTTGACTTTGCACAACTAGACGACGCTTTGAATTGTCTTAGAGCTTTGCTGAAACGCTGCTCATCCGCAATGAGCGACCTTTTGGTGATTTTTATGAAATAAATTCTGGAAAAAAATTCCCTGTCTCTTCAGCAAACACTGCTATTTGCTATTTATGAACATTTCTTGTTGATTTATGAGCGCTTAAAGACGCTTATTTATGATGAATCTACTTACATACTATACGATATATAAGTATTAAGGTGGAACTAAGATATGGGAATTTAAGATAGTTTTTAAATCCTTAATATATCTATAAATAATGAGATGGTATTCAAATGATAGAAATTTACTGTTGATATATTAGGGTGATTGGTAAATTCGCATTTCTTTCACAGCAGTGGGATTTATTTTGGGTATTAAAGAGGAAAAGTAAAAAAAAATATTTTGAATATATAGGTTGTTTCCGAACTTTCTTAACTGTCTCCGTTTGAAAAAGAACACAAATGTATCACTTTATATTTCACCAGTACCGTTTTAGTGAGGGCATATAAAAAATAATGCGTTATGTTTTGCACCACCCTAATGTGTATGTATTTGTGTACAGTTAAAAAAAATCTGTTCAACATTTCTCTCTATGCCAAAATTGATAACCTTTGTAAAAAAATAATAAAAAATAAAATATCAATACAATTAATTTTAAATATTTATAATATGGATTTACTTATATTTCCTATATGTTTAGCGACGATTAAATACAGTAGCAGTCATTTTATTAATTTAAATATATGTATATAGCAATCTGTATTCTTCTTCTTGACTGGCGTAGACACCGCTTACGCGGTTATAGCCGAGTCCAAAACAGCGCGCCACGTATCCCTCCTTCTGGCAGTTTGGCGCCAATTGGTTCTACCAAGCGAAGCCAGGTTCCTCTCCACTTGGTCCTTCCATCGGAGTGGAGGTCTCCCTCTTCCTCGGCTTCCACCAGCGGGTACTGCATCGAATACTTTCAGGGCTGGAGCACTTTCATCCATTCGAACAGCATGACCTAGCCAGCGTAGCCGCTGTTTTTTTATTCGCTGGACTATGTCTATGTCGTCGAATAACACATACAGCTCATCGTTCCATCGTCTGCGATATTCGCCGTTGCCAATGTTTAAGGGACCATAAATCTTCCGCAAAACCTTTCTCTCGAAAACTCCTAGTGCCGTCTCATCGGATGTTGACATCGTCCACGCTTCTGCACCGTAAAGTAGGACAGGAATAATGAGAGACTTGTAGAGTTTGGTTTTTGTTCGTCGAGAGAGGACTTTACTTTTCAATTGCCTACTTAGTCCATAGTAGCACCTGTTGGCAAGAGTGATTCTGCGTTGGATTTCCAGGCTGACATTGTTATTGCTGTTAATGCTGGTTCCCAGGTAGACGAAATTATCTACAACTTCAAAGTTATGACTGTCAACAGTGACGTGGGAGCCAAGACGCGAATGCGCTGACTGTTTGTTTGATGACAGGAGATATTTCGTCTTGTCCTCGTTCACCACCAGACCCATACGCTTCGCTTCCTTATCCAGTCTGGAAAAAGCAGAACTAACGGCGCGGGTGTTGTTTCCAATGATATCGATATCATCGGCGTACGCCAGTAGCTGTACACTCTTGTAGAAGATTGTACCTTCTCTATTTAGCTCTGCAGCCCTTATTATTTTTTCCAGCATCAAGTTAAAGAAGTCGCACGATAGTGAGTCACCTTGTCTGAAACCTCGTCTGGTATCGAACGGCTCGGAGAGGTCCTTCCCGATCCTGACGGAGCTTTTGGTGTTGCTCAACGTCAGTTTACACAGCCGTATTACTTTTGCGGGGATACCAAATTCAGACATCGCGGCATAAAGGCAACTCCTTTTTGTGCTGTCGAAAGCAGCTTGAAAATCGACAAAAAGGTGATGTGTGTCGATCCTATTTTCACGGGTCTTTTCCAAGATTTGGCGCATGGTGAATATCTGGTCGGTTGTTGATTTTCCAGGTCTAAAGCCACACTGATAAGGTCCAATCAGTTTGTTGACGGTGGGCTTTAGTCTTTCACACAATACGCTCGACAGAAGCTTATACGCGATGCTGAGGAGGCTTATCCCTCGGTAATTGGCGCAAATTGTGGGGTCTCCCTTTTTGTGTATTGGGCAGAGTACACTGAGATTCCAATCGTCAGGCATGCTTTCTTCCGACCATATTCTGCAAAGAAGCTGATGCAAGCACCTTATCAGCTCTTCGCCGCCGTATTTGAATAGCTCGGCCGGTAATCCATCGTCCCCCGCCGCCTTATTGTTCTTCAAGCGTGTAATTGCTATTCGAATTTCTTCACGGTCGGGCAATGGAACATCTGCTCCATCGTCGTCGATTGGGGAATCGGGTTCGCCATCTCCTGTTGTTGTACTTTCACTGCCATTCAGCAGGCTGGAGAAGTGTTCCCTCCACAAACTCAGTATACTCTGGTCATCAATAACTAGATCACCTCTGGGGGTCCTACAGGAGTGTGCTCCGGTCTTGAAACCTTCAGTTAGTCGCCGGATCTTTTCGTAAAATTTTCGAGCATTACCCCTGTCGGCCAGCTTGTCAAGCTCTTCATACTCACGCATTTCGGCCTCTTTCTTTTTTTGTCTGCAAATGCGTCTCGCTTCCCTCTTCAGCTCTCGGTATCTTTCCCATCCCGCTCGTGTTGCGGTCGATCGCAACATTGCGAGGTAGGCAGTCTGTTTTCTCTCCACTGCGAGACGACAATCCTCATCATACCAGCTGTTTTTTTGACTTTTCCGAAAACCAATGGTTTCGGTTGCAGCTGTACGTAAGGAGTTTGATATGCCGTCCCACAGCTCCCTTATACCGAGATGCTGATGAGTGCTCTCAGAGAGCAGGAGTGCAAGTCAAGTAGAAAATCGTTCGGCTGTCGGTTGTGATTGCAGCTTCTCGATGTCGAACCTTCCTTGTGTTTGTTGACGTGTGCGCTTTTCTACACAGAGGCGGGTGCGTATTTTAGCTGCTACAAGATAGTGGTCCGAGTCGTAGCGTAGTCCACGAAGCGTACGCACATCAGAAACACTGCAGACATGTCGTCCATCTATCACAACATGATCGATCTGGTTGCGATCCGGGGACAGCCAAGTAGCTTGATGGATTTTCTTATGCTGGAATCTAGTACTACAGACGACCATATTTCGGGCCCCGGCGAAGTCGATCAGCCTCAGACCGTTTGGTGATGTTTAGAGGATGGAGTCATATGTAGAAGTTCACGTAAGTGAGGAAAGTTTCTGACTGTCATTCACTTGGGAGTGGCCAGGAACGATTCTTTTACATGTGTCTCAAGCAGCTCACGATTTCCGGTCTTAGACCAAGTATCCTCTGGGTAGCCAACAGACATCCGTTTGGAGGCGAGCTAAAGTGAGAAGGCGAAACCCGCGTATGCGGTTGTGCGTAGGGTTTGGGACCCACCACATCAAAACACCCCCCAATGAAAACGACGAAACAGCCTCGGATGAGAGACCCCGATTTTGATGACGACCATTGCAAACGTTTAAAGGACTACGATTTAAGGGCATGCACCTGGAATGTCCGGACCCTTAATTGGGAGGGTGCCTCTGCCCAGCTGGTTGATGTCCTCGTAAGAGTAAAGGCTGACATCACCGCAATCCAAGAAATGTGATGGACGGGACAAGGACGGAAGAAGGTGGGTCCTTGTGACATCTACTACAGCGGCCATATAAAGGAGCGCAAATTTGGTGTGGGAGAGAGACTCCGTCGTCGAGTCGCCTACCTGGCATTCACTCCGGTGGATGAACGTCTAGCCACAATCCGCATCAAAGCGAGGTTCTTCAACATATCGCTGATTTGCGCCCACGCCCCGACGGAAGAGAAGGACGAAGTGATCAAAGATACCTTCTATGAGCGCCTAGAACGTACCTATGAGCGCTGCCCCCGCCACGATGTCAAAATTGTGCTTGGCGATTTCAACGCTAGGGTGGGTAAAGAAGGTGTCTTTGGCACAACAGTCGGAAAATTCAGCCTCCATGAGCAATCTGTATTATCTATGAAAAATTATTGATTATTAAGTTATCTACGACACACATACCATTATTGGTGTTGCATGAGCTATTGAGTACCTACATAATCTCTGAATATTCAGTTAAAAGATTTACATAAATTACGGAGAGATTATATCCAAGAAATTATGCATCGGTATTAGCAATTAAAAACCAAAACGATTCTAATTCATGGTTGGTTCTAGAGACACAAAATACTTCCACAAATAGCTGAGACCCTATGCAACTCTACAAATCGTTGCTGGTGTGAGAGCAGCTTTATATCAATCGTTCTCATACCGTAAAAAGGACCAATGTAGCAAGAAAGAGTATGTAGAAAAAATGTAGTCAGAAGGAAAAATTTTCAATACGAACTAATTCGAAGCTTCAATAGGCCTCAAGCCAGTTACACAGCGAAATATATAATAGTGTTTTACTACTCACAGTAGTCGTTTCCATCGAACGTCTTTAAGCTGAATACTTACTTCAGCCTAAGTATGATTTTCGACAAAGTTTGTGATTTCAATCAAAAGCTTCGTGTTAGTTGCATCCGAGACTTTCTTCACGATACATTATCCTTCGCTGCAGTTTTCCAAGGCCTAATTTATTACCTTATCTATATTAAAGCTTTATATCAACGCGGCAGTCATTTTGGATCGAACCGACTTTCTTTTAATGGCTCTTGGTCAGTTGACCACCGGATCGTTAAATTGAGCTTTCTTCAGCTCAATATAATAGTTAATTTAAACTGTTTCTGAAAACTAACTTTAGACCCACATTATAACTATAACACAGTTGACATAGTTCGATTGAACAATTTGATAGTGTTCATGCAACTTTTATTAATTCATAATATCGTAGCTTAAATCGTTTCTCCGATTGGTTTGATTATCAGCTCATGGATCTGCACATGTGATGGTGTTCGCAAACAATAGATTAATGCTTCGGCTATATCCTCCGATCTGAGAAATCGCATATGTGCTATGGCATCACGTGCCTCATCAAAGTGAAGCTCAGTATCCACTAAGCCAGGGCTGATGCTCTATAATGTAGTACATTATATATTTATATTCAAAGAAAAAGATACATGGTACATTCTTAACTCACAGTTATTTTAACTTTTGTTTTCTGATCCAAAAATTCCTGTCGATAAACTTCAGTTAAAGCGGTCACGGCGAACTTTGAAGATGGATAAACATTCATTGTAGTGTTTTGAAACATCGGTACTCTATGACCACAGATGCTATTAATCAAAAAGACATGCCCATCTGCACATTGCGCCTTCATCGAGCGGAATGCTTCGCGTGTGCATATGACAACGCCTATAACATTAGTTTCCAACACATCGCGTATATCTTGTAGATTTTCCGGCTGCAGTAAAGTAGTCTTAGCGCGTCCAACACCCGCATTATTGACCAAAACTGCAACGGGACCATACGAGCTCTCAATCTCCGCAAAGGCTGCTACAACTTGTTGCTCATCCGTAACATCACATTGTATGGCGTGTATACGTTCTCTAGCCTCGTCTTCAACTTCACCACGCAGTGCTTCAATACGTTCTTTGCGTCGTGCCAAGCCGACTGTTATCATACCGTTATTTGCAAGATATTTCACTATGGCGGCACCAATACCGGAGCTGGCACCGGTGACCACAGCAACACGATTCGTCCAACGCTCCATTGGATATGAACTGCTCGAACGTAATTTTGCTCTACCTCACCTATGAGCTGTTAGCGCAAACGACTTCAGAAGGGCGTAAAGTCAACTTATCTGTGCAATTAAAACAAATCCTTTGGATGAATATTTATTATATTTAATTCTAACTGTAAATTTATACACGATTATATAATTTATAATTTTCAATATGTACGTCTCTTCTAAGGGCTTTAAAAGATCTACTTGCATTGAAGTTTAGGTTAGAAAATAGTAGTTCTAACCTATAAAATACTCTGTAGTGAGACAGCTTGACTAATATTTAAATCCACCAATGTAACGTTCGAAGTAACATAACTTATTAAATATCAACGATTTTTTAACTATGTTCCGGTAGAAGTTCGTCCATGCTTAGGTTTGAAGGTTTACTGAAAAAACTAGTTAGAAATGTCTTATTATTATTTTGAAAGTTAATTTGACAGTTATTCCACCAAGAAATTCAAATCCAAAAACACCTAAGTCACCTGGCACTTTTGTAGCCAACTTGACTGTATTTACCGGGCACTGATTTGGTTTCGCCTTTCTTCAGCAATTAACTGGTGGGGGAATTAAAGGGTTTACATTAAAATTTTAATACACATTATTTTAATATTCCTCAAAGAAAGCACTAATCCCTTAATATTTGTATATGCTTTATTATAGTCTCGCAATAAAAGTTGCTAAGACAGTGTTATAGTTTTGTTCACATAACGGTTATTTGTAAGCCATAAAACTAAACGAGTTAGATATAGGGTTATATATATCAAAGTGATCAGGGTGAAGAGTGGAGTTCAAATCCGAATGTCTGTCTGTCCGTCCGTCCGTCCGTCCGTCCGTTAGTCCGTCTGTGCAAGCTGTAACTTGAGTAAAAATTAAGATATCTTGATGAAACTTGGAACACATGTTCCTTGGCCCCATAGGAAGGTTGCTATAAAATGGGCGAAATCGGATCATTGTCACGCTCACAAAATGTCGAAAACCGAAAACCTATAAAGAGCCAAAACTAAACTATAAAAGCTATAAAAGTAATATTCGCACTAGGAAGGGGCATATCTGGTGTAATTTTTGTTTTTAGAAGTGGGCGTGACCCCGCTGCAAAATACGTTTTTTGTGAATATCTCGTTAACCAATAGAGTCAAATAAACCAAACTTTCTGCAGTCAGTTCCCTTACCTATACACCATAAAATTAGTCCACATCGGATAATAACCACGGTCCCATACAAAGGTTAGGTTGAAAATTACTAAAAGCGTGTTAACTTACTAACGGAAAACGTCAGAAATACTAAATTTCACACAAGAAATGGCAGATGGAAGCTGCACTCAGATTTTTTTACAAAATGGAAAATGGGCGTGGCGTCGCCCACTTACGGGTCAAAAACCATATCTCAGGAACTACTCGACCGATTTCAATGAAACTTGGTTTGTAATAGTTTCCTTACATCCCAATGATATGCTGTGAAAATAGGCCAAATCGGTTCACAACCACGCCTACTTCCTATATACCAGAACTTTGAAGACGATCTGAATCGTATACTTTACAATATATAAAGTAAGTACTAGTGAAGATATCGATGCAGAATTTTGCACAAATACTATGTTAATAGTGTTTCAGCTCCATTCTAAAAATAGCCGAAATCGGACCATAGGGTTTTAAGGCCCCATATATCGAACACGAGGACCTCGTTGCTTCTAACCTAATATTATGGTTTCCAACTTTCAATGGACTTTAAACAATATATATGACGAATATGTGGGTCAAATTGTGTATTATATAATATAAATAAAGTTAAATATATAAATTGCGAGAGTATAAAATGTTCGGTTACACCCGAACTTAGCCCTTCCTTACTTGTTATTAAATAAATTCATAAAAAAATATTTGTCTCTTCAGCAAACATTGTATTTACTATTTATAAGAATATTTTTAATGACTTCAGAGCGTTTAAAGACGGTTCTTCTATGGACACATATGTTTACTTTATAAATATTATTTATAAATGATTGTATGGACATTAAAGTGGTACACAAATGTCAATTTATTGTTTACATATTAGGGTAGCGCTTAAAAATTAAAGGTATATCTTAGACTACAGTAGCTTTATTAGATGCAAAAATTCTATTGATGTCTCCCTTAACCGACTCCAATTTGGACCTCAACTCATAGTTTATAGATGTTCTTATGTGTTGGAATCACCCTAATATATTCCTACATATTAATACAGTTGAGCAAATCTGATCAACATATCGCGCTATGCCAAAATGGATAACCTTTTTAGCGCTTAGCAAAAATAAAATATCAAAACAATTAATTTTAAATATTTATAATATGGATTTATTTATATAATATTTCCTATACGATTAACTACGATTAAATACAGTAGCAGCCATTAATTTAACTATATATAGAAATCTGTCTGTTTATGAAAAATTAATAATTATTAAGTTACTTACGACGCACAAACGACTACTGGTCAACAAATCAGCTTTGGATTTTACAGTTAAAAGTTTCACAAATTACGAGAAGCTTCCTTTAACCATAAGTTTAGACTTCCGAATATATATAGAGATCTCGATCTGTGCGTTAGTGTTCAGCTAATCTAAATTCTGCGGCCTGGTTAAAAAAGAAATGTTCGTCGATTGGCTGTAGACACACGTACCCCAAAAAATTGTCAAAGGGATCTACCAATAGGAGTTAGCAATGGACGAAAGAAAAACCAAATCTGTATGGAATTGATTTCAAGAAGCTTTCGAATTAAGATCAAACTACGAAACAAATTTGGGTGCTACTTTATTTACGTCAATGTTGATAAATCAAGAGAACTTAATACGCCTCTATAAATATATATATAGTTGCTGAAGTATTGAGATGCTTAAGCTAATTCAAAACCGTTTAAATTAAGATCATCACAAATATAATTAAGTAATTATTTTTATCGCGGCAATTATGTTGTTGTAAAACAATAAACCGATAACAGCACAATATTAACGACAATCATCTTAATCCGCATTTATCACCTTAAGTGTGAAAGGTGAACAACCTGTTGCTGATTGTAAAATTGTACACACGTGAATATTTAAGATTACGTTACATTACCCTGACCTCAGTATTGAATTACACGTATCTAAATTGTACGGTTTCTCTAAAATGGACACTAATATTACAAGTATTACAAAATTTTGATGCTAAAATCACAGATACGATTACATAGCAGAATTACAGGTTTCTTTGTTAAAGAACACAAAGATCTTTGTATTCACTTCTTTTTAAGAAGAAGTAAAAATGCACTAAAAGTATACCAAAACATTCTGGTGTCACTAAAAATGATCGCTGCGTTAAAATTTAAATTTTTGTGTGCATTCGCGCGAGTGCAAGTCGACGGATAAATTACAATGGAGTGAGTGAGTGTAAGAAGAGAACTCAACTGTAGGCGACCTCGTTGTTCGCGAAAATCAAATTTCATAATGGATATTATTCACTTCTTATATCCAAAAGCACTTGAATGATCTAAAATAAAGCTCTTTATATACTTGATAATGGATAACTGAACGAGCAGGTATTTGGAATTATGGAGGTTAGGTAATCCGTAACAGTCTTATAAAATGGCCATATCGAATATCTAATCACTCTCTTAACTCATCTGGTTATTTTTGGGAACCCAAATGCATAATTTCAGGTTCTGAAGAACCGAGGATGCCTTTTAAGATATTAAGAAGAAGAGAAGACCGAAAAAAACTAGGTCTCTGTACATTCAAAAGACCAAATTGTGAAGAAAACTCTAAAATCAACTTATGAACTTCAAAAACTTAAACTTTCTTGCTCAGCAGTTTTAGCAATCGAACTCGATTTAACACAATTGTAAAACGAGCAAGGTCGTTTTCAATTAATCGGCCTCTGCTCGATTAAAACGCTTATTAAAATCGATTTACCCTACAAAATAAAATCTACATTTATTTTTATACTCTCGCAACCTGTTGCACAGAGTATAATAGTTTTGTTCACCTAACGGTTGTTTGTGTCACCAAGAAATATAAGAGTTAGATATGGGGTTATATATATATAAATGATCAGGATGACGAGTAGATTTGAAATCCGGATGTCTGTCCGTCCGTCTGTCCGTCCGTCCGTCTGTCCGTCTGTCCGTCTGTCCGTCTGTCCGTGCAAGCGATAACTTGAGTAAAAATTAAGATATCTTAATGAAACTTGGAACACATGTTCACCCCCATTGGCACCCTGAGGAGGTTGCTTTCGAAAATGGGCAAAATCGGTCCACTGCCACGCCCACAAAATGGTGGAAACCGAAAACCTATACAGTGTCATAACTAAGCCATAAATAAAGTTATGAAAATGAAATTTGGAACATAGGATCCCATTAGGGAGGGGCATATTTGGATGTAATTTTTTGGAAAAGTGGGCGTCACCCCGCCCCCAAATAGGTTTTTTGTATATAACTCGCAAACCAATAAAGCTATATAAACCAAACTTTCTGCAGTCGTTTACTTTAGCCATTTCCTTATACAGTCCAAAAATGAAAGAAATCGGATAATAACCACGCCCACCTCCCATACAAAGGTTAGGTTGAAAATTACTAAAACTGCGTTAACTCACTAACGAAAAACGTCAGAAACATCTAATTTAACATAAGAAATGGCAGAAGAAAGCTGCACTGAGATTTTTTTACAAAATGGAAAATGGGCGTGGCGTCGCCCACTTATGGGTCAAAAACCATATCTCAGAAACTACTCGACCGATTTCAATGAAATTCGGTATATAACACTTTCTTGACACCCTGATGACACGGGTGAAATATGGGCGAAATCGGTTCACAACTACGTCTACTTCCCATATAACTCAATTTTGAATTCCATCTGATTCGTTCACTTTATAATGTATTCATAAGGAACCAATGAAGCTAGCGGAATAAAACTTTACACAAATACTGTATTTGAGCTGTGACATCACTTGTGGAAAAATTGTAAAAATCGGACCATGACTTTTCAAGGCCCCTGATATCGAACATGAAGAACTCAGTGCCTAATCTTAATTTTTCACCAAAAATATAGGTAAAACCCTCAGATATTTTAATGTAATTCATTCCCTATGAATTTTTTTCTTATAACAGTTTATCTCTGTACCTAAAATGGTAAAAATCGGGTCATAACTTCCCCCAGATCCCATATACCTAATTATAAGTAATATTAAATTAAGTGAGCGTATAGTCTTCGATACATTGTATCTTGTTTAGGAATTACCTCAGTCCCCATATACTATTTATGATGATTTTCGTTATTCTATTGAACTTTATACCGAATATATGGGTCGAATTGTGCTATCTTTATAAAATTACATCAATAAATTGCGAGAGTATAAAATGTTCGGTTACACCCGAACTTAGCCCTTCCTTACTTGTTTAATTAAAGTTTAATCGACATGAAAATCCAATGCAACTCTGCTACAAAGACGTACGATATAGAGTAAAAGCTCCTTATTCGCGTTTTCACTATTCGCGGATAAAAAAAATTAGACCAAATTTCTATATTCGCGACTAAAAATTTTTTTATTCGCGGATCTAATTATTCCAATAGGTATCCAACCCAATTTTCTTGTCAAATAGACTAATAAAAAAGTAAAATAGATCTTATTCGCAATATTTTTGAATTTTTGGTAATATTTCCATACAAAAGGGGCTCACATGGAACTGAACTCTTGTTCTTACCCATTTTTTAGAAAACTTTCAAAAAACACTTTAAATTAAATGGAACCAATAAACTCTTCACTTTTTTAATAATTTTTTTGACTGAAACCGACTTGGAGGACATGTTAAATTCACAACCTATTGAAGAAGAGACTTCAACAAGCACTGGAAACGTGACATTCAATTTGAAAAATCTTAAGAGTTTAAGAGACAAATTGACAAACTGACATTTTGACAAAATAAATTAAATTCAAAATTTATTGGAATCAAATAACAAAATTTGAAAAAAATTATGTGAAAAATATGTGATATGTATGTAATAATATGTAATATGTAATAATTATATTGGACAATAATATTTAAGATTGCTTGAAGTTATAACTAAGTCAGGATCAATTTTCCTGCCTGTTATTCATAATTACATTTTGCTTGAATTTATTTGTATCAGCTGATGAATGTAAACATAGTACAATATACTACATGTGTGTCACTATGCTGGTTCATGGTTTCTAGGCTTTTATTGTAGTACCTATCGTAGTACAGAACCCATATGTCTGTCTTAGGCCTTAAGATAATTAATTAAAATGTTCAAAACTTCCTATTTGTTTTTTTGTCACCTAGGAACATAACCCCTATAATCCCATATAAATTACCATCCCGTATTCACGGTTTCTGTATTCGCGGCATATTTATGGAACATATACCCCGCGAATAAAGAGCTTTTACTGTACGTTCTTTGTCTGCGATGGGCTGAGTTTTTTTTATAAAAAAAGCTACGGTAAAAAAGTTCGGTTATCGAGTAGCCGACAGTATAAAAGGCAAAAAAGGGTATCTCAATAAAAATGTTGATTGATTAATTAATTTGACTGACTAAAAAGCTATTACTTTTGTTCAACAAAATCTTTGAGTATTTATCTACTAAAGAAATTGTTAGTTTATGACTGAAATTGGAGCTTTAATGCCTTAAGAGCATAAGCGTATTAAGGACTTTTAAGTGCTTTAAAAGTTTTGGTGCATTCAATGCTATACTTTTTCAAGAACTTTGATACATTCAAAGCTTTGGTACATTTCAGAGCTTTATTTAAGAGCGTTCCGTTTAGAGTTCGAATAAGTTTTAGTGCTTCAAAAGCTTTGGTACCTTAAGAGCTTTAAAGCTTTAATAGTTTTATTACTTTAAAAGCTTCATGGCAGCGAATATTTCTGTGTTTAAGTGCTTTAAAGCTTAAAGGGCTTTAGTACAGTGGGAGTTGCTCTAAGATATTTAGTACTTTCGGAGTTTTAGTGCCTAAAAGCTTTCATGTTTTCTGAGTCATTGGTATTCCTGTTTATCGAAGTCTTTGGTAGATGCAGTATTAGTAGAGTTCTTTACGGGTTAATAGCGTCATAATCTGATTTCTCTAAATTCTTAGAAAACCCAGAAAATACATTCTAATTCCATTGATTATAACACATTATTTTTGTTTTTGAATTTTTTTTAGTAATAAATTAAGTCTTCGCGAACACTCACCCAAAATGACTCACTCCATCTAAGTTATTGATTAAATAATTACATGTTTATTGTCATAAGTAAAATATACAATAAACTGAAGAATTTATTAAACGATTACGAGACGTAAATATATACATTTATTGTACTAAAGAACGAAACATAACATTCGACATTTATTATCGCATTTTTTTAAAACGTAATCTACTAAAGTGTGAAATTAAAATTTTGAATGAACAAAACAAGTTCCGCAGCATCTTCGCATTGACTTAGAGCGCTGAGGTGAACCTGAAAACTCATGTACTCTCGAATAATACTCAGTTCGCCAAAGCTTCAATCAATCAATGCTAATAGTGTATATACAAACAGCTTGGAAGCTTCTCAACGGTGCTTTACTAAGCTGTTGTGACGTTTGTTTGTCGAATGCATATATTGTATATAACATACAGACATACATACGTGAGCAAAAATATTCAAAAGTAGTGAGTCTGCTTACAAAGCTACAAAATACCGGTTTTCCTAATATTAAAAAAAAAATATTTTCGTTTTTACTTGTTTTGCTAGTAAGTTTTCGACGTTGTTATTAAGCTTAAGCGAGTGTTTATTAAGGCGAGTTTTTAGTAGCTTCCAACATTTGCAGACGTACACAACTTGCCAGCAAGCATTCGCGTTGTAAAAGTAAAAATTTTCGATTTCCGAGCTTGCATAAATAAAAATTAAATTAAAAAAAAAAACGAAAACTTACGTGAACTTTAACTTTTGTGTTCGTGAAAAAATTAATTAAATTCAGTGTGCATCAATATGAAATTGTTTATTAAACTGGTGAGGCATTTGTACCGTAATAACACACGAAATTTTTGCAAACAAATATGAAATATAACTGCAATTCCACGCATGCGCACACAACTAATTTGCATTCTCATTCATTTCATTTCGCAAACAACCAAAAACAACAACAAATAGGTCGTCATTGCTATCTCGCTCGTTTGCGCCAGCGCCGATGTCTCGCACATTCTACATCAAAACGGTTACACCACAACAACACCACAGCCAGGGCCACCCAATCCATATGTCTTCAGCTATCAGGCTGGCCGTGCGCCAGGTCATGTGGATCGCCAGCATACAGAGGTCTCTGATGGCTCAGGTGTGGTACGTGGCGCCTTCTCCTATGTAGATCCGAAGAATCAATTGCGCACCGTACAATATGTAGCCGATGAGCATGGTTTCCATCCGCAATTGAGTCACGAACAGGAGGACACGGAGGCGGTGAAACAGGCGAAGCGCAAGCATTTTGCGCTCTACAATCGCATTGCGCAAGAACATGCCGCTGAGGGTGTGAATGGCGCACCGAATGTGAGTAAATTTGTAAAATCGTGCCTAGTGTTGACAAGCCGCAGTGTTGTTTTCCTCAACTTTGCATGTCATCATGTTGCACGAATTGCTGTAGAATTTAATTTTCAATTCTTCGTGATATTTTATTAATCTTCCTATTTTTTGTATGCAAATTAGGCTGCCTACGCCGCGGGCCCGCGCAACACCGAGGCCGTCGCCTACGCCACACACAAGCATCTCAGCGAATTCGAGCGCATCGCGGCGGAACATGCGCGCATGCGCGCCGAACTCGAGGCGCAGCGCTTGAATAATCCACAGGATGATGGCCAGTATCATGGCGAGGAGGAGCAGCAGTATCAACACTACTAGAGTGCGCCGTCTTCTTCAACGGTTGCACTTAAGTTCTACGTAGTTGAATTCTTTAGCAAGTTTCTTTTGTGATTTTCGTGTACTCCCCCCCCCCCAGCCGCAGCTGCAATGTGTATATGTATTGTATATTTGTAATCCGTTTGGCTTGCCAATAAAAATGTTTAGTGCACCGCACCCAAAGATTTTGAATGCGCGCTCTAAAAAAAAAGAGCTTAAATAATTACAAATATTTGCGTAACAGTGTTTGTATAACGTATTAACGTAAAGCGAGAAGTACTGCTAATTATATTTAATTACTTTCAATTGTGATTATCAACTAACTTCAACTAACAATAATCATTATTTCTACTTAACACATCCAAGTGATGACTAAAGAATTCTCATCGAGCAGGGATGAGTGGAGAGACAGTGCGACTATAAAGAGCTCCCGGTATGGCTAATGATTGGAATGATATTGAGACTTGGTACGCAAAAAAATGAAATGAACTTTCAAAATGTGAAAGTAAAGATAAACAAAGCTTTCGTTCAATTCATTCATGACGTCACGAACTAATGCAGTTTACCGTCAAACTTCAAAAGTAACGGCAAACAAAGCTTTCGTTCAATTCGAACTGTAATCCACTATAAGTCAGGTTACGAAACTGTTGTAATCTCTATTTTTTATATTTATAGTTGGATGTAATTTTTAGGGAAAGAGGCGTGGCCCCGCCTCTATTAAGTTTTTTGTAAAATACTAAAACTATATCCACTATACACTCTATAGTCGTTACGGAAATCGGATTATAACTACGCCCACCTTCCATACAAAGGTTATGTGGAAAAGTACTAAAAATGATTTAGTTCAGTTGGGAAAAACATCAGTAATCTTAAATTTCGTTATAAAGAAGGTACAGAAGGGCTGCACTAAAATTGGTATTGGTATTTATAGGTGAAAACCCATATCTCCCTAAATACTCGACCAATTTCAATGAAATTCAGTTCATAATATCTTCCTGTCATATTAATGATATATTATATAAGCCAAATCGATTCACAACCACGCCTACATCTCATATACCGCAACTTTGAAGTCGATCTGCATTTAGTTCGACATCGCCTTTCTAAAAATCACCGAAATCGGACCATAAGTTTTCAAGGCTCCATATATCGCCGCAAATGAGGATCTCAGTGCTTCTATTAAATTTTTTACCGAAAATACAGGTAAGTCTATCAGATATTTTGAAGAAATTCAGAGGGAATATTTTCTTCTAATAATATGTCTCCATGCCAAAAATGTGTGAAATCAGGTCATAACTTCTCCTAGCTCCCATATACCTACTATTAGGGTTTTTAAAGTTTCAATAGACTTTATACCATATATACTCGTATGTATGCCGAATATGTTTTTTTTTTTTTGTGAGAGATGGAAAAAATCATCGAAAGACACTATTGCCCCATCAACAGTAGTGTGAGACTTTAACCCACTAAAAAAAACATCTCCGTTCATAGCTATGATATTTGCCCTGCGGGACTACCGTCAGGTATTACTTCACAGGGCAAGCAAGGCCTATTGGCTAGTACTTCTGAGGGGATTACAATCTAAATACTACTTGTCACGCTATAGCGCATTCGCTCTAATCTTCTTTGTTCTCCCATTACGTTTGCGACCCATTGTTTTACGTAATGCCACACGTTCATCGACTGCAGCATGTGTACTACTATATTTTCTGGAGTTAATTTCTCCGAGATTTCGTGCTCTAAATTCACTCTCTCTGCCTCATATTTTGGGCATTGAAAAAATATATGTTCAGCATCTTCTCTTTCGCTTCCGCAGGATGTACACATTTCTGCATCGTCGTGTCCGTATTTATAGAGATATTCTCTAAAACAGCCATGCCCGCTTAGGAACTGCGTCAAGTAAAAATCAACGTCGCCATGCTTTCTATTAAACCAGGTTTCAATATTTTTTATCAGCCTGTGCGTCCATCGTCCTTTGGACGCTGTGTCCCACTGTATTTGCCACTCGTTTATACTCTTGCGTCTTTCTTCTTCACGCTCTTTAATTGTTAGAGGTCTTCCATACTGTTTACTTTTCTCGTAATTTCTTTTCAGCTCCTGAGCCATTATATCGGGTGGCATTATGCCAGATATGACTGCTGCGGCTTCGTGAGATACTGTGCGGAAAGCGCTTGCAACTCTGAGTGCACTAAGCCGGAATTGAGATTTAATCGGCTTGACATATGTTTTCTGCATAAGGGCGTTTGCCCATACCGGTGCCGCGTACATTACTATTGATATCGTAACTTTTGCCAATAGTAGCCTTCTATTTTGACTAGGTCCACCAATGCCGAATATGTGGCTCAAATTGTGTGTTAAAACAAGCAACAAACAGTCTGTCGTATGTATACTTCAAAATCGCTCTACTGTGGGTAAAAGTGCATAAAAAATTTGCTACGAAAACTAGAGAGTTGATAAGTTAGAGCAAGAACTTCTCTGTAAGGGATATTGGGATTTTGACTCTGAAAAATTACTAGAGAAGGACTCTCGCAAACCAAAAAGGGGGTAATAGTTCAAACAGTGAAAAGTTAAATCAATGTTGCCATTACTCACTTTGCCTAGATAGTTTTGCACACATATAGCTTTTAAGTTTTGATTTTTCATAATATAAGAGATTAAAACTAATATGAAAAAATGAAAATTAAACTAACAAGTAAGGAAAGGCTAAGATCGAACGACCGAATATTTTATACTCTCGCAATTTATTGATGTAATTTTATTAAGATAATACAAAATTTGACCCATATATTCGGTATATATTCTGTTCCAATAGAATAACGAAAATCATCATATATGGACTGATGTAATTCCTAAACTATAAGGGAAGTTGGCGTGCTTGTGAACAGATTTCGCCCATATTTCATCCGTATTGTCAGGGTGTCAAGAAAATATTATATATCGAATTTCATTGACGGGCGGACGGACAGACATCCGGATTTTGACTCGTTTCGTCGCCCTGATCATTTTGATATATACATATAATCTAACTCGTTTAGTTTTATGACTTACAAACAGCCGTTATGTGAACAAAACTATAATACTGTCTTAGGAACTTTTGTTGCGAGAGTATAAAAAGTGACACCTGTGTATATAAGAAGAACGTAATCAGGCTAAAATTTATATTACAAAGTGTACATCTATGTTTATATATTTTTATATGTACATATGTATCATCTCTCGCCGTGTGTAAGTGAAAGGTCAGCAACCATATCACGAAAAGCCATGATTGATAAGCGTATTTAAACTAGGGTTACATAATATGCGATTAGTTGAGTGTAATACTGATATCACTTGAAAGAAAGAATTTACATATATTTGCTATTTATATATGCAATTAACGCAATGAAGACTAACCCATAAAACTCTCAGTAAATGACTACGTTGTTCTAGTGCGAGGAGAACACTGATATATAGTTTTTAAGGCTCTCATAGGCTCTAAATACTCAGATGTAAGTGTTTTTTACATCTAAAACTGGTTTAGGCACCTGGAGATTATATATACATCAGAAGTTACAAGCATGCTTTATGTATAAAGATATCATACATGAAAAAAGGAATATTGGAAAATATGTTGAGAGAATAAGGAAGTTTTACATCTTCTCGTAAGAAAAGTAAATATTATTAAAATTTATAAAAGAGAAAAATATATAAATTAATTATATCTTATCACACCTTATCAGTTACCGTTACAATTCGCAAAAATAAAAAACATGTGTGCCTAAGTGTGTACAAAATTGTACGCTCATCTTTAATGGTATATTGACATTATACAGTTTAACTTCCTTATAACGAGCTTTCTTCAAAGTCTCTGAATTAAATTAAAAAAAAAACAAAGCAATTTGGATATATGTATATATATAGCGAAGTTTTCTCTACAATCTCAAAATTCGATGCATAAAATTACCTATTTATTACCTGTATATGTAGAGGGAAATCTAACTACAACCACGCCTATATCTCATATAACACAAATTTTAAATTAAGCGAATGTACTATTACTGCAGCTTCCATATACTACTTTCTGAAGAATACAGCGGTAAACACGTGAGTTATCTTAATTCCTTTGCATTATATAACTTTATTTTGATATACATATAATGCAATAATTATCACTTTTTTCTATATACTCGAATGAATGTGAGTATGTGCATATCAAATTTCTCTGATTAAATGAAATCACGGCTCATATCATATACATATATAAATAAATTCGTACATATTTAAGAAAAAATTCTATAAAAGCCGTGCTCTGAACAACAGAGTTTTGAGTTGTTGCCGAATATTTCCGCTGAAAGTAAGTCGGCAAAGAAATCATTTAATTTTAACCGTCTACGTTCGAGTATGGAACGTTGGCAGAATCGTGTCGCCGTCGTTACCGGCGCCAGTTCGGGTATTGGTGCCGCCTGTGTTAAATATCTCGTGAACAATGGCATGATCGTTGTGGGCCTTGCCCGTCGTAAGGATCGCATCGAAGCGCTGCGTGAGCAAGTGCAACTGACAGCACGCGATCGCCTACATACCATTCAATGTGATCTGCGCGATCAGCAACAGATCATAGACGCATTCAAAGTGATTGTCGCCGAATATGGTCCCGTTGCGGTGCTCGTGAATAATGCCGGGACTGTGCGGGTCACAAATTTGGTAGATGATAATAATCAGCAGGATATACAGGATGTGATCGATACAAATATAGTGGGTGTGGTGAATTGTACAAGAGAAGCTTTTCGTTCGATGAAAGCGCATGGTGGTGTTGGACATGTCTTTCTAATTAATAGCATCTCTGGACATCATGTACCGAATATACCGAATACTTCGTTCAATATTTATCCATCGACAAAGTATGCTGTGACCGCAATGACAGAAGTTTATCGACGGGAATTTCTCATGCTGGACACGAAAGTCAAAGTGACGGTGAGTTTTGAAAAACTCAACTAATAACAATATGAAAAAGTTGTTAACTAAAATTACAGAGCATCAGTCCCGGTGCGGTTGACACTGAAATCATTGCACCCGAAATGAGAGAATTATTGGCCAACGCGCCATTTTTACAACCCGAAGATGTAGCCGATGCGCTAATTTATTGTCTGCAGACGCCGCCACATGTGCAGGTTTATGGCTTTTGATAATCTGTTCTGCTTGGATTGCTAATAATATATAATATTTAATTTTCATATTTCTAGATACATGAGCTCACCATAAAGCCACTTGGAGAATTGCTTTAAGGGGTATATAGCTATGTGCTAATAAGTTTATTACTTTTAATCAGAAAGCAATTTATTACAAAGAAGCTTTGATTATAAACAAATACATTATTAAATACATATTTGTCGCAATGAACTTTCTTATCACAGCTTATGTGTTTATAAAATAAAAATAAAAACTTGTATAAGTATAAGTGAGTGTAAATTTGTACACTGTTTTATAGTGTACATATTGACATTATACAGTCGAACTTCTCTATAGTGAACTCTCATATAATAAAATTATTTAACTCGCGTTCAGGTCCAGGTCAAGTAATCATTCGCTAGTGATTTCCAAAATTTCGTTAGAGTCATCTGAGCATGATGAACCCTACAGCTTATAATTTACCTATCCAATTAGGTACAAATCGCCGAAACGAAAGTCCTTGGCCGGTTAAAATCCGGTTCAACTCTGGTACTGTCGTGAGAATCATAAATATTGAACACACTTTGCTTCCTCCTGCATCACTTTTCTTTTAGTCCAACCCTGTCGTAAGAGCTCGTTTCTTGTACCTCCCGTAAGATGACTTCGATGACAATTGACTTTTGCTTTCCGATCAATGAATATCGCTAAAGGTAACAATACCATTTTGAAGTCATATGACTGCATCGGAGAAGTTTAAACTACATGTTACCGAAGAGGCTAAGCAAACGAGATGCTTTAAGAGAATACAATCTGTAGTTGTAACAAAAACATATCTTCAAAACTAGTATAATCAGGAAGTCTGGTTCCATAAGCTAAAAATAAGCCATTACCCTGTATACCCTTCTAATAAAATGCTGTATGTGGCACTGCCTTCATATTCTATGCTATTGAGTACATAGCCTTCTAGCATTATCTGTATAGATTACATTTTCTATATACATATGTATGTATTTGTATTTCAATGATTATTTGAAATCAGCAATAATTTACATCAATGTTGCATATGTATATGTATATACGAGAAAAAAAATTAAAATTATATAAAAGCTACATTCAAATGCGCTGGGTTTTGAGTGTTTACCGGCTATTTTTGTCGAACGTCAGGTGAGAAGCCTTTAATCCTAAATTTAAGCATGGAACGTTGGAAGAATCGTGTTGCCGTCGTAACCGGCGCCAGTGCGGGTATTGGTGCTGCCTGTGTCAAATATCTCGCGAATAATGATATGATAGTTGTGGGTCTTGCACGTCGTAAGGAGTGCATCGAAGCGCTGCGTGATCAAGTGGAAGCGTCGGCACGCGATCGTCTGCACGGTCTTCAATGTGATCTGCGTGATCAGCAACAGATCATAGACGCATTCAAAGTGATCGTCTCCAAATACGGACCCATTGCGGTGCTCGTAAATAATGCTGGGATTCTGCGGAACACCAATTTGGTGAATGAAAATAATCAGCAGGATATACAGGATGTGATCGATACAAATATAGTGGGTGTGGTGAATTGTACAAGAGAAGCCTTTCGCTCGATGAAAGCGCATGGTGGTGTTGGACATGTCTTTCTAATTAATAGCATTTGTGGACATAATGTGCCGAAGGCACCCAATTTTTCATTAAATATCTATCCATGCACAAAGCATGCTATGACCGCAATGACGGAAGTTTATCGACATGAATTTCATATGTTGGGTACAAAAGTCAAAGTTACGGTAAGTGTTGAAATTATCAACTAAAAAATTAAGAAACTAAAGAAACTAGTTATTAACTAAAACTATAGAGCATCAGTCCTGGTACGGTGAACACTGAAATCATATTACCAAAAATGAAGGAAATATTGGCCGACGCGCCATTTTTACAACCCGAAGATGTAGCCGAAGCTCTTATTTATTGTCTGCAGACGCCGCCACATGTGCAGGTTTGTGATTTGTGTAGTCTCAATGTGCTTGGAATATTAATAATATATATATGTGTTTTCATTATCTTTCATATTCTCAGATACACGAGCTCACCATAAAGCCTGTTGGAGAATTTTATTAATATTACAGGTGTAGACTAACAATTGTATTAATTTTGATACAATAAATTGACAAATTTGTAATGAACGTTGCTTTCCGTTAAACCGACGGCTTTTTAAACTTACTTTAAATAAAGACCAACACACAGCATTGCTGTTATAGTATATATAACATATATAATTTCCTCGGTTATTGATCGGTTATCCTCGGTTATTCGTTATAATATTTAACAGGAGGTGTGCAATTGAGGTGCCAAATTCTGAAGTATTAAACAGTTTTAATTATACAATACAACAAGGTTCCTCATAACCGGCCAACTACTGTCGCAGTGTTTTTGTCGTGCAATGGAAGTTATCCAGTTATGAGGTCCGATCGTATTTGCGTAATTTCACTGTATATACATCTGTATGTATTAAAAAGTAAGGAAAGGCTAAGTTCGGGTGCAACCGAACATTTTATACTCTCCGAATTTATTGATGTAATTTTATAAAGATAACACAATTCGACCCATATATTCTGATTAAAGTTCAATAGAATAACGAAAATCATCAGAAATAGTATATTGGGACTGAGGTAATTCCTGAACCGTTTTCCCCACCAAGATATAATGTATCAAAGTCTATACGCCCAATTAATTTTATATTATCTATAATTAGGTATATGGGATCTGGGGTAAGTTATGACCCGATTTTAACCACCTTTGGTACATAGACAAAAATAAGATGATAAGAAGAAAATTCAGAGGGAATGAATTACATTAAAATATCTGAGAGATTTACCTATATTTTCGGTGAAAAATTATTCTTAGGCACCGAGTTCTTCATGTTCGATATCAGGGGCCTTAAAAAGTCATGGTCCGAGTTTGACAATTTTTTCACTAGTGATGTCACAGCTCAAATACAGTATTTGTGTAAAGCTTTATTCCGATATCTTCATTGGTTCTTAATGTATGCATATATTATAAAGTGAACGAATCCGAATAATTCAAAATTGAGTTATATAGGAAGTAGGCGTGGTTGTGAACCGATTTAGCCCATATTCCACCCGTGTCATCAGGGTGTCAAGAAAGTGCTATATACCGAATTTCATTGAAATCGATAAAGTAGTTCTTGAGATATGGTTTTTCACCCATAAGTGGGCGACGACCATTTTGTAAAAAAATATGAGTACAGCTTCCATCTGCCATTTCTTATGTGAAATTTAGTGTTTCTGACGTTTTTCGTTTTTGAGTTAACCCACTTCTAGTAGTTTTCAACCTAACCTTTGTATGGGAGGTGGGCGTGATTATTATCCGATTTCTTTCATTTTTGGACTGTATAAGGAAATGGCTAAAAGAAACGACTGCAGTTTATATAGTTTTTTTGGTTTGTGAGATATATACATAAAACCTATTTGGGAGCGGGGTCACGTCCACTTAAAAAAAAATAACACCCAAATGTGCCCCTCCCTAATGCGATCCTATGTTCCAAATTTTGTTTTCATATCTTTATTTAAGGCTTAGTTATGACACTGTATAGGTTTTCGGTTTCCGCCATTTTGTGGTCGTGGCAGTGGTCCGGTTTTGCCCATTTTCGAAAGCAACCTCCTCAGGGTGCCAAGGAATATGTGTTCCAAGTTTCATTAAGATATCTTAATTTTTACTCAAGTTATCGCTTGCACGGACAGACGGACAGACGTACGGACAGACATCCGGATTTCAAATCTACTCGTCATACTGAACATTTATATCTATATCTAACTCTTTTATTTCTGGGTGACACAAACAACAGTTATGTGAACAAAACTATTATACTCTGTGCAACATGTTGCGAGATTTTTTTACAAAATGGAAAATGGGCGTGGCATCGCCTACTTATGGGTCAAAAACAATATCTCTGGAACTTCTCGACCGATGTCAATGAAACTTGGTTTGTAATAGTTTCCTTACACCCCAATGATATGTTGTGAAAATAGGCCAAATCGGTTCACAACCACGCCTACTTCCTATATACCAGAGCTTTGAAGACGATCTGAATCGTTTACTTTACAATAGATAAAGTAAGTACTAGTGAAGATATCGGTGCAGAACTTTGCACAAATACTATGTTTATCGTGTGGCAGCCCCATTCTAAAAATCTCCGAAATCGGACCATAAGTTTTTAAGGCCCCATATATCGAACACGAGGACCCCGGTGTTTCTAACCTAATATTATGGTTTCCAACTTTCAATGGACTTTATACAATATATATGACGAATATGTAGGTCAAATTGTGTATTATATAATATTAATTAAGTTAAATAAATAAATTGCGAGAGTATAAAATGTTCGGTTACACCTGAACTTAGCCCTTCCTTACTTGTTTCTTAATAAAATGTTGCCTACGCCACTGTCCAGGCATGATTAGAAGTGTAAATATTTAATGATTTTATTCTTGATACATACCATATATATAGTAGGCATATTCATACAAAACTTCACTGATTACATGAGAACTGTTATAAATATTAGCTAAGTAACTTACACCACCTAAGTATATGTTGAAATTGCTATAAAAGCTGCGTTTAGATGAGCAGGCGTTTGAGTTGTTGCCGGATATTTCAGTCGTACGCCAACAAAGAAATTATTTAATCCTACCCCGGACTACACCAGAATATGGAACGTTGGCAGAATCGTGTTGCCGTCGTCACCGGCGCCAGTTCGGGTATTGGTGCTGCTTGTGTCAAATATCTCGCGAATAATGGTATGATCGTTGTGGGTCTGGCGCGTCGTAAGGAGCGCATCGAAGCGCTGCGTGATCAAGTGGAAGCGACGGCACGTGATCGTGTGCATGCCATACAATGTGATATGCGCGTTCACCAACAGATCATTGATGCATTCAAAGTGATCGTTTCCAAATACGGTGCCATTGCGGTGCTCGTGAATAACGCCGGCATTGTGCGGACCGCCAATTTGGTGGATGATGATCATCAGCAGGAGGTACAGGATGTGATCGATACAAATATTGTGGGTGTGGTGAATTGTACAAGAGAAGCTTTTCGTTCGATGAAAGCGCATGGTGGTGTTGGACATGTCTTTCTAATTAATAGCATCTTTGGACATTTTGTGGCGAATATACCGAATATTTCGATAAATATGTATTCATGTTCAAAGCATGCTATGACTGCAATGACGGAGGTTTATCGACAGGAATTTTATAAGTTGGGTACAAAAATCAAAGTAACTGTGAGTTCTGTGAACATATAAGACTTCTAGAAAAATATGGAATTAATTTAATGTTAACTAAATTTACAGAGCATCAGTCCGGGTGTAGTCGACACTGAAATCTTAACACCGCAAGTGAGGGAAATAATGAATAACACGCCACCTTTAAAATCCGAAGATATAGCCGATGCGCTAATTTATTGTCTGCAAACTCCGCCACATGTGCAGGTTTGTAATTTTTATAAACTCAATGTGCTTGGATTGTTAATAATATATTTACTTTATATATTTTCGATATTCCCAGATTCATGAGATGATCATAAAACATGTTGGAGAATTATTTTAATGTCATATGTGTAAACTATATTATTTTGGTTGCAATAAAACGCCAAATTGGTAGTAGTTGGTTGATTAAAGTGTTTTCAGTGTGTTAAACTTTATTTAAAGTACCGACAATCATTCTCTTCTGTTAGTTAGCTGGCTTTATATGCTACTTTATTCAAGCAATTAAATCAACATCATTGCTATTAAAATATTTTTGCTCAATCAAGGTCTGTCGTTTTGAAATCAAATTTTGTTTTTCAGCGAGTAAACTGAAATTTGATGCAAGTATATACGAGTATAGGGTATTTTTTTCAGAGTTACAGGACTTTCAGTTCAAATAAAATGTAAAAAAATAAATATAGAAACTTTCAATTTTCACAAGTTTTTTTTTCAATTTGGGTTTTTCAATTGAGTATTCGAAAAAAAATAATAACAGTTATACCCGAGACACACATAGTAACAATACTATTGTTCGTACGAATACCAGATGTGTGTCACCAAATACCAGCACTTTACTATGTGAGCAATGTAGTATTTTGCTGGTAACAATATCAGCATTTTTTTGTGGTATTTCACTAAACACACTAGGTTTGAAACCTAGGAGAGAGCTCATAAACAAAAGCTTTTCAAAATATTTTGTCAAACTGACTTTTCAAAAATAAATAAAAATAAAGGAAAATAAGAAATTTTTCAGAATTTATTTTTTCAAAAACGCCAAGGCAATGTACCGCCATGTATTAAGATATAATAATTTTGTATGTACATAGCTTTCATAGCTAGGAGGATTATCGAGGTTAAATGTACGAAAATTGAAAATTTTTAAGAGCTTTTTCATACCTAATTATAAGTGAAAGCTCTCAAGCATTTCAAGCTTTTTACTAATTGGATAGAATACATGCACTTGACATTTACGATGACTTCGACGGATCTTATCGAGCTTTTTTGGTGGAGATAAAAAAAACTAAAAAATCAAATACAAATTGAAAAAAAAAACATTTGATAATTGTTTTAAGAATCTTAACACAACTTATCGGTAATCGTTAAAATTAGTAAAAAAGACTTTTATACGGAATATAAAATTGGACCAAATTAATATCATCTCTGCTTTTACGGTTTATTAAATGCATAATTTTCAGCTTACCACGCCGGCATTAAAAAGAGAAAAAAAAAATAAACAACAAAAAATACACTTGTAACGAAATAATGGTGATGAAAGGGTATTAAACGACAGCATACTTTTATTGTTGTTGTTGGTTTATTTTTTGAGCAATTTAAAGTTTACGAGGCGAAAACTTTTGCGTTTCACCACTGCGTTTTGCCATTGCCATTATTTATACTGTGGTTGAGTTGCCATTGTTGTTGTTACTTTTTTATGCGGTCTACATATATATGTATATATGTACATATATTTAGTAATATTTTTTTCAGCATTTAAATTGAGGTGAGCAAAACGATTTACCAAGAAGTTTGCGGCCAAGCAACTGCATTGCACTATTATCCTTTTGTATGCACATACACCATTTTTTTCCACCAGCATACCGCTATACAGCCACAGTGTTGTTGCTGTTTGCTATTGTTGTTGGCGTTGTTGTGGGTTTCTGTTGCGCATTCACAGTTCCGGTTAGAGCGGAATTGCGCTCCAATACGCCATAATAGCACGTAAAGTGTTGCGCATTGCCGCTGCCACGCGTGCTGTTGCCCAACATCCACTCTCTTGCCCTCGCGCTTGTATGTATTAACCTTTATCGCCATCGCATCGCTAGCGCGCGCTATATACGCATGCAATATTATATAATATGAGAGCAAAGTGCATAAAAAAGTACATTTTTGTGGCAACCAGCAGCGTTTTTCAACCATATTGCTTCGATTTTTTCTGGTTTTTTTTTCTGTGCAACAGCAACCGCAGCAGTTCAAAGTTGCAAGTTGAAGGATTTAACTTATTCGGGGCATTACTTTTATAACATTTTTTTATTAATTCTTGTTGTTGTAGCATTAAAAATTATTTTTCAAAGATTATTTATGAAATTTGTTGGCATGGCTATTTATGTGAGTCGAAAATATATATAGTTTTTTGAGTAAAATATTTTTTTTTGTTGCTTTATCGCTTATACAGTGTTCTCCGCTTAATTGCAACTACACAAATTACCCTAATTGTTTACTAGGCTCAATTAAATTATAAAATTCAATAAGTTTCCAATATTTGAAGAAATCAATCATTTTTCTATTGAAAGCTTTTAATCTCTCAAAAAAGCTCGAAACGATTTTTGAAATATAAATGTGTTTTCTTAAGCGAACTTAGAGTGTGGAATTCTGTATACAGGAAAAAAATGAAATTAATTACTTTACATTACTTTTTTGACCGAGGAAAAAATGTTCGGTGTTTATTTTTCCTAAAAACTTATGATAGGTGACGCTGTGGTAAAAGTTTCTTTTAATTTTCAACGAATACTCGTTTTAAAAACTAAGGTCGAGTAAGTTAATTAATTTGATTGATTTCATTACTAATGGCACACCGACAAAATATTAACGAAGTACCATCGAAGCGCTACGAAAGAATAAAGTTGCAGTGAGTTAATTTTGAGCTTTTCTGAAGCTTTCCATTTGTAAAAGAAAGCACTTATTTTCCCACAACAAGCCATCATTTTACATCATACAAATCTTGAATATTTCGTCAACGATTATGAAATTAACAAAAACCTCTGTGCTTAGATCCTTATCCATAGTTTTATAGCAGGGTTGCCAAATAAGTACTATTTTGAAATGAAAAAAAAAAATCTACATATATAAATATGATTTCTTTATTCGAAATTGTTCGAAAAATAATATTTAAAAATATTTTTCTTTTAAAGCTTTAAAGCATGCCCAAACTTGAAAAAATACCTTTCATGCTTCTCGAAGAACGAAATATTGGATAATTTAAAAGCTTTCATGATTAAAACATTTGGCCAATTCCAATCGAAAATGCTTAGATCAATCACGTGCTCACCATGGAACATTCGCAATGAAAATATCCATAAAGATCTTGGTATCCCTATGGTGAAGAAAGCAGTAGAGGACAGCAGCAGATATATTTATATCTAAACTCCGTGATCACCCAAACCCATTGGCTAATGCCTTAGTACATTCCTGCGATCAAACACGCCTAAAAAGAAGGGATATGCCTGCGTACTAAAGAGCAACGTTTCACCAATACAGCTCAATCACTTGTTTGAGCTTGTCTAGTTTTTTTTTAAATAGATTTAAAATTTTATAACTCATTGTTAGGCTTAAAGTAAAAGCAGATTCAATATTTAAAGAAATATTGAAAAAAAACTAATACTACTAATATTTCATTAATAGCTACTAACATGGAAGAGCCATGCACATTTTTTAAAAGCTTCTTCATATCGAGATTGAATTCAAAGCTTTTACCATTAAGAACAGTCGACCAACTGTATATAAGTCATTCATTTGTCGGTCATTCATTATATCCTTTTGAAGCGTTTTTTGGTATTTGATAACTTCTAAAGCTTTAAAGTGCAATGCGCTGTTATCAAAATTTTTGTTTATATGTAAAAAATGTGCTACCAGTTCATATATTTTAACTAGTTAGACAGTTTAGTAGAAACAGCTAACAGAATACTATACACAATGTATAGTACGCTATGAGAGAGCTTTAAGCTTCCGAAAATTCTCTAAAAGTTTAATTTAGTAAGATGTTAGATTCTCTTTCTTCATTTATATCAGCAACTGTCGGTATAATAAATAGACAATATCACGCTTTCTTCAATGAACAATTTGAGAAGAAAAATAAAAAATTCATATATACTGCATAAGTATGAAAGAAAAATGCTTTTGCACTTATGATTGTCCGATTCTTATGTACCATCCCATAAATCTATACATTTTCAATACCGCATAATCGAATCACTTCTCATTCTCAGTGAAATCCCAAATTACAAAAGAATTCAATAGACACATTGGCGCCACACACAATTCTTACTTATGTATGTATACATATATGTGAGCACACACTTGTAACTGCATTTATATGCAATGCACCTTCATAACCACGCCGACAACACCAAAATGCAATTTAAAGCTTTGTAGCAGCCACACAATTTCCACACAAGCTTGTCCGCAAGCTTTTGCAAGCCACTGCTCCAAACTTCTTTCATCGCCGCTCGAAACTGGAAGAATTTCGAAAAATATATATATATTTATTGGTGCATAGTTGGTGCAATTGTTGCCTCTTTAGAGCATTCTTCAGAGTTCTAAGCTCACATTCCTACAATTGATAATTGAGTTGTTAGTGCGCATTGTTATTGTTGTTGTTGTTTGCCATTTGCCAGTCTTCACATTGGACGACGATCTAGTACTGGCTGGCTTGCATCACTGGCCACTTGCAATTCAATTCACACCATTTCTACAAGCGTAGATATCACAAAATAATATTCACTTTGCACGTCGAGAGTAATGCTGGTTATAGGGGTTTTGTTGTTGTGCTATTGTAAACAACAATGTGAAAAGCATAAATGAAATGTACATATGTGGCTGCAATTGAAAGTCAGTAATGTTCTATACATGTGTTTGTTTTTTTTTTTTGTTGGTTTAAGCATCAGATTTCATAGTTCGCTGGCAATGTGCTTTGGAAAGTAATTTATTTGTCAGAGAGGACCATGTGGTATAAGCGGTGCTTTTCAGGAGGGACTAGCAAAGGTTGCGTGTGCGCTCTCGAATTTGTTAGAAAAAGCTGCGAAAAAAGGTGATCGTCTTTAAATTCTATTTTACTTTTTTAAATGCAATTTTTGAAAAAAGCTTTCATGGCAGTCAAAGCTTTTAGGCATATCAAATATTTTAGGCATTAGGAATGGAATAGCCCTTAAACTGTCTTTTATATTAAATAAAATTGGCTTAAAAGCTTTCATGCCATTAAGAGCTTTTAGGCATATCAAGAAAAAGCTTTTTATATTAACTTTTGTCAACTAAATTGATATAATAATTCAATTCACTAGACGATCAACCACCAACATTTCGATATATCATTTCCAACTTTCTTGTAGTTTGATGACTGTTAAAGCTTTACAGTACCATGACCTTTAGGAAAATGTAAATTTACAAGTATATGTAAGCAATAACCTCTAGAAGTATCTTTCGAAAACGTTTTTTCGATAAATATCAATTCTCTGAATAATATAAACTCGTTCCAACTACTCGATGGTCGTTTGACAGATTCATTCTAACTTTAATAACATATAGGTTTTAAGCTGATAATAATTTAATTTCAACTTTTTCTTAAATTTGCTGATATATAATATTTAAATATTGAGTTATATAATTAATCAAAAGTTCAAAAAAGCTTTCGTTAGGAAAAGCTCTTTTTTTAAGTTTTATAAAAAATCAGGATAGTTTGGGCATTTAAAACTGGTTTAATAGTGTCTAAGTTCTGCGCTTTTTATTCAAAATTGAAATAACGATGAAAAATGAAGAATAAAAGTTTTGAAAAACAAGTAAGGAAGGGCTAAGTTCGGGTGTAACTGAACATTTTATACTCTCACAATTTATTTATTGGCCTATTTGGCCTATTTTCACAAAATATCATTGGGATGTAAGGAAACTATTACAAACCAAGTTTCAATGAAATCGGTCGAGTAGTTCCTGAGATATGGTTTTTGACCCATAAGTGGGCGACGCCACGCCCATTTTCCATTTTGTAAAAAAAATCTGAGTGTAGCTTCTATCTGCCATTTTCTATGTGAAGTTTAGTGTTTCTGACGTTTTTGGTTAGTGAGCTAACCCACTTTTAGTAATTTTCAACCTAACCTTTGTATGGGAGGGGGCGTGGTTATTATCCGATTTCTGTAATTTTTGGACTGTATAAGGAAATGGCTAAAAAAACAATTACAGAAAGTTTGGTTTATATAGCTCTATTGGTTTGCGAGATATATACAAAAAACTTAGTAGGGGGCGGGGCCACGCCCACTTCCCCAAAAAAATTACATCCAAATATGCCCCCTCCTAGTGCGATCCTTTATTCCAAATTTTACTTTTATATCTTCATTTATGGCTTAGTTATGACACTTTATGTGTTTTGGTTTTCGCTTTTGTTGCTAGCAACTTTGTTGCGAGAGTATAAAAAGAGAAAGCTTATCGAGAGATCTGTGCAAATTTTCACAGTATTCGCTTAACAACTCTCTATTCTTTAAACCTTCCGATTCTTTAAAGATTCGTTTCTAGTAAGGTTTTAAATTAGTTTAGTCATGAAATAGTTGGTCTAACTAGCAGTACAAGACTTACCAACACATACACCCACCTATTTTATTAGTAAATAACCAAGTAAAACCTACAAATAAGTGAAATTCCACTCACGCGTCGACGATGATTTATGGTAAGGCAAGCTTTGGCGTTGCATGTAGTGTAAGTACGAGTCGCTGCTAGTCAGGGAACGCGTGTTGGGGAATTCGTGCGAGCACTCTTGTAATTCAAGAAGCTTGCCCATACACTAATATTATATGTAGAATATGGTTGTAAGTATTTAGGTATATATTCTTGAGCTGACATAAAGCCTTACGTGCGAGCAAAATGAAAATGTTTCCTACACTATTGTTGCATGCAACAAGGTGTGAAATTTATAACATTTTGTTGTTGGTGCCAATTATAAGTATAACATTAGTAGACGACACGTTATGTGAAGCCGTGAAATTGGGATATCTGGAGATTTGGGAGATTTTGGGTCTGTGTGCGAAGTTAAGTAAACTTGCTTAGTTTAATTGTTGGATCTGACTTTTTTGAAAGCATTTTTGTTTAACATAATTGTGGATCAGGCATTCTAGTATATCTGCCGCAAAAAATATATAACTGTATAAGCAGAATAATCCCTTCTGTACCACCGAAAATCAGTATTTATTGTATGAAAAGCAATAAGTGTAGTCCTCTTTAAATTGGATCTAAACGCAGGTTAAAGAACTTTCTTCTTGTTAAATTGAATAATTTGATACTTGAAAATATATAGTCTTATGAGAGTCAAGAAAATATCCAAACGCCATCATTTTTTACGGAAATTTTCAGGTCGACTAATATCTCTTTAGGTTTGCTCGAGACAATTTATTGATGAGATGAGCCTTTGTCGGAATTATTAGAATCTGGAGCCCCGAAGAATATGAATAAATTTAAAAATTGCATGAAATATAGTAGATATATAAGGTAGGTGTTTCAACAGAAGAGTCTACTAGTCGACTGGGAATCAAAGAACCTTGTATCGATTGGATTGGATTGGATTGATTTAATAGTGAGGAAATGTGGGAGGACCTTTGATTGAGCCTACTCTTCTATAAAAGGAGAACCCGGAAAAGCTTTTATAGTTCTTAGATTCATCATCAAGCACTCTACATTTATTAAATCCATTTATTCTTAGAAGCTACAAATTGTCTTCAGCTAAAAAGACTTTAGTAAAACTGTGATTTTCAGCTTCTTCTATATTGCTTAGATTTTATCTTCAATTTTCCACAATATTTTCAAATTTCCTATTTTCTTTCAAAATTAAAAAAAAAAATTCACCGCATTCTCATCAATCTTTCAGTTTAATTCACTTTCTAACTCACTTTAAAGCCATAAATTCGACATTACATTACCAACTAATACCCAAAGGTGTGCCGTTGCCACTCTGGTATAATATTCCCTTTTTAATGTCAAGCGTCGACCGTGTGTATGTTTGTATGTATAGCTTAGTTTAAAATAGTCCATATTAAACCTACAACTCCCAATGGGTGTGCAATGTAATGTCGAAAAAGTTTGTCGATATTTGAACCATAAAATATCTCCATCATCAAAATTATGTCTCTTAGCCCCAAATGTGTAATTTAATTTACTCACTGCCAAAACAGAGCAACAACAACAACAACAACACACTAACAACAAGTGGCATAGTAAATACACGAACAGAATTTATTGACGACGACAGGCGAGCGCAAAAGGTTGCTGTCAGTGGAATTAAGGTTACTCATACGTCCAGGTGGTCAACTATATATAGAATATGCAAAGATATGTGTGTGTGTGGGTGTTTATAAGTGTGTGCTACCATAATTGTAAGTTTGCTAACGGTCATTTACCATACGGTTGTTTTCACTTTAAGTTCATTTACGATTTTCAGAGACCCGCTTGCGCAATACACCTGCATTCCTTAATCAAAAATCAATTAAAATAAGCCGATTATGTGGGAGATCGTCCAACCAGGGCAGTGTATTTGTGTCGTGATATACCTTGTATGTGTTAGTATGTATGTGTTATATTGGTATGTAGCTAGTATGTAGCGCTGCAGTGAACCGTAAACCGTTATTAACACTCGAAGTGTCAACTTTTCAGAAAAGTGTTCGCTTAGCATGCATTCAAGATATATTTTTGCTGAATTTCGTACATTGAAATGGCATCTCATGCTGGTTATTGTAAGCTCGCATGCAAATTTTGGTATCACCGTTAGTGACAAAACTAAAAATAGTAAGGTATTTAAAGCGTTTGGTACCCTTTATAGGTTGGTAGCTTTGATTTAAGCCACATTTATAACGGGGTGATAGCATAGAAGTACTTGATTTTGGGTAGTAAGTGTATAAATAAGTATGTATAAATATTGTGTAGCGGCTAATTAGAGCTAATTTAAAACGGACAATGAAACGGGTACTAGAGAAGTTTTAATTAAACATAAGTTGCTATAGATGAAACGATAACAATTCCTAGTAGGATTGTTCTATAAAATCGCAGTAATGCTTTACGATATATCATAGCGTAGTCAGTAGTCATAGCGTGATCTGTTCCTGAGAATCACCTTTCTTTATAATACACTGATTGATCGTAAGAGAGAAGAACAAGTTATCTTTGAGTTGAGAAATTTCAAATTTCACTTTGCGTCAAAAACTATGCTTCCATCTTCTAGCTAGGAGCATTATACAAAGTAATTAAACTTTCGCCAGACATGATACCGTATGACTTTTTGCTATTTTCAAAAATAAAGAGAACCTAAAAGGGTCGTCGTTTTACAAGCATATAAGAAATCGCCGAAAGAGTCAAAGGCTATCCCAAAAATTGACTTTGTTTGGTATCGAACGGCTCGGAGAGGTCCTTCCCAATCATGACGGAGCTTTTGGTGTTGCTCAACGTCAACTTACACAGCCGTATTAGTTTTGCGGGGATACCAAATTCAGACATCGCGGCATAAAGGCAGCTCCTTTTCGTGCTGTCGAAAGCAGCTTTGAAATCGACAAAAAGGTGGTGTGTGTCGATTCTCTTTTCACGGGTCTTCTCCAAGATTTGGCGCATGGTGAATATCTGGTCCAT
The DNA here is from genome assembly GCA_031772095.1 of Zeugodacus tau. Taxonomy (NCBI): domain Eukaryota; kingdom Metazoa; phylum Arthropoda; class Insecta; order Diptera; family Tephritidae; genus Zeugodacus; species Zeugodacus tau. The sequence continues at coordinate 67,461,287 of CM062652.1, read as the reverse complement.
GGTGGTCTTTCCAGGTCTAAAGCCAAACTGATAAGGTCCAATCAGTTTGTTGACGGTGGGCTTAAGTCTTTCACACAGTACGCTCGATAGAACCTTATGGGCGATATTTAGGTGGCTTATCCCACGGTAATTGGCACAGTTTGTGGGATCTCCATTTTTATGGATTGGGCAGAGCACACTGAGATTCCAATCGTCAGGCATGCTTTCTTCCGACCATATTTTGCAAAGAAGCTGATGCATGCACCTTATCAGTTATTCGCCGCCGTATTTGAATAGCTCAGCCGGTAATCTATCTTCCCCTGCCGCTTTGTTGTTCTTCAGGCGGGTAATTGCTATTCGAATTTCTTCATGGTCGGGTAATGGAACATCTATTCCATCGTCATCGATTGGGGAATCGTGTTCGCCAACTCCTGGTGTTGTACTTTCACTGCCATTCAGCAGGTCGGAGAAGTGTTCCCTCCATAATCCCAGTATGCTCTGGACATCGGTTACCAGATTACCACCTTGGTCTCTACATGAGGATGCTCCGGTCTTGAAACCTTCGGTAGGTCGCTTCATTTTTTCAAAAAATTTTCGAGCATTCCCTCTGTCTGCCAGCTTCTCAAGTTCTTCGTACTCACGCATTTCGGCCTCTTTCTTTTTTTGTCTGCAAATGCGTATCGCTTCCCTCTTCATCTCTCGGTATCTATCCCACCCCGCACGTGTTGTGGTTGTTTGTAACGTTGCGAGGCAGGCAGTCTGTTTTCTCTCCGCTGCGAGACGGCATTCCTCATCGTACCAGCTGTTTTTTTGACTTTTCCGAAAGCCAATGGTTTCGGTTGCAGCGGTACGCAGTGAGTTCGAGATGCCGTCCCACAGTTCCCTTATACCGAGATGTTGATGAGTGCTCTCAGAGAGCAGGAGTGCAAGTCGAGTAGAGTATTTCGTTCATCCACCGGGGTGAATGCCAGGACTCGGCGACGGAGTCTCTCTCCCACCACAAATCCAACACCAAATTTGCGCTCCTTTATATGGCCGCTGTAGTAGACGTCACAAGGACCCACCTTCTTCCGTCCTTGTCCCGTCCATCGCACTTCTTGGATGGCGGTGATGTCAGCCTTTAGTCGTATGAGGACATCAACCAGCTGGGCAGAGGCACCTTCTCAATTAAGGGTCCGGACATTCCAGGTGCATGCCCTTATATCATTATCCTTAAAACGTTTGCAGGGGTCGTCATCAAAAGGGGGGTGTCTCATCCGAGGCTTTCTTTTTCGATTTTTCATTGGTACTCCGTTTTTATGTGGTGGGTCCCAAGCCCTACGCACAACCGCAAAAGCGGGTTCGCCTTCTCACTTTAGCTCGCCTTCTCACTTTAGCTCGCCTTCAAACGCATGTTTGTTAGCTACCCAGAGGATACTTGGTCTAAAACCGGAAGTCGTGAGCTGTTGAATCATGTGGAGAAGAATCGTTTCTGGCCACTCCCAAGTGAATGACAATCAAAAACTTTCCTCACTTACGTGAACTTCTACACATGATCCCATCCTTTACATATAAACCTCAACCCTCTGATTAATTTGCCACGCCTACATAGTTGAACAAAAAGGGACCAGCTTTGATTGTAGAACTGCTGTGGAATGGAGAGGCATCTTGATGAATGCGGAAATCGTGTACGTTCAAGTCTTTAATTTTCGACCATAACATTGTTTCCTCACGGCTGTGTATCGCTCATAATGGTACGAAATTAAATGAACTAACCGCTCACTGTTCAAAAACTTCAAAGAAACACCAAGCGGTCATTCTTCGCTCCGCTTTGGTTTTTCGCGTCTCATTTTCGTGTTTTGAAAGAATATCTCGCACCACTCGTAAAGCTAGCAGCATTCTAATTTACTGCAGTTTTTATTTTTATTCCAAGTCATTAAAGCGTGAAGTGTTAAACATTCTTGTAACTTCCACTTGGCAGCGCCTCAAATACCTGCAACAAGAGTACAGTGCTTTTTGACTCAATTAGCTTGCTATCCTATGTTGGTTTGTTGCAACGTGTGATACAAAGCTGAAAACTGAAGTTAGACACCCAAGAAGCCATAAAGCTGCAGCACACTCACTACGACTGAGAGCCAAGCACAAAATAGTGAATATATAGAGTTTTGTCATAGATGCCCTGTAAGAAATTTTGCTAATGTTGAATTAGTTAGGGATTATTTTGTGAATTTCTGACGTCTTCATATCAGTTGTGAATTGATTTCAAAGTAAAATGCCAAGCGAGTAAGTTTTAGCCACATTTAGAGTGACTTTAGAGCTACAATGTGAACCGTGTAGGAAATATTATGAAAATATCTAGCACAGTGGAGTTTGAAAGTGTTTAAATTATAATTTTCTCGTTACATTTGCTTCCAAAATTATTTCTTACCATGTCTCGCATTATTCACTACACTCTGACAAATTTTTCCTACAGCGTCTTAACGCGGTTTCAAGCATATTAGCTTACCGCGGTATTAGGCATCTATTATGCATATATAATATAGCAGTTACTAGTTGTACGTTGGAGTTTCTCAAATAAGTTTTACTAAATCGTTGTAGCTGAAGGGTCGCAAAGTTATGCTGCCACTGGTATTATGTTCAATTTGCAATATACATGGGTAAAAAGAGTAACAGGACCGGGCGTGTGTTGCCGAAGTTGTTGCTTAGCTAATTTGCGCTTAAATAACCAAATTGTGGTCGCCGTTGTTGTGGCTTTGTGTGGAGTGTTTTCCGCAGCTGTTTTAGCAGTCGAAGTTTATTATAGTCATACATGAGGAAGGGTAGACGAAAGCGGATTACAACAAAAAAAAAATAAATTTTATTTTTGAAATTAATTTGTTGAAAGCAAATGTAATTCCATTTTAGTGCCGATTAATCATATGCACTGTAGAGCAACTATAAATTTTGAGAAACGAAGAAAACCCCAGTAAACCAAAAAATGTGCTGCTAACGGTTTTTAAATGAGAATTGTAATCGTTTAAATCACGTACTTTTGATAGAAATTGACCGAAACACTTGAGATCGAAATGTGCCGTTGATGGTCCATCCCGGATGTCAGGTCTTTTTATAAGACTCTCAATTTCAGTATCAGACTTGATTTCAGAGCTGAAATGGTTACCTTGATAGTTCGGATGATCCACATTTGTCATTAGTCAGTTTCTTAACCATAATACCTCAACAGCTGGATGAGCTTAAGTCCATACCCATTGGGGCTGAGTTATGCTTGACGAAAAGCTTCATAGACTTCAGAGCTTAATCAAGATTAGTCACATCGGTAAAATAGAAGGGGAGGGAATTAAAAGGAATTTTATTCTTCCTATGAGTAGTTATCATTCTAAATTCTATATTCGTAACTTTTGCATTCCTCGGTGATTGCTGGAGATATTAGGCACAAAATGGGGGCCCCTTAGTAAAACACCTTATCTTCATAGAACATTGGATCCATTGCGACTTCTTCCCAATATTACAATCCAAACCGCAGTATGGATACGGTTTTAATATCTGTAATGTTCTCAGCTCTCTAACAACATCAAGGTCATATTAGAAATGGAAGGAAAAGCTTAGCACAGCACACTTGTAAGACTATGACTCCAGGTTTACGAACATGAAACACTATTTAGATCTTCTGGTTCCAGAGTAGTAGAGTAGTAGTAGTAGAGTGAAACTGGAAAAGATAGGTTCACAATTTTAGAGCCAACATGACGATCTTCCTTCAGCACTAAAATGCTTTCGGTATTCAAGTTCCGAAAGTCGTCATTATCCGATAATATAATGGAAAAATATTTGGTTTCTTCCGTGAATTTTCACAAAAAGAATGACTAATCGCCGGCAGTGCTAACATATGCGAAATATAAGCACTTCTTCCATGATTTCGTCGACATTTGTTTCATGGGTTTTGTATACATAAATATGTATTTCTATTTGAGTGCATTTAGATATATCTAAATGTAATCGGATATTTACTTTACGGCCATTTGAGCGAATTCGCCCAACAACATAGCCTTTCCGCCTCATTTGCCATGCACAAAGGTCAAGGGTTTATGCAAAGGGCTCTCACAAAATACACATGTAATATATAATAAAAAAGCACTGAAGTGCTCATAAATTTTCCCCCATTTTATTTATGTCAAATCGAATAAATTTCATATTATGCCTACATACTTTTTTTGCGTGGGCAATTTATGTATTTGCCTTTAGTTGTTTCCCATTGGCGAGCATATGTTAGGAAATTGTGTCTTAAAGATTAACGGTACACATATGTGAAGGTACATACAACTGTACTGTATGTAATGTAGAATTTTGGGTTGTCTGTTTAACTGAAGTTTCTCATTTTTTTATGCTCATGAAGCAATAAGTGTATTTCTATGGCTACGACACACTTCAATGTGGCTATTATTATGAAATGAAATCGCCATAAGTTTTCATTATGTTTGATTTAATTTGTCGCGTTGATGGATTTATGAGTATTCTAATGTAGAGAAGTTGAACAAGGACTACTTACATACTGACTAATCGAAAACAGATTGCGATGTGCTAGACTTTGGGATCTTATTGTAGAATATTCCAGACGAAGTTTCAAGTGAGTTCCCATTTACATAGATATCGAAGTGGTTCCATTACTGTCGACAGAGAGTTAAATTGGCGACTCAGGAAGGCACTTCTGAAGAGTGAAGTTCGTTGAAAATGGTTCCTGTAAATGGAAAATTGAGGTAGACAGTTAAGTTTTATACTTTTCAAAACTTCTCTTTGATCTAGAGCCCGTTGTCCGCCGGTGTCAAAGTCAAAAGTTGTAGTGACTTTTGAAGATCTCTAAATAGCTAAGTTTTTTCAAAGAGCTCCTGAAACTCTATAGTTTTTTTTTGCCTTATAGGGATAGGGACTCAAAAAGCTCTGTATGAGGTGAGGAGGTCTTGAATATAATTGGAGAGCTTGTCATTAGTTCGGCAGTTCTTCTAATTTTTGCCGGGTAATAAAGAACCACAAGATCTTTCGAGAACCCTCTTTTAAGGTTCTTACATCTTTTTAAGCACACAATCCGGAGGTCCTATTATCATCCGTTGTGAAGATGAAATCTCGGACTTCATGTCCGACATTTGGTTCTAGAGCTTATTAGATATGAGATCTTAAAAACTTTAGTTACTAAGCCAGAGAGGCTTATTAGAGTACTTTCCGAAGTACCAGTACTTGGAGCTGTCAGCTTATTCAGTCCGATTCAGTATTCTCTGAATACACATATATGTCTATGATGTGATTCTGACCACAAAAATGCTCTGACTATAAGAAGGAGTACGATGAGTTACTCAACCTTCAGGATTCCTATTTAAGCCATTTTCGTCAAGTATACCTACTTCAGCGCCTATTGGAACTATCTAAGAATACAAATATTTGTGATACAAATTCAAGGTTCCAATTCTGCGATTATTCACTTTAAAATCTCAATTTAAACTTGAGCCACGTGATTTATTCAAGAGAAATGGTCAAAAATAATTCAAAAAGCATAGTAGCCAATTGCCTATTAAACTTGAATATTACAAATTCCAAATCCTTCAGCGGCCATCCATTATCAAAGTCACTAAAGCCACACACAGACACATAAAAATATTATAGAATTTTCAAGTACCAATTCGAATGAGTACAAGCACTCGAGGTCACAGCGCGATTGGTGGGAGGCCAACGAGTGATGTTAGGCTGACATGTACCAAGCTCATTAATCTTAATTCGACGCCGTAGCCTGGTGTGTACAGCAATCGATGGCAGACAAATGGACGTGTGCGATTTGCCGCTTAAAAATGGACAACAACAGAAGGCAGCGAAGGACATTCGTTGCAGTTGAAGGCAGACAAAAACCGAGCATTAAAATGGTTTAGCTATGAAAAAGGGAGAGAGAGTCAAAAAACGAATGAAAATTGACTCAATGCAATTGAGACGACAAGGACAGTGGACAGCGAACAGCAGCGCGCAAAAAGCAACTGAGCCACTCGTTTGCGAAACTACAAATTGTTCTACATTTCGTGACACACACACATACACACAGACATGCATTTCGTGCCACGCATGATTTGCTGAGCGCAAACCAAAGTTAAAAATCAAATACTCTGACATTTACGTTTTAGCAAACGAAGCACCGAGACACCACCACCACTACTGGTTGTGGCAGTCGACAGGACATTGCAATTAATGGGATTTCATTAGCGTGCACTTGCTCTTTAATTGATGCAACGGCGAATTGTGTGTGTGTCGAGCGAAGTGCAGTACCAGGCTACATACTATATATAGTGGGTCAGCGTTTAGGTGATCAGTCTCCAGTCATCACATACACACACACTCACATTCATTAATGGGTCTTCGAAGTAGCACTAAATGCTTGCACTGATAAGCTTATGCGGATTACATCAGTATGAGGGGCATTTGAACATTTCACTACAACAGCTGGCTCTAGTCGGGCATTAAGTCATGCACATATGTCTGCAGAGTACATATTTTACTATCGACTGCATGCACTCGAAAATTTCACTGCAATTTTTTGCTTTAATTGTTGGTAATGGCTCAGTGCCTTTAGTAAAATGTACTGTGAAAAGAATTGAGTGCATGTTAGGTCAAAAGTCTGCGGGGGATATGTGTATTTATGTATGACATTTGGTTTTTGGTACTCATGTACGGTATCTTGAGATTATGGTGCTTCGTTGTGGTAGTGAAGCTATTTAGTTCTCTAAAACAAAACATAGCAATATTTGATCGATTTTCTTTGAATGGGTCCTAGTCCGTGACATTGACATATATCGTTTCATCTTTGACTACTCTTTCCCATTTATTTTTGTTATATACCTGTATATTTTTCTTATATAGAAAGGTCCTACAAGCTTCAAGTCATATTGTCTTAGAAGGTTGAAGAAGGTTTTATGAAAATACTATACTATAGTATACCTTACTATACTATACTATACCATACTAACTACTATATATTTCCTAAGTCTTAATCTTCCAGGCTGTGTTGCGAAAAAAACACGCATTTTAATTCCAAATGACAGCCTTCAGTCAGTTTCTCTCTATGATATTAGTTTAGCGAGTTAGAGAGGCTAATAAATTTTCTGGGTTAAGGTTTCAGGGCTTACCGAGCATATTGGTCATATTAAGAAATTCCTAGAGGTCCTTTCTATATATGTAAGTGATTCTAGGTGACTATCTGTTGTCCTTCGTATATTTTGCATGATCTATCCGTCCACTTTTTTCTGTTAGTAGCGCTTTTGATCATATTATTTGCCTAATTTAATTTCTTTCCATAATAGTCGAAGATCATAACTACGAAGTCGTAGATAATTTCGTATACCTGTGAATCAGCATCAACAACACCAACAATGCCAGCGCAGAATCACTCTTGTCAACAGGTGCTACTTTGGACTGAATAGGCAATTGAAAAGTAAAGTCCTCTCTCGACGAACCAAAATCAAACTCTACAAGGCGCTTGTCATTCCGTCCTGCTTTACGGTGCAGAAACGTGGACGATGTCAACATCAGACGAGACGCCACTAGGAGTTTTCGAGAGGAAAATTTTGCACAAGATTTATGGTCCTCAGAACATTGGCAACGGCGAGTACCGCAGACGATAGATCGATGAGCTGTACGAGTTATACGACGACATTGACATAGTTCAGCGAATAAAAAGACAGCGGCTACGAAAACACTACAGCTTTGAAAGTGTTCAATGTAGTAATCGCTGGAGGAAGCTCAGGAAGGCCTCCACTCCGTTGGAGGGACCAGGTGAAGAGCGACCTGGTTACACTTGGGATCTGCAACTGGCGCCGAACTGCGAGGGAAAGAGATGAGTGGAAAGAGAGGACTCATCGATTCGGCTATAACCGGCTAAACGGTTCCTACGCCATTCACATACATACAATAGTTGAAGAGCTTTTTAAATTCTTTTATATCTTTCGGCTTTTAAAGCTTGGAATTCCTGGCCTTATATTTAATAGAAACGTTTCGAATTTTCTTAAATCTATTGGTATTTTCGTTTTATACTCTTGTAAAACCAAGTTCATATGCGACCTCGCTTAAATTCTGTCACTTTTTCGAACGAAACATATTTAGCTTTTATATTTGGGAAGACTGATCCCTCAATTGGCATTAATTCACCTGGAACACGACTCTAAAGATTGAAAATATGATCTGGTCTAAGAATTTAGCCCAACTCAGGCAAGAAGAAGTTGAAGGAGCTTGACTTTATACCGTTATATAGTTAGTTATACCGTCTTAGTTTGTCTCCAGAGATGTTTTGGGTTTGTATCAAACAGTAAAGTAATACTATAAGCTAAGAATAGAATAACTCAGTACATATTCATACTAAAAGGGGTCTCCAGGGCTGTAATTATAGCGCTGCTGCTGGGGAACCAGAGTACAAAAGGAAGGTCTTTTGACCTATTAAGATCGACAAAAGTACGGTTTTAAAGAAAGTTGCTGAGAGCTCTTTAAAATGTTTTAATAAATAAAATAAAAATAGATTTTTGGAGGTTAAATACGGTCGATCTATGATATCTGAAGCAAATTCCAAATGGTCTAGAAATATAGACTTATTTTAGATAACGAGTCAATGGTGTGTGATATAAAGTAACGGGTGATTTTTTTGAGGTTAGGATTTTCATGCATTATTGCCGCATTTGGGGTGAAGAGCAACCAGAAGCCGTTCAAGAACTGCCCATGCATCCCGAAAAATGCACTGTTTGGTGTGGTTTGTACGCTGGTGGAATCATTGGACCGTATTTTTTCAAAGATGCTGTTGGACGCAACGTTACGGTGAATGGCGATCGCTATCGTTCGATGCTAACAAACTTTTTGTTGCCAAAAATGGAAGAACTGAACTTGGTTGACATGTGGTTTCAACAAGATGGCGCTACATGCCACACAGCTCGCGATTCTATGGCCATTTTGAGGGAAAACTTCGGAGAACAATTCATCTCAAGAAATGGACCCGTAAGTTGGCCACCAAGATCATGCGATTTAACGCCTTTAGACTATTTTTTGTGGGGCTACGTCAAGTCTAAAGTCTACAGAAATAAGCCAGCAACTATTCCAGCTTTGGAAGACAACATTTCCGAAGAAATTCGGGCTATTCCGGCCGAAATGCTCGAAAAAGTTGCCCAAAATTAGACTTTCCGAATGGACCACCTAAGACGCAGCCGCGGTCAACATTTAAATGAAATTATCTTCAAAAAGTAAATGTCATGAACCAATCTAACGTTTCAAATAAAGAACCGATGAGATTTTGCAAATTTTATGCGTTTTTTTTTTTTTTAAAGTTATCAAGCTCTTAAAAAATCACCCTTTATCATATTCCGCTTTGATATTCATCATGCCCGTCTTAAAAGCAGAAGTTAAGGTAGAACCACTTCATAATATTGACTTTAATGATTGAAAGAGAGAGTTCTGATGTTGCTATAGGTCATAAAAGTAGACAGCTGGCTTTTCTGTTTTTCTCTTCAACAAAAATTAGAGCCAATTTATCTGTTGTAATTATTCTTCCGATGTAACTCCATATAACCACAAATAGCTTGAGATTAAAGACTACTCCGACTCTAAATATCAGTCTACCACACAATAACTGTCAAAACTACAACAAATGTTATTGTTTTTCTTAAACGCCGAAATTGCGCGAACATTGCGAGCTTTATGTGAGCTTTGAGCTTTATTACAGTTAACAAGCGGAAGCAATTAAATTAAAATTCTATGCTGATGCCAAAATGAAGTGACTGTGCCAGCGAAGCGGCAGTTGAATGAAGAGACGGAAAATATAAGAGAAATTACAAAAATGTACAAATGCAAAAAAAAAAGAAAAGCAAAATGCAAAGAATCCAAAAAAAGAACGCTTCCGATTGCTTAAAACCATGAAGAAAGCGCTATTAATTGCGTGTTTTGGAATTTGGCGGCTGCGTTACTGAAATTTCGCTTTATTTTATCCAAGAAAGTGCCGTTAAATTGTGTTTTGTTGCATTGCACTGAAGTGCAAGTGTCACTGTTGGCTCATTTGAAGAGCACACTTCCACTCGTGCCAGCAACAACAAGCATGTGCTATAAGCTGACGCAGCTGCAGCGGCTTAAATGTGCGAAATTTTGTGATTGCCATTTTAAATTATGGCGCGCTCGAACCTTTTTTCCCGTTTACTCACTTCCGTTTGCGCTTTTTTCCTTTTTCTTCTTTGTTGTTGTTGCAATCTTGGTTGTACAACATAGCCGCAGATTGTTGCCAACATAATGGCATTTGTAATGTTGGGAAGGAAGTATTGTCGCTTGGCTAAAACGCATTCTTTTGGCTTTGCCTTAATGCACGCGCTGGCGGGTGACAAGGGCGCGGTGCGAACACACACATACACACACATATATATGTACTCACATATATTGCATTTGTTGGCGCTTTTGTACATAAATCGTGGTTGCTGGTGTTAAATTACTTGCTGAAATGGCATGACATTATTTATGTCAGCAATTAAATGCATTTTTCACTAGCATACATTTTGGGGCGCGGAGAAAAAAATCTTAATAGCGAAATGAATGCAACAGGAAAGCATTATCCTGAAATAGTGTATGTTCTGCGTCTCTCTCTCTGTGTGTGTGTGTGTGTGGGGGTCAGTGTGTTGGCTGTACTGTTATACATTCGTAAAAGTTTACGTATGCTCTTAATTTATGCACAATAAAGTTCGTATGAGTGGCAACGAACTACATTTTAACGACCAAATTATGCGAAATCCTTTAAAGCTTCAGCCGGGATAATGCATGACTTTTTTGCAAATACTGGAAAATTATATGGATTTTTCACTGTTTCAGTTATTGTAGGAACTTTCGGCATCGCATTCGTTCTGTATTGTCTTAAACGGCGTTGTAATTTCACCATTGAATCACACCCCTCTTGGCAAAAATTAAGACTTGTTTCAATATGTGAGGAGGGTATTTGTGAAGCTCCTCGAATGTTCGCCTAATTCTTGATCAGTTCTATAACATATTTCTTCAGATGATCTTCGGAATACAGACAATGTTTCTCTTTGTTTTAGAGAAAGAAAGCTATGGAATAAAAAAAAACTTAGAAAGCTAGAGTAGAAACTATTCATCAATCGGCTTCTCTTGCTGGAATAGTTCTATAATCTCCTAATCCATTGTGGTTGAGTCTACATCCTTCCAACTTCAGTTAATTTTTCCAATAAGTATGTATGTCTCCCTCTCTGCTTTGCTACTGGCAGTTAGGAACGCCTTAAAATGTTTTGGAGAGAGAGAGAGAAAGAGCACTGCAGTCTCTGCATCTATTCGACTTTACTATCTCTTCTAATTGGTTATATAACCTTCTCCTTTACATATTAATCAAGGTCATACCAGTCAGACCCTGAAAAATCATCATGTTAAAGAGCACTTTCATGCCGGAATATTTACAGCTTGTGTCATATAAACACAGAGGGATGAGTATCTTACGACATAAAGGCTCTGACATAAGGCTCAACTGGAAGAATTACAGAGAAACTAGGATTGTCGCGCTCCTGGTGACGATACGATGGCTACTAACGTCGGTAATGGTGGCCAATAGAATCTACTAGGTGTCCAATGAGACACAAGAACGTATTTTACTCTAGTCCAAATTAAGCGAGCACGTCCTGTTCGGTGTGGTTTGTCACATATGAAGCTATGGTATGTTGTCGTATCAGGCAAGAGAAGACGTGTTGACTAATTCGGTGTGGGTTGAGCCTTACGGTTTACTATACACGAAAGCATTGAATTTATGAACTATCTGCTGTAGAGTATTCATTCGGCTGCCAACGCCTTTTTTCCGTTCCATTACATCAACTCGTTTTTAAATGCAGATCAATAGGGATGACCATGTATTCAAAATGCTCGAAGATATTGTGAGACCATGGATATAAATAGAAACTCTCGTGGTACAATTGCACTCGAACTATGTAATCACATTAGACGAGTCCCTGACGATGTTTAAATGGTATCTCTTTGGGGTTTTTGGCTTCGGTTATGGCATTATGGGTTCATCCAAATAGTACTCATTGTCAGGAATTGTGGAAATTATATACTTTTCAGATAAATCTGTAAGAAATCAGTGCAGATAAGGTTTGTTTGTCAACTAGATTCTTGAATCGCTCAACCCTTGGTGCTACTTCACTTTTTGGAAATACTAAAAAGTTCCCAATATAGTCTTGGTGAGTAAAGAAGTAATTGATGAAAGAAAATATGCTGTAAGGGTCTTGATCTATACTCACATATTCATTACTACATACATTTTTTTTTTAATTTGTGTGATACTGGGTTCGCTATGACCCATTATAATTGTCGTTGGGTTAAAAACCACTCGTTAATACCAAACCAAATTGTATGAAAGGCAAGTGGAAATTATTTAGTTGATTCAATTGAATAACACGAGAATATACATACTCACAATCCCTTCCAAATGCAACTCTGCATTCATTTCCAACTACTAAATGCATTCGCAAATAAATTAGGAAAAATATTAAAACCCATTTGAAAATGTAGAAAATCCATTTTAGCCTTCACGTGCCATTACAATCCATTACAATAACAGTGGCAGCATTTTAAAATACAACGAAACACTTAAATGCCACTGACAACTGCAGCGGCAGCGGCAGCTGTTTCGCAGATTTCGTTCGTGTGTTGCGAAGTGTTCAATGAAATTTTAATGGCGATTGCAAAACACTTTGGTCGGCCTGTGGCTAAAACTAGTTGACGATATTTATCACTTTTTAGCCATTCATTGGCGGCGGTGATTGCAATAAAACCGTTGAATTACAAACAAACAACAACAATACCAAAAAACAAACAACTAGTATGGTAAATGCATTTCTAAACTAACTAACGGGATATAACTGTTTATATATGCGTATAGCTGACTGGCATATATCATTTATAATATAGAATGCGCATTCTATTGCAAAGCTTTAAAAATTTATTTACGTATTTATTTTATATTCATTGCCGTTCAATTCAACGCGCGCTAAGCGTTCATTCAATCTAACGCGGCAGCGCTGTTTGTGTTGCATGTGTGTGTGTGTATGGGCTAGTGTGCGGCTGCCACACTTTTGCTGCTGATGCGCAATTTTTATGTTTAACCCAATAGAGTAAAGTGAAGTAAAAAATTGTGAAAATGAAATGTCGTTGCAATTCTAAATTACAATTCGCATGATTGATCACCCTACTAAGGGCTGTCAATACGGGCGTACAGTAGGACTAAGCTGGTTGAAAAGGCGAGAAAATTAAAAAAAAAATTGAGCAGATCGAAATTCAACTCGATTCGTAGCGACCTGTCCATTATCAGGAAAAAAATAATTGTTTGATTTCATGATTCACCGTTTGGTAGTCGCGCACCAGCATTATATGGATACTATAGACCCATCATCATTTAACCCATTAATATAATAATTTAAAGATAGTTATTATTTTATCGAGTGTTTCTATGCCGAAAACTACGAATAATTTGAATGTTTTATAAAGATGGACAGAAACAGGTGGTAATCACTTGGCGCTATGTCCGGGCTTTATGGTGGATGCGATAAAACCTCCCATCCGAGCTCCCGTAGCTTCTGACGAGTCATCAACGAAGTGTGTGGTCTGGCGTTGTCCTGGTGGCACACTCAACTCTTCCTGTTGGCCAATTCTGGACGCTTCTGGTCGATCGCCAGCTTCCAGCGGTCCAGTTGTTGGCAGTAGATGGTAGAATTAATCGTCCGGCCAGCAGATCATAGTGGATTATTCCCTTCCAATCTCATCATACACACAGCAAAACCTTCCTGGCCGTCAATCCCCGCTTGGCTACTGTTTTGGACGATTCTCCATCCTTCGACCACGACCGTTTTCACTTGATATTATCGTATATGATCCATTTTTGGTCGCCACTCACCATCCGCTTCAAAAATGGGTCGAGTTCGTTCCGTTTCAGCAGCATTCGCAGGAGTTGATTCGGTCCAGAATGTTTTTTGCGTCAAACCATGCGGCACCCAAACATCCAGCCTTCTGCAGATGGTTTAAAATGGTTTGGTGACTAACTCTCATCTCCTGGGCGATGTCACGAAATGCTTCATGTCGGTCTAACTCGATGTTTTCTATGATTTGATCGGTATTCGTTGTTACAGGTCTTCCGCCGGCTGGCTTATCTATGGTGTCGTTTTCACCCTCTCTGAATTGTCGAAAACATTCCTCCGCAGTTCGAAGTGATAGAGCACCATCCTCCAAAACACCATTAATCTCGCGGAACGTTTCTCTAGCATATTTGCCTTTAACGAAGGAAAACTTTAAAATAACGCGAATTTCGGCGTTAGTGAACTCCATGTTTACAAGTCTATAAGTGTTGAACGCAATATCCAAACTAATCATGCATGCCAGATACGATAGAACTTATGAACCAGCATAAAACATATTTTGTGTAGTTTGTGGATATATTGTTGATGACTTGAAAGTTCTCGACAATATATAAATCAGGGTCCGTAAGGATTTCTCTGCGGTCTAGTGTGGCGTCTACTTTGAGGTTCGTTCAGCTTTCACAGATCTGAGACTATTTAGTACTAATGCATGGCGACCCTCATATACTCTACTATCCGAAAATTTAGGACACTCAATATACTCAATGTATTTGGGCATTTGAAAACGAGTCATTTCGGCCGCTTATTCGATTTTTAGAAGATGTTTTCTAAGAATTAAAAATAAGATTTGAATTCTTATTTAGACATTTTCCACTCTCCGTAATCTCAGCCTGCAGTACTTGTTTCTTGAGAGCACTCTATGAACTCAATTTTCAGCCAATTTTCACTATAGAAACTTCTAAATCTATACACTGTATAGCATTCAGGTTAATACTACTACTATATTGTTATCTGATGAATGGGGGAAACGAAATGAAGGCGCCAAAGCGATGCTGCTTACACTATAGACATATACTCGTAGATGAGTTTGTATGTATGTAACATTTCTTTATTGTTTGACGATCATTTATCATTGCAGCGTGAATGCAATGAATGACAAAGTGCAATTTACACAGACAAAAAAATATGCATTGAAAATTTAATAGAGCACACAAAAGTGCACAAACAAACAGATGATGCGTTCCTTTGATGTAATGAATAATGAAGTTTTGCAGCTGTGACAAAATATTAGAAAGTGTGAAAGCGCTGTATGAAGAATTGCACTGGGTTTGCGAAAAAGTGAAGAGTTTTAAAAAATACATGATGGATTTGTCGAAGAATATGTCACAATTTATGTCATTGAAAATGATATCAGGATGTTGGCTATACAGATGCAACTATAGCTTTGGAGCGCTTAAGATTGGATTTTTGACGAATTCCTGAAAGAGCTTGGATTGACTACAGTAATGTGGTTCTTTGAGAAGATCAGTAAAAATTCAATATTAGCAAGCGAAATACTTCAACGTAAAATATTTCAGATCCCAGCTACGTGGATTAAAGTAACTTATTGGATTTATTCTGGTGGCTAGGTCAATCCGAAGTAACCGGAAATGTAATTTTGACGAGAGATAACTTTGAGAAATACTTAAGTTCACTTAGGTGTCTACTCTTACTACAAGTATTCTCAATAGTCCCCTCGGAGCGGATAATAAAATGTTATGCAAGCCTCACAACCACTTTCTGGAAGAAATTTGAAGATTTTGCTTAGTACAGATCCATGCGTTATTAATCATCCCTTGTAGTATTAATCTAAAGTTAAGTCCAAGTATCAGACGTCATCGCCACTCTAAACCTTTCAGCAGTTCCTTTCGGGTCTTTTATCGAATTCATTCGGAGTAACGGCCATACATTCATTCATGGGTTCTTTATTTTCCATGAGCTCGTGAGTCCGATACATGTCAGCGTACACTGTGCTTTTCAAATAACCTCCCTAAAAAACTTCACGACACCAGTCTGGAGAACTTGATCAGTATATTTCGAAAGTTTTTGATACTAGGTTTCCGGAAAGCTTTTATTCAAAAATTTAATGCCTTAGTTCGGAGAGGAACCCGACAAAGAGAAGGGAAGACCCAGTGAGCCAACATGCACTTCATTTTCGCAGAAACGTCGGATCATACAGCAAGTTTTGGTCCTTGTAACGGAGTTCTTGGATTTATAAGCATCTAATATTGGCCAATTTGGATGATTCTGCTAATCAATATCGCAGGCCGTGGGACTTGTCGCTCATTTATACTTTCTTCCAAAAATCGGCTTCAGCGTCAATCAATCTTTGACAGATTTTCTCTCTTTCACTCTCTACATATTTTTCTCTGGGAGCTACAATCAATTCTTTTAAGCGTTTTGGTCGTTGATGAACTGTATGTTGACTGTAAAAGCCTCGTTATTTTAGTATGTTGGTTCGGTGTAAAGTGAATTTTAGTTAGAATCTTATTGAACTGATGACTAGTTTGTCTAGAGGCATAAAATATATCAATCCCTGCTCATATTTATGCATTAACTTATATGAAGTTCAAACTCTTAAACTTTCATCACTAAACGTACTCTTCAGTATCAAGTCTTGAAGCCTTGAAGAGCGCGTCGCCTCAAATTACTGTCAATAAAGATGCGCATACCTTTTTTTATGGACCACCCGAAGTGTACATTTTACGAGTACCAACTAAAATGACGAATCGCTGCGTTAAATGCCAACAACGCGTTGCGCTTTCGAAAATTTGTGAAGTGAAAGTATGTGAGATTACGTACCCCCATCCTTCGCCAAATGCAACCGCTAATAGTTTCTAATGCCAGCGCGTCTACAAACCAACTAGCAATGAACTTGTCGTGTAATATCTTATTTATCTAAGTAGAAATGCAGTGAAAATGTTATTTCAGCAGAAATGTTGCAGCATGCAACGGAATGCAACGTTAGCGGTAGTTAAGAGTGGAGAGAGTGTGGGGTACTCGTTGCTTTTTTGCGGTTAAGAAAAGCACATTAGAAGAGACTAGAAGTGGCGGCAGTGGTTGAGTGGTGGCCGTGGGTGGGCGGGTGTAGCGAGAAAATTCACATTTGCAGCATTTCAGAATTTCGGTGAAAGTGAAGTGAAGCACTCACGTGTGCATGGCGATATGAAGAAAATCTCACGTGTGAGAAAGAGTGTGTGTTGGTGAGCTAGCTGTATGAACTTGATGCGCTAACGACATTTTGCTACAAATACAACAACAACAACTACTTGCCACTGCAGCCAACCGCGCGCGAATATGTGGCAGCTTTGGCGGGAATTTGCCACTTTAAAACGGAATTGCTACAAATGCGCTGTGAGTAAATGGCTAAGTGAATGAGTGAGCAACTAAGTGAGTCGACGAGTGTTTACCCGTGTTGCTCTGTATTTGTACTCGCATATATGCATCCATATATCTATTTGGTAAAGAGGGGATATGAGCGCAATCATGTTGCATTGCAGCGCATAAGTAACTCGCATCGCCGCACTGCGCTGTCGGCGAGTTTGGCGAGCTTCATGTTGGGGAGTGTTCGATGCGTGACAGTGCATGATTTATGAAGGCACGTTGCCGGTGAGGTAACGGCGCTTGTGTGTTTTTTTTTTGAGGAAGGATATGTACATACAAATACAGATAAAAAACACTAAAAGAAAAGCAAAATTACTTAATCATTTATGTGGATATAGTGCGCAGCTTTATGTTTGTTTATAACCAATAAGCTGCCCAGCAGGAAAAAGATGGAGGCTATATTTCGTTGATTACCAATGAAGGCGTTGTATCTCTATCGTTGCTTCAAAAAAATTAATTTTTACTTCCTGCAGCTCGTGTTGATACTTTTATTTATAATCGATTTTTATCGATTAATTCATTGTATCGATAAACCTATTTATATCTATAAAGCATAATAAAAATTATTGACCCGAACAATTTTAAAATGTAAGCTTCCCGTTATTTTTTTAACACTCCTCTTAGATTCTAAAGAAATTTACAGTATACGTAGAATATTCTCAAAACAATATTAGCAACAATGATTGATAACGATTAAATTGTATGTATATAAACATTGATTAAAATTTTTATGAAAATTATAAAAATCGATTTATGAAAAAAGTTACGTACCTTAAAAACTCGATAAATATGATGATAGTGGTTCAAATTAGTTTTAGTCGGAGGAGAGGTTTATTCCTTTGCGATGCATTCTTACGATGAAAGTGGCATAAAAATATTTGGAAATTAATAGATTTTTGTTGATTTATTTATATATTATTGATTTAAATATAGATTTTATTGATTAAATGAATAATAGATTATTATCGATTTTATTATTTATCGATATGGACTTTTATCGATGTATTCATGCATTGATTTGTGAAGAATTTTAATAAACTTTTCTTGAAATTTGAATGTATAAACTTAACAGAACACTTGAGAACACAAAGCAACGGATTTTGATTTAAATCGTTATTTAGCTATCTATTTTTATAGATTTTTTTATATTATCTTTTATTTATATTTTAATATAACTAATTAACACAACACAACATAATACAACACATATCGACTTTTATACATTTATCGAATTTTATCGATTATTTCATGAACTGATTTTTATAGATTTATTAATAAATCGATTTTTATCGAGTTTTACTGTACTGTACTGAACTAGGAACTCACGCAGGCTTGGTGTTGAATGCGGAGAAAACTGGCTTGCTTGTTTTTACGTGGAAGTACAAAATTCCCACATGGAGACACCCCTCGCTAAATGGGCTAGAACTCCCTCTCAAGGACCGTACCAAGTACCTGGGGGAAGTCTAATGTAGAGAATAGAGTAAGAAAGGCCAGCAATGCTTTATATGCGTGCAGGCAAATGCTGGGTACTACCTGGGGGCTTTCTCCCTCTCTTATGCACTGGTGCTACACAGCAGTGGTAAGACCGATTCTGCTCTACGGTGCTCTAGTGTGGTGGTCTAGTATAGAACCTTTGGGCATAGCTCAGTGGGTAATGGCAGTTTGGCGGACACCGACTACCTGGCCCCATCTTTCAAATGGGAAAGAAGGTTCAAAGTAAACCTAGAAAGAGATGGCTGGGTTAAGGGCATAGCACATGCACGCAGCAATTTAAACTTATTTACGGATGGCTCGAAAATGGAGGACGGGGTAGGCGCGGGGATATACTGCCCGGAGTTAGCTATAATGCAACCATTCAAACTACCGGACCACTGCAGTATATTTCAAGCGGAGATGTTTGCAATTGGAAAAGCCGCTGAGCTATCCTTAGGCGCACCAACAGGATACTCTAAAGTAAACATATACGTAGACAGTCAGGCGGCAATCAAGGCAATATCCTCCTTCAGCATATCGGCCAAAAATGTCTTAAGTGGTAGGACAGCAGTGGATGATGTCGCCACAAATAGGCGACTTCAATTCTACTGGGTGCCAGGCCACAAGGGCATAGAAGGTAACGAGATAGTGGACGAGATTGCCAAACGAGGCGTAAAACTGTCATCCGAAAATATGATGAACGTAGATAGACCTATACACAGTCTATATGATGATCTAGACAGAAACTTGGTAAAAAAGTTCAAAGCGCGCTGGAAGAATATACCGGGATGCAAAACCGCAAAAGTTATGTGCAAGGCGGTAGATAAGAAGTACACGAAATTTCTATTGGCGCTCGATAGAAGCAAATGTAGGAATATGGTCGGCATACTCACTGGTCACTGTCTTGTGGCGGCGCACGCCTACAAGATGGGGCTGATAGATCGTGAAGACTGCAGGAAATGTCAAGAGCAAGGCACCAGAGAAACAATGGAGCACCTCTTCTGTGAATGTCCTGCATTATCAAGACAACGGCTTCAGCATTTGGGGGCTACACATTACGTTAATCTGGAAGAGATTTCGTTGGTGAAGCCACAAAGTCTTTTGAAATTCGCAACAAGCGCTGGCATCCTAAAGGATGACTACTCCTCATTAACCAAGTGACGGCACTCCATCTGGTTTCACAAAGGACCAAAACTGGTCTATGTGTGGCGTTGTAGCCTGCCAGAGTAACCTAACCTATCGATTATTTCATGAACTGATTTTTATAGATTTATTAATAAATCGGCTCAATATTTCAATGGATAACTTAACACAGTGTGGCATATTGCTGCTCACGTCGATTTATTGACGCATCGATTTTTATAGATTTATCGGATTTATCGATTATTTATTAAATTGATTTTTATATAAATTTTATAAAATAATTTTTTTTAGTCGTTTTTTATAGATTTATAGACTTTTATCGATATTTTACTATATTCATAACACAACACAACACACATATATTCTGAAAAGAAAGAAAATACACATTTATAATTAGAGTCTTTAATCTGTAAATTTAAATTAAAAAAAAAATAAATATTAAAAATTTAAAAGAATTCCTACAAGCTCACCTTATACTTTCTATATTTTCGATTATATAGACATGTATATCGCTATGTCTCACTCACATATTGCCTTAGCTTACATGTGTGCGCTTCCACCCTAATTTATCTACGTGTGCATTCGCTGCCAACGCTCACGAACTAATAGTGGAAAGTGCCTGCGTGCTTGCAACAACCAAAATGTGCAGCACACATATACACAAAAAGAAAAACGCATATCTAGCTTAAATTGACAGAACTTTTACGCCAAATGCAATCGATTAAAATGTCGTAAAAGCACAAATTACTCCAAGTGCTGAAGGTGAATGCAACGCTCATGCCCGCGCTGAAAGTCCACGCATAAGAAGTGCAATACGTTACTGCCGGCATGTATACGAGTATGAGTGTGTGCAACTACGTTACGAATGGCATGCAACTGCGTGTGCTTGCAACATTCAACTCTGTGCCCCACCCACTTACAATTCAACCCAACCATACATTAGAGTGGTGTTGCGCATGCCAAGTGTTGTGATTTAAAGTCAAAGTTGTACCTTCGCAGCGAATCCTCGTGTGAGTGTGTGTGTGTGTGTGAATTAATGCGAAAGTGAAATGAATGCATACTGACAAAATGCAAAATTTATTACAACACTCTTCTGCTGCTGCTGCTGCTTCTTTCTAGTGTTTTGCATGTGTTGTCGTACTCGTATGCACTTCTGAATTTATTTATGGTTTTTGTTTGCCTTAGTAAAGTTTAATTTGCAAAATTTTCTGTATAATTTCGGGCAAAGTGATTTCGGCAGCCATGTTGGTTTATCTCTCTTTTTTGTGTTTCCGATAAAGTTTTACGCCCTCCACCAGCAACGCCCACGCTAGGAAGATCGTCCACATATAAGTAAAATGTCAGTGATTTCTATGTGTTGTTGTAGTTGTGTTTCCAAAAAAATCACTTGCAAAAGTCAATAAACTGACCACATTTACATGTATAGTGTTAAGTAAAAACCCCACAAAGAGAGTTAACGAAAGCTTTTCTCATTTGCGAATGTTTGATATAAACTTTCGAAATGCAAATAATCTCGAAATGAATGTACGAGTGCCGATGGCAGTGAAATTGTTGAACTGGAAACAATTAGATACATCAGTGATAACATTTCAAAAATAAGAGCTACATATAAAGAAAAAAACGAGGGAAAAGAAATAAGGAAGGACTGTATTTGAACGCGATCGAATGATAATACCGTTAAGTTGTCGGTCGATTTTACACAGTTGAAATTTTCGTCCAATTTTTTATTAAGTTTAATCAATGAACTTGTAATATTTGCGCTCAAAAAAGTAGGCGTTGCCACGCCTTTATTTAAAATTTCATTTGGAAAGAACATAATATAATTGTCTCCGAAAAATTTTTGTAGATTACTCTGTTTTGGTGTCACGAACGAATTTTTGAAATTTAACATTTTTAAAAAGCTTCGCTAGATGACGCTGTGCTTAATTTAGCTTATTTCTATATAATTTTATACCTAAGACAGACATATGGTTTCCATACAATAATAGATACTACAATAAAAGCTCTAGAAACTATGAACCAGCATAGTGACACACATGTAGTATATTGTACTATGTTTACATTCATCAGCTGATACAAATAAATTCAAGCAAAATGTAATTATGAATAACAGGCATGAAAATTGATCCTGACTTAGTTATAACTTCAAGCCATCTTAAAATATTATTATCCAATATAATTATTTCATATTACATATTTTTCACATAATTTTTTTTCAAATTTTGTTTTTTGATTGCAATTAATTTTGAATTTAATTTATTTTCTGTATGTCAAAATGTCAGAAAACATATGATTGTGGCAGAAGAGCTTAAAGCTTTCGGTGTGTTCAATGCAATCCATTGTAGTACATTTCACAACCACAAAATTTCAATGGTTTCTAGAACTCTATTGTAGTACGGAACACCATTTGCTTTCAAACAAAATTCGGAAAACCGGTGTTACACATATGGTTTCTGAAGCATACTACAATGTATACTACATGTCTGTCTCAGGTATTACTGTGAAAAAGGACTAAGCGATTACTTTTTGCTGTTTATTAATTGAGATGCTTCAACTCGTTTATATTACAGACATATTTTCAATATTTTTTCCAAATAATTTCGAATAAATTATTTATTCTAAATTTTTCTCACATTTCACTAATACCACATCTATATTTTGTGCTCGGGTATAAAAACTCAATCACTTATTAGAATTATGGTTGTCAAAATTTCATTTATATTAATGAAATTTCAGAGTCACAAGTTTCATCTCATTTTGCAATTTTAATATAATGAGCTTTTCAATTCGTTTCATTTCGTTCTCAATGGATTGTAGAAATATTGCGACAAAGTAGTATTTATTAACAAATTTTGGATTTTATACTTTATTGATGTGTATTTTGTTGTTGTAATAAAGAATTATATACGGAATTGGAGGAAAAAATATCTAAAAGTGAAAGCTTCGAAGCTTTATCAGTGTTATTAATATAGTTTGCCTATGTAGTTTGTATATGTAGGAATGGTTCCTCATATATCTAATGTTATTCAAATGATGAAAGGAAGATGAAACAAGACAATGTTAAGAGAAGAAAAAGAAGTTGAGTTGGGCTTGTGGAAGAATCGAAATTTTCTATAATCCGATGTAGTGTCAGTGTTGGATTTAATGGAAGCTTTTTCTGATGATTATGTTGTTCTAAGCAGATATAGAGTTTCCTTGAATAAAAAGTGAATTTGAGATGATTTAGACTTTCTTCAGGCATTCTTGTTGTAAGTAAGGCTTTTCTCCCAGCAAAATTAAAGCATCACTGTATTGTTAAGCCGATATTAAACTGCTTTTTCTCATATATAAGTCCAAATACATTTGTATTTAGACATTTTTGTCGACTTTTGACGCATTAAACAAATCACTTTTCGCATATTAAAAGCCAACAAGCTCATACAAAGTACACACTAACAAACAACCAATAATACCCGAATACCCAAACTATTTAATATGAGCGCTGCCACTAAGATCATCTAATCTCATAATACTACATACGCCATGTGACATATGCGTCTGTGGTTGCCAACTGTCGGCGGCATTATGAATGTGTCGCCTGTGCGGGTCCTTAAACAGCCTTAAGTAGTTGCAATAAAAGGCGCAAAACTTATTTGATGCGTGTCACGCATATTAAATCGTTCTACAATTCACATTCACATGCGCTTTGGCAAATGATTTCAATTGCCACACAAACGGATTTTCGACTTTTGTTGTTGTTGAGTTGAGAGTTGCAGGGTTGGCTGAGTGTATGCGGCAGTGCTTAAACGGCGTTAAACAGGTGTATTTAGTAATAACCGGGTATTCATTGGGGAGAACGTGTGCAGACGTGTAGAGGGTGCTATTCAATGTAGAGTACACATATATAGGCGTATATTTAATGAGCGAAAGAGTGCTTTTGTTTGATAAAATTTGTTGTTATTTGTATAAAATGCTTTTTTAGTTGGTTTAATGGGTTTTAAAAATAAGACTGTGTAGTCTTTTTAAAGTTTTGGGCTTACATATGAAAAAAATATTTTAGGTGAGGTGGCAACTCTATTCATTTTTTTTATAAAACCCTTATTTATAAAGGGAGAAATTATTATATATTTATATTTTTGTAAACAAATATTATTTTTACATAATTATTTTTTTCCAAGGTGGCAACCCTATAATAATCATTATATTATATAACTTATTTTTCCAAATTCTATATATCAACATTATTTATTTGTAACGAGTTGTTTATGCTATTATATTCTAAAACATTTAATTTTTTCTATATGTGGCAACCCTTATATCAATTCCAAATGTATAATATTAGCCTTATTTAAAAGACTGATTGGGGGCAACCCTTACAAAAATATTATTTTTATTTTAAAATTTATATTAGTATTATCTCTACTTTATGAACTTCTTCTTCTTGACTGGCGTAGACACCGCTTACGCGGTTATAGCCGAGTCCAAAACAGCGCGCCACGTCTCCCTCCTTCTGGCAGTTTGGCGCCAATTGGTTATACCAAGCGAAGTAAGGTCCCTCTCCACCTGGTCCTTCCATCGGAGTGGAGGTCTCCCTCTTCCCCGGCTTCCACCAGCGGGTACTGCATCGAATACTTTCAGAGCTGGAGAACTTTCATCCATTCGAACAACATGACCTAGCCAGCGTAGCCGCTGTCTTTTTATTCGCTGGACTATGTCTATGTCGTCGAATAACACATACAGCTCATCGTTCCACCGTTTGCGGTATTCGCCGTTGCCAATTCTTAAGGGACCATAAATCTTCCGCAAAACCTTTCTCTCGAAAACTCCTAGTGCCGTCTCATCGGATATTGACATCGTCCACGCTTCTGCACCGTAAAGTAGGACGGGAATGATGAGAGACTTGTAGAATTTGTTTTTTGTTCGTCGAGAGTGGACTTTCCTTTTCAATTGCCTACTTAGTCCATAGTAGCACCTGCTGGCAAGAGTGATTCTGCGTTGGATTTCCAGGCTGACATTGTTATTGCTGTTAATGCTGGTTCCCAGGTAGACGAAATTATCTACAACTTCAAAGTTATGACTGTCAACAGTGACGTGGGAGCCAAGACGCTAATGCGCTGACTGTTTGTTTGACGACAGAAGATATTTCGTCTTGTCCTCGTTCACCACCAGACCCATACGCTTCGCTTCCTTATCCTAATTTATGAACACATAATATTAATTTTAAAATTATTTTAAATTTTAAGTAAGTGGCAACTCTGAGGTGAAAATTGTATTACCTTAAAGTTACCTAGTGTATTAATACGAATTAATATTGTTTTATTTTCATTCAGTTGACTTCTTGTTTAGTTTTTATTTGTGTTAGAAAATATGGCAACTTTATTTCATACAAAATATTTATTAACCATTTTCTAAGCAGTACTCAATATCTACACGTATTTTATATTGAAATTAATGTTTGTAATATTTTCATGAATTGTATAGTTTTTGACAGTTGGCAACTTTATTGTAAGAAAATATTTATTTTTGAACCTATTTGTGTATGAAAAAAATTTACTGTTATCTTTAAAATTTTTCATTAGATAACTTTACAACCACAAGGTAAGGGAGGCAACTGGAGAATTTCAATTTAAAAGATTAATTAAACCTATACACACATACTTCCATATATACATATATAAAAAATCACAATTTTGTAGCAAAATACCTCGTTTTATACATAAAAATTCGAAAAACCTGCATACTTCATTTTAATTTGCAGCAGCATGTAGTGATTTTCAATATGATTTTTATTGCTATCAACATGCTTCCGCCTATGTACATACACATGTTTATAAACATCTGTATGTTGCATGTTGCTGAATATTGAAAATTACTTTTTGCGGTGAAAATATGAGGTTTGTTGGTCAAATATTTTATTGAAATTGATTTTTACACACTGTTTAACAGCAAACAGACTAAAGTGGCAGACGAAGTTTGCTGTAATAAACATATGCAGCGTGAGAATGAACAGCTTTGGAAGACACACTACAGACACCTGTAGGCAGTTAAATGGAGATAAAAGTTGTAAAAAATATATATCGAAAATGTGTGTAAGTGTTTTAAAGTACATATATGCACGGAAGTAGTATATGCTTTGATATAAATGAATGTCTGCAGCAGTAAATTGGAAATGGCAGCTGGAGTATGACATGGCGTATGAGTAACATTTGTGGAGGTAATCTATATATATAAAAAGAAGTTACATTTCCTTGGTAATCTTATAACTCAAGAACGGGCTCACCTATCCAAAATAAATTTTTAGGCTTTGTTTGGACTATTCAGTAGATGGTTTGTGTTTTGAAATTTTAAGAATCGGATACCAGGGTCTCGAGAAATAGGCCAAAACGTGGACCCGGGTAACCCTAGGATGTGTTTGTACAATATGGGTAGCAAATGGAAGCTGTTGATGATATCTATAGGATAGAGTATTTTTGATGACGCTCCGTGACTAGGGTCTCGAGATATCGGCCAAAATGTTTCAAAAATTTCACCACACATGTAGGTATGTATGTAGCAGGCAATCAATCGGATACCAGGGTCTCGAGAAATAGGCGAAAACGTGGACCCGGGTAACCCTAGGATGTGTTTGTACAATATGGGTAGCAAATGGAAGCTGTTGATGATTTCTATAGTGTAGAGTATTTTTGATGCCGCTCCGTGACTAGGGTCTCGAGATATCGGCCAAAATGTTTCAAAAATTTCACCACATATGTAGGTGCGTATGTAGCAGGCAATCAATCGGATACCAGGGTCTCGAGAAATAGGCCAAAACTTGGACCCAGGTAACCCTAGGATGTGTTTGTACAATATGGGTAGCAAATGGAAGCTGTTGATGATTTCTATAGTATAGAGTATTTTTGATGCCGCTCCGTGACTAGGGTCTCGAGATATCGGCCAAAATGTTTCAAAAAATTCACCACACATATGTTACATTTTTGTTTATTTAACTCGTACCTACTTGGAAAGCTGAAAAGCGCTCATATTAGCATACATACATCAATAATAGTTTAATCATTTACTAAACGATTTGTTACCTACTTAGCTACGCTCTTTCGCTCTCAAAATTTATGAACTTTCGTCTTAACTACCATACTTATTATTCCCACCTACAAACTTACTGCATTATATTTATATCAACATGTAGGTATGTATGTAGCAGGCAGATCGACAAACAAAGTAGGCTTTGAAAAGACATCGAACTATATTACGGTGCATTTATTTTGCATAAAGAAATACATGAATATTTTGTTTTTTATAGGTATATAGAACATTGACCCTTAGCATTAAGAAAATTCAAATTAGGAGAATATATGACATTGGAGTGTAAACATCGCCGGAGCGTTTTCTTTGGCCCCATACGTTCAGTAGTGTCCGAAATTACCGCGGTGCAAAATTATTAGTTATTATATTTTTTTTTTTAATAATTATTGAAGTTTGTGTGAATTTGTGAAAAAAATAAATATAGCGCAAAGCGAATTTCCAACTAGGCCAAAACATGGCAATGAGGCAATGAATTATCCAACTGAATTTTTAAATTCATTAGAACCGGCTGGTATGCCACCGCATTGCTTTAATCTGAAAGTGGAATTATTGCGAAATATTAATCCACCAGAACTGTGTAATGGCACCAGATTGGCAGTGAAAAATTTATTGCCAAATTTGATTGGAGCTACGATCTTAACTGGTAAATCAAAAGGAGAAGTTTGTTTAATACCGCGTATCCCTATGATTCCAACTGATATGCCATTTGAATTCAAACGATTACAATATCCTGTGCGTTTATCATTTGCGATGTCTATTAACAAAGCTCAAGGGCAAACACTTAACGTTTGTGGTGTGAATTTGGAGGAATCATGTTTTTCACATGGACAACTTTATGTTGCCTGTTCCAGAGTCGGTACCCCCAGCCGTTTGTTTATTCATGATCAAAATGGAAAAACAAAAAATATTGTTTATCCAAATGTTTTGGATAGCTGGCAAATAATTAAATATATTTTTTTTTATAAATTTGTTATATTTTATATTTCACTTTATACGTAGCAAAGCACGTACCGGGCCGCTATAAATATTATATGTATTCATTGTATTGCTTTCAAAAAATCATAAAGTTCTGCTTATCTGTAACACCACATTCATTGACTGTTAGGCGGTACAAAGTTCGCCGGGTCAGCTAGTAGTACATATAATATATTGAATCTATGTAATAAGTAATTGAATATATGCATGTTTTTGTGTGTATAATGTAATACCGTTATGTATTTCTTCATATTATATATAGACATACTTGTATTCCATATTTATATATGAAGCTATGTTCTCTATTTGAATCGTTTTAATTTGAGTTCATCAATATTGTTCCACAATATTTTCTAATTTTGTAAAATCTATGAATCGTAATAGCAATTTAATTTAAAAATGTACACAAATACAAAGCAAATAAATCAGAATACTGTGCACACACAATTTCATAAAGTTACTTCAATTGAGTGTTTAAGTCAATAAAGTTAGGTTTGCATTGAAACTTAAACGCTTTGGAAAACTTTAACTATAGTATTGACAGCCTTTGACGGTTGTTGCGGGTTTAAAATATTTTAGAATATTTATAAAATATTTTATTTTTGAAATAATTTTTAAATTTTTTTCACTCTCATCTGCGTTTAACAGCTGAAAAAAAAAATATTTTTTTAACATTTCCCAGAATTTGATAAATAAACACAAAAATATGCTCGCAATTGACTCGAAATTTTCACTGCTCATTTAGCCAGCATCACCAGCAACGTGTTTAGTGTAAATGTGTAACTTGTACAATGCTGGTAATGGCGCGCATTAACCGCAGCAATATTTGGCTAATTGTTGTGGCTAGCGGGAAGATACGACATAAATAGCAGCATATCACAGTATATTGGTTGAAAATGCGGGCGTGATGGCAATGGGCGCGATTGGGGCGAAACTAATTACAACCATCTAACGGCAATAAAGCAGTAAATTTGACGAAGCAGTCGGAAGTTGTCATAATTAAACGGTATACACTCAAAAACATATATATATTTACATATATACCTTCATATATATATACCCATAAGCCAACAAACAGTATATAGCCTTGCAGAGCTAAGTGAGTCTAGCATAATAGCAAAATATTATCTGAAGTGGCTGAATATACTACAGCATTCTTCCACAAGCTACTTCTTTTTCTCCTTTTCACACAGCACACACTTAGTTTATTAGCCAAGCCGCCTCCGCCCGCTTCGATGACGCTCCAATTATGTCACACTTACCCGCTGACATTCGTCTACATTTCCAACCTGTCTCTGCTGAAATCTCTGCGGCGAGCGCATGACAAATGGTCGACCATTTCTTATACATAAAGCATCACGTGGTCGCTGTCAGCCGGCGCGTCAGCATGGGAAGCTCTGGCGAGCCGCTGCTGTTGCTTATGAAAATGTTGAATGTAAAAAATGGCATGCCATAATTTTTGGTAAAAGTGCAACAGTGGCACAGTGGCATTTGTTATTTACACTTGAGAAATGTATATGTACTTGTAGGAGAGTTTGTGTGCGTTTTATTGGTCGCTTTGTTAGACAGTCGTTTCTCATATACATAATGATGACAAAATGTGTTGAAGTGGCGGAGGAAGGTATGTGAGAGTGAAAATAAATTAAAACTGAGTGAGACAAGTGAGTAGGCTAGAGGCTTGAGTTGCTTAGAGCCTGATCTTATGAACAGTTAACTCCTCAGACTGTTTCTCTATAGATATCTTCGGGAGCGTTTCAATGTTTCCTCATCTGCTTCCCTTCCAAATGCATACGGTTTTAGAAAGTTGGGAACTCTTCTTTCATAGGACAAGACCTAGTTGGGATTTAGCATTTCAATTAATCTTTTCAATCCAAGTAGTACTTTGATTCACCAGGGAATTCATGTGTCTCACATATCATCATCACCGAAGAGATTTATTTGGTTGGTTTTGTAGGCCAATAAGAGAAGAATGACAGATAGAGATAAAGCTACATATCGAGAGTGTTTGAAAGGAAAATAGACTGAGAGAGTAAAAAAAAGTAATCGTAAGTGTAAGCGTGTTTGAGAGAAAGACACTAAATAAGAGGGAGGAGGATAGAAAGAATAAATACATTAAAAGATGGAGATAGAAGAGAGGAAGATGGAGACAGAAGAGAGGAATATAATCATTAAGAGAGAGGGAAAAAATCCTCCATGAGTACCTTGTGATGATCTTTATCCTCCGAACGGGATGTGTTTTATAAGATAGAGGTAAAAACAAAGATATATAAAGAGCGAGGGAAATAAGCTGAAAGGGAACAGGTGGAGAGATAGTAAACGACAAGGAGAGAAACTGATAGAAAGATAGAGAGAGGGAGAGAGAGAGGGCATGTCACTAAAAGAGAAATATATAGAAATGCATGGAGAGAAAGATAGAAAGAATCTCTATGAGAATTGAGAGCGAAAGAAAGAGAGAGAAGCATAGTGTTTGTTATATTGCTTGCTAAAGTAACGTCAGCAATTTTGGCATTTCGATATCTTTCAATGTTTAGAAAAATGAGATAACCAAATATTTGATATATCTGAGAAATATATTTTTAGAAATCCCAAGATTTAAGGAAGGAAGGAAATCTAAAGTGTTTGTATGATACTAGAACATTAAATTTAAAGAAATTGCACTTCCTTAAGAATGCTACCAGTTTTGAGCCGAATAAAGAAGAAAACTTCTAAAATTCAATCCCCTACTCTGATATAAGTTACTTGAAGTTTTTTTCTATTTATTGAAGTATAAATATGTATATCAATAATTCCCTTCAATTTACGCAAAATATTCAACACCTAAAGTTAACGTTCCACCGTCCACTTCCGCTAGCTTAATTCACTGCCAACAAATTTCGTGACCCTCCGAAAAAAAACTCTAATTTCCAAACAAACAAATCACAAGAAATTAAAAAACTTTCAAAATGAACCGTGAAACAGATTTCAAAGTCGTTGCTTCAATCAACAAAGTTTCAACGCTTCAATGTATCATTGCGACCGCATAGCGTGGAACCCCAGGCAACCAAACAACTAACCAGCAAGCAACGCGGCGAGGGGGGGTTTGCGCAAGCATTAATTCCATGCTTCATTAAATGTTTATACGAGTTTATAAAAACTTCTTACCGCTCGCAATTAGTCAATAAATATAATTCAACCCGCATCCCCTCTGCTTCACAGTATACCGCAATACATACAATAAGGGGAACAGTTGGCATTTTGGGGAGGCCGCTGCTACATAGTTACCCGCCAACAAATTAGTGAAATATATAGCGAAAATTCAATATTCATAGCAAATATGGCTGGCGGCTATTTTCAACACAGCGGCGAAGGCGAATTGAAAAAAACTTTTCACAAAACCCAGTGCAAAGTGTAAAGTTGGCAAAAGACAACAACAACAGCGCCAAAAAGTGAGGGTCGGCAGTGCGGAGCACGCGCTCAAATTGACTCAGATTACTAACTGGTTGTTGTTGTTGTATGCTTGATTCCACACTGTACACTGTTGCAAACGGCGAAGTTTTGTATTTCGCCGTCCAATTGAGCAGCAACAGATTTTTATCGACAAGCAGCGCGTGGGCGCTCATAAGCGCCGCATCGCTGTATGGGGGGAGCATGCGGAGCGCGATGTCTTGTCGAGCAGCTTGTCTTCCTGGGTCGCAGCACTTCCAAGGAAAGCAAATATTTGCAAAACAACATAATAACAGCCGTTGGCTACATGGTTACCCCACCCTCTCTAACGGTACCGCAGCGCAACTGCAGCCAATATGCTATTTTTAGTACAAGTTCACACACATACACACATACAATACATTTACAAATTATTCAATCTCAGCAAGAGGCAGTTGGCTCAGCTGTCAATGCTACGCTGCTCAGACCCAAGCAAGAGGTCTTCTTGAAGAAGATGAACCAGCAACATGAAGACGCCACTAGTGAAGTTTATACGCGTATGTATGTATGTGTGTCTTTTACAGTTAGCACTGGTTTTAAGTTGAAAATTCGTAATAACTGTAAGTTGAATTGCCCCGAGGCGGCTGATTGCGTAGCCGTTATTCCATAAATGGACGCGTCAACAGCGGAGATACGGTGGTGCGTGTTCTTCCAGCTTCAGCTTAAGCATTATTGACAGCATCGTAGTAGTCAAGTTTTGTGTCTGTTTTTGTTGCAACAAACACGCTTAAGTAGCTTAGGAGTGCGTCGAGCTAAGACTCCAGCGTCAGACAAGTTGTAGCAAAAGTTATGAAAAGACGAGTCCGGGCTACTGGTGTAGCCATCCATTTCACGGTTGGTTATGTGAAAATTGACTACCAAATTGTGGTTGGACAAAAGCAAGGCAAGGACAAGAAGTGCATTCAGTAACTGGGCAACGCTGGACGAAGTGGGGGGCAAGCAAATGTTGTAAGTTGTAAGAGTGATTGTTGCGGAGATTTACATAGGTTTGTTGGTTAGATACCTCAGTATAATAATAACTTTTTGCAATCAATGAAATGTTGTGGGAATTAAATACGATTTCTTAGAAGTCCTTTTTGGTATTAGCTGAGTTGAATAGGAGTATGAATATTGGAGAAAAGGGTCTATTATACCTAAGGTTCACTTAAGTGAGACATCAATCCAATAGACTGATATAAAAGCAGCATTAAAGTCAATGTCTGTCTCAAATCCTCAGTCAAATTTGGCATAAGCTCTTTTGGATAAGATCTTAATAGGGTTTTGTTCTTCGTAGCGAAAGGGTTTTTCATGGAGGCTAAAGAGGCACATATCAAGAGCCTCGATCTGAAAGTTCCTCCCATTGTAATTGAGAATGTGGTTTTCGGTTCATAAATATCCACATCTATAGACTACTAGGGTCGTCTGTGTTCTGGTGCATTCTGGTGCTGAATTGTAAGGGATTAAAGTCGTCGAAAATTGTTATTTCATATATTTTCCCAAAAAGGTGGATCCCAAATTGCAACCATTATTGTACTGAAAGGGTGTTAGAGGAAAATCAATCGGCCAGAGTTTGGATTACGTTTTTTAAAGCAGAAAAGTCTTTAGGGACCTTCGAACATTCTAAGCGTTAACCTTAACACCTAAGCATAACGAAGACTCCAAAACCTCAATGTGGTTGCTGAGCAATATTTTATTAACGATTCCACTATATTTAAAAAGAGCGAAACGTCCACACTAGACTTTGAGGTCAACTGATTTTCTACGGATGGATCAAATCTCAAAGAAAGAGTTGGTGGGAGAGTCTAAGCGTATTTCAAACTGAGGTGGTCAGGTGAGGTAAATCATTAGATCTACGGCTTCGGTAAGCGGACTTCATTGACAATGGAATAAACTATAAGACTAGTTAAAAGGCGGAATCGCAAGGAACTGCAAAACTAATAAGCTCGCAAAGAAAGGCACTCGGAGTTGCGTTCCCTTCTTGTAGATTTCTACTGCATGGCTTGATCTTGAACCAGTTTCCAATGAACTGGTCAACTATTTATTCTTGCAAGGTGACAAAGTGAGTTCCTTGCCATTCGCTCTGTTCAACTATCTCTAGTTCTAGGAAGTGGTCATTGTTCAGTGGACGTCTATACAGCCATAGTCTATAGCTTGAAGGGCTACTTGGATGGCATATTTTCGAAGGTGCTTCGTAGAGTTCGATGTTTGATCGACTTAGTACCATGTTGAACTGAACTGTCAGCTTCTGCGAGACTAAGACTGAAACGTTTGGTTAGTTGCTTAGCTTGGGAGTTGCACCATTCAGTCGAAGAAGCTGGTATAAAAAACAAAAATCCAATCAGATTTTGTATGAGTTCAGATGCTAACACGATACAAGAGAGTTTTCGATAATTCTTCAGACGCTCGAGGATTGGCCTTGAAACTAAAACTAACCTAAATGTAATCCATTACATAATAGGGATTGACCTTACAGCATTCTAAACTTTATTTTTCCAGCTGTATGCACTCAAATATTATTATTTAACTCATTTCTATGCAAACAAAGAACAAAGAACGCTTTTAAACAAATTTCAACTGTTGGCAAAATAAAATTCACGCTTAAAGAAACAGCAAAATTTCCATTTCTCCAGCAAATAAAAGGCAGCAAGGCTGCAAGGCTGCTTTTGATTTGTAGTCTAAGCAAGTTTGGAACTGTGTGATGACCTTGCCAGACTATTGAAACAAAAAATAGTAGAAAAATAAAAAAAGGTTAGAAAAAACGGCCAGCAAAAGCAACAGCAAAGCAAATTAGTTGAAATTTCATCAAGCTTTCTAATTTCATGCAGTTAGCCAACAAAAATGGCTTCGGGCAGCCATTTGTGCGTTGTGTTAACGAGCAGTATTTCATAAATTTACGCTTGCGCTTGCTAACAATGCGAACGCTTTCATGCTCTACGAACTGGCAATGTGCATTATATTACAACAATAACAATGTCTAACTGTATTTGCCAGTTTTGTTGCGCCAAATTTATTATAGTTTATGAAATTCCATTATCATATGCAAAGCGTTGTCGAGTGGCTGCTGTGGTGGAAGGGAGTGTGCGTCTAATGCGTTTGATTTAAAAATGCAACAACAACAAATACTATGTAGAATAAAGTAACTGTTAATGTTATTGCGCTCTTACATACACCCAGACACATACTTACGCCCAACAAAAGCTTTGTTCATTTGTTTTGTCGCTTGGCATTGCTGGCCTGGCTGTGCTAGGGTTGTAAAGCTAAAACGCCAAAAAGTATGCAAATAACCCGGCAAATGTACAAAACCTCGTATGATAATATGCACTTAAGCACAAAGTCCATTTAGATGTGGGAGCGAGTGGGCAGAGCACAAAGTGCCCTGACTGCAAGGCAAATAGCGTGTGGATGCGCTTGGCTTTGTCCACATTTGTTGTTGTTGTTGGGGTTGTTGCAGCACTTCCTAGAGCACTCTATGAATTTCTATTATAACAACGTACAGTCTGGTTGTGTGTGTTTGTTTTGGCTGCTGCTGCGGTTATTAATGCACGTACAGCTAGTCACGAGTTTAGCTGCTGCCTAGTTGGCAACGCGGGCGCCACAATGCCGCCTCGAACATGTTTACATGGCGCTGAGTGCTTAGCGTTGGCGCAACAGCAGCTTACCTATCCTCTCTCTGCTTCCCAGAGTGTTGTACAGGTGTTTCGTTCGATTGCTACTGGAACAACAGTGTTTGTGTGTGTTTGCGAAGCGTGAGGGTCAATATAAATGGTAGAATACGATATAAAGTACACAGCTACATATAGGAGTGTATTTGGCTATGTACTAGTACTCATCTATATATTGTGTGACATTGTTGGCATGCAACCGTGTGCCCCTCTTTATGAGCGCCATTCATATTTTCATATGAATCATATTGTATATATGAATCTAGATATGTATAATTGTAGGTATATAGTATTTCCCCGCGCCACCAAATCTCATATTGACGCAAAGTCAGCAAATTAATTTCATTTTGTGCGAGGAATCGTATTACACTTTCTGCAAATTTGGCGAAATTCAAATTTCGTTTGCTTTAGAATTTTATCAAAATTACAAAGGTCGATCAGCTGGCGGGTATATGGGTAAGTGGAGCTTTCACTGAGCAAATTTTGAGTTTAGTTTATTAAATTTGTGGTAAAATAACAAAAAAGTTAAGCGAAAGTTATGTGTTGCATTTAAAATTTTTTAATAAAACTGAAACATTGCTGAAAAATAAAAAAATATTTAAACAAAAATTGTTAAATAATTTTTTTTTAATTTTTAGTTTCTTAATCAGTACTAATGAAATATTTTTATGCTTTTTTGTGCTATATTTAGGCATCTTAATAACATTTTCGTCTATTAAGTAATAGTCAATTAGTGCTTAATTGCGTTTTAAGATTTTAATTTAAGATTTGTTTGAAATGATCAGTTAGTGCATTATTGTCAATAATTTACATTTGATATTTGATGATCAATTAGTGCTTAATTGTCATTCAATTAGTTTAGTACGTGAGTATATACAAACTTTGTAAATATAATAGTAGATTAATGCTTAAAAACTTAAGTAATAATTAGCCAATTAGTGCTTAATTGCCGTTGAGACTTGAGATTTTGTTTAAAATAGTCAATTAGTTGCTTAGTTGTCATTAAATTAGTTCAAATATGATTTTATACAAAAAGGAAGTAAACTATTCATTCATCAGTGCTTAATTGTCATACAATTACTTAAAAATTGTAATTCAATTAGTATACAATTAGAAACAGAATATAATACAATGTCCAATAATGCTTAATTATTTCTAAATTGCAATTTAATAATAGACAGTTCGTGTTTAATAGTGATTAAATTATTAGAAAATTAATTAACACAAAAACACAATTAATTAGTTCAATCAGTGCCTAATTGACAATAAATTATTGTAAAAAATATTAAAAAATTTGACTTAGAAATTGAAAATATATAACTAACTAAATTATATTAAATTAAATCCATTCCCTTTTTCTTATGAGCTTAATCAATTTAGGAAATTAAAAAAAAGATTGCATGAAAGACACAGTTAATTAATTGTAAATTTGCGCCATTGAATTAGTATCAATTTCGCTTAAAAATGGGTTTCAGTCTAAATAATACAAATATAATGCAAATTTTATACATTTATAATTGTCACTTAATTAAATTATTATTATCTAAAATATTAACCAGGGCGGGTTCAAAGAATAGAAGGTGGAACTTGTGATTGGATAAAGGAAATATTATGAATAGAAAATATATTGAATTTTGCTTAACTGAGACTCAATTAACAATTTAACTTAATTTAGTTAATTGACATATTCATTAGAAATTAGCAGTGGCGGATCCACGGGGGAGTTTTTGGTGTTAAAACACCCCCTAAACTCAGAGAAAAATATATGTTTGTTGATATGGGTTTGGAATGAGGTTATTGATAAAAAAGTCAAATATAAGCAATTTTAATAAGTTACAAGATTTTTGTTGTTATTCATATATGTAATTCGAACTTTCTCTACATTTGTACAAGTAGTATCGCTGAAGCTCAGTGATTAATTGAGGATTACGCGGGATCTCGCATTCCATGTTTTATTTTTTTTTTTGGTTTTTGAAAAATACGTTGAGTAATAAAACTTTTCGTAAAACCAACCCCCCCCACAAAAAAAAAAATTTCTGTATTCGCCACTGGAAATTAGAAAAGTAATTTTTCAGACAATTATTAATGCAAAAATTAAAAGGATAATTTATTTTGTTTATTTATTTATTAAAATATATATATTATAAGAAAATAAAATGTTTTATTGAAAAATAATAACCATAAATTTTATTATTAATTTTTTCATAATATAAAGTAAAACAGGTCACCCATAATATGACTTTTTTATATAAAAAAAAAATGAAATGATTTCTTATAATTCCAATTATTAATATTTTTTAATATAAAGCAAAAAATTAAAATAAAATAATACAGCCAGCACTAAAAATTTGCAAAAAATCACGTTTGGCCTACCATATCCTGTGAAAATTTCAATTTACTTCTCACTTTAAATCAAGCAAACAACGCAAAGCAATGCAAAAACATTGAAAATACAACGGTATTTATGCACCCAAATGGGTTGACACTTTTCCCGCAATGGACTATTGTTGGATTACGAATTAAACGCGCTAAAAAATCACACAAATTCATTTGGGCGCTTAAAATATGTATGGGTTTTTAAAACTCACGCTATGAATATGCAAAAATATTTAATTTTTTTTACATGATTTTCTTGCTTTTGTTGCATTGTATTTTGTGTGTGTTGCGCACAAATCGCATTGGTACGCCAGCAATACGCGGTAATTCACACAAACTGCAGTAATTTTAAGTGGCCAGTAAATGTAAATGACTACCCTGCCAGCCAGGCCTAACCACTTTCCCCTCATGTTTCTTCAATTACTAACACCAACGCACACGTTTGGGTTATTTTGTTTTTGTATTCGTACGTGTGAGGGGAATAGTGGTTAAAAAACTCACAAGCAGCTATGCTGGCCTATGACAAACTCACCACTTTTTTTTACCACTTTTGTGGGTTTAAAAAACTTCGGTTTAACCAGCTTTTTCACCACCTTTGGCTGGCAGGGTATATCTTTGTATATGTATGCGCCTCTGTGTGTGTGTGTGAATGATTGCCAGCAATTTTTATTGCATTTCAGTGCAATTTACGACACGTTTCGATGTGATTGCTTTGCTTGGGCTATGCTGCGGCGCTACTGAACTGCAGTGCGCCAAAAACGCATATATTATTCATACAATAGACGCTGCGGCCTCAAATATTTGTATATTTGTGTTTTTTATTTTCATTATACAAAAACAATTTACTGCTCTATTTGAGTAGGTTTTTATTGTGGCAAGCATACACATTTTGGTTTGATAGAGAAAGAATGCATGTGTTCATAAGCGAGGCACGATGAAAAAAAAATAATAATAATATTTACATATTATAGGCATTGTGCTTTATAAATATACCTACACACACGTATACGCTCATACATCCAACCAACAAGACCCATATACTCCCACACTCATACCTACACCCTCAATTTTCCACCATCTAACCCATCTCTTATATAACCAAGCGTGTTAACTGTTTTCATTGTTGTTGTTAATTTCAACTTTTTTCCAAAAAGCCAACCAAATGTGTTTGTTGTCATTGTTGTATGCCTCCATTGTGTTGACTTGCAACATGCATTTGGCATTCATGCCGCCCAACCATCCTGTTCCGTCATTGTTCCCTTCGAAAATTATGCATTTTTCCCCCAATGGTCCATTAGCCGTGTGGCACACACACACATACTCACTCATGCGTGTCCATAAATATTTCATTTTGAGTGGTACGAAATGAATTATAGAAATATTTCATTGCGTAATACACAAGTATTTACAGTTACTTTTTTATAAGGAATATCCGTGCTGACTTTTAATAGGTGTCGCAATTGTTTGCGAAATTTTTATGAGAATTTGCAAAAATAATTTCGACTAAGTGTAAATGTATATCTATAAATAGATCAATTATGCTTTTATCAATATATTGGTATGAAAAAGAAAATTTGGCATCCCTTGTATTGGCTTTAAAGCGGATATTTACACAACTTATAGAGATTTTTACTTAGTAGAGATCGAAGAAGTTAGTAAAATAGGCAGATTAGCTCTTCTTTCCTCTATTCTCTCTCCATCGCTTTATTTTTATATTTTCATGCTCCCAGTATTTTATTTCTCTCTTCCACATACTTCTTAATCTCTCTATATTGCTCTCGAACATCTTGACTGTCGTTGCTTCAAGAGCAGTCTCTTTCAAAATATCTTTCGAATGGAAGATATTCCTTTATAAAGAATTAAGAAAATTATTATCAAATCTTCGTAAGTACTTAAGAAGTGGTAGAGTTAGTAACTAGGGCTTATTGTTCTGATCTGATATTTTCTAATTTTTTTTCTTTTTTCCTCGCTCCCACTTCTTTCTTTATGTAACTACATATCCTTCACTCTTTCAAACAACCTTTCAGTCATGTGTAGTCTCTTCGAGAAAATAATTATTATATATTGAAGTGAAGGAAGTAAAAATAATATACAAATCAAGACAGTACGAGTAGCTACGCAAAAAGTGGTGGATATAGTAAGTAAGGCTATACTAGTGTTAGATTAGTCCTAGCTTCTCCTTCTCTCTTCCTCTCTTCTTATTATTCTATATCAAGAATGATAGAAGATAAAATTACGACATAGTGACGCGTTCGCGACCCACGAATGGGAATAGGCAACAGAAGAATTGTCAAATGGAAAACGGAAATGTGAAACATAGTGAACCAAATTGAATAATGTGCAGATAAAATATCACAATGAATCTTCATTTATAAAATGATCCAATATAATAATGCATATTTATAATTAAAATTATATGTTTTGTTACAAAAAGTCCGCCATTTTGCCAACTTTTTTGTTGGTTGGAAAAGTGAAAAAAATTCTTTATATACGACTTTTTTGTACTATTGTTGTTTAATTCAACCATTGCGGACTTCTTTTTCAAGTTAATACATTTTTCATTTAGAATTTTAATATAATAATTAAGCCTAGCCTTTACTTCAGCTCTGTGTTTTGGTTTTATTGTTTTGTACCACCGTGCACTTTGTCAATTTTTCTTTCGTTTTTTGTTTTGCTCGCGTGTTCTGGGGTCGTGAAAGTGACACTCAACAGGAAATCAAAACCCAAAAAAGCTAACTGTAAACGAATGTCGTAATCTTGTCTTCTATCTATCTTGTTCTATATTTGAACTCCTTCTCTCTTCTCTCTCTCTCCCTCTCTTCTTATTTTTCTATATTTTTACTCCTCCTATCTTCTTTCTCTCTCCCTCTATTTTATATCTCAATATCTCTATCGCCATTTTTCTCCTCGCAGTGATATATTACTTCCTTGACGGAGGAATCAACACAAATCTTATGCATCTGGTTGAAGGATCACACAAGTATTTGCAAAAATTACATAGTTTATACATCAATAGATCTTATCGGCTTTAAATCGGCTCAATATCGACTTTCCGAGACCCAATATATAGTATATACAAATACAGTCAATCCTTATAAGTTCTTAGTATTAGTCTTTAGAAAGTATTTAACTGAAAATGTGTTTCACTGCTCCTCCGTATGTACTATGCTTCGAGGAGTCTACTACTTGTTTTTGAGTAATTTAAAGCTAAATAAAGAGTCATAATTAGAACAGTCTTGGCATTTCTACTCGTTCTGATCGTCAACTTTTCAATGTCATGAGTTCTCTGGTAGGAGAAGGGCAAGTTCAAGAACGCCATTTTCCATCCTCATCATAATCATACTCATAACTTAAATAAATGCCTTTCCATTAAATAAATTACATTCTAAATTAAATTCATATTCAATGACTAGACTACTGTAATCATTTATCTCTTCTCAGTGCAGCACGATTTGTCTCTCTGCCAACGGACTTATTGTCCACTAACTTTTAGCTCAGTACTTTTATTTAATAAATATTTATTTAAAGCACAGATTTGCTCATATTTATGTTTATTTATTTGAACGTCTGTATAATAAATCAAAAAACTATCGACAAGTAAGGAAATTCATGCAAATAGAGACAAATGGTTGTTCTCCACTCTGATGACAGTTTACACCTATGCAAGGTAAAGGGTGTTCTAGAGAGTATAT
Source organism: Zeugodacus tau (assembly GCA_031772095.1). NCBI lineage: Eukaryota > Metazoa > Arthropoda > Insecta > Diptera > Tephritidae > Zeugodacus > Zeugodacus tau. The sequence continues at coordinate 67,420,193 of CM062652.1, read as the reverse complement.
AAAATATAGTTTCTTAATAAAATTTATGAGAAGATACCCGCTTTAATATTTTCGCTACAAAAGTATTGAAGAACTTACAAAATCTACACGAAAATCAGGGTTGATTTTTTTAGTAATATTTTTTTTGCATCGATGACCTTCCGTATTGTTTTTGTGCAAGTCAACCCAAGGACCACCCCACTTGTGCGCATTCACACTCAATCTGTTACACACCTATTCATCATCGCTCGTTGCTTTGACATTTCTGTCACCAACAAAGTGGTTATAAGTAAATATGAACGATTATGTCAGTACAATGAAGAGTATAATGGAATAGTTTTTGTTTCAGCAATTTTTCACAACAGCTATTATTTACATTTTTATTTGCATTCGTTACAGGTTTGATAACTACTAAAATTCTACTGAAATTCGATAGATGTGTCGATGTATATATGTATACTCTACCGGGAAGAATGTCCATACCTTTTCGAAGGGAAAAAGACTGAATAGAAGACGTAATTTGTTCCAGGACTACTACTTTAAATAGAGAATAAAAATCCTAGCTTTCGAAGAACAAAAAAATTAAGAATATAAAAGATTTAGAGAGGGTAAGATAGAGAGAGAATGGATAGTTTCTAGAGGTTGGTTTGATTTAGGAAACCTAGATAAGTAGTTGCCACGAATAAGAGAAGTGTGAAAAATACAAAAATAAATGACATAGTAAAAGTGATTAAGAAAGTATAGATCTCCAGCCAAGTATAATATTTGTTACTTAGAATCACACAGCAGTTGTCGTGAGGCCTCTACGATTTGTCTCTAGATCAAAATTATGCTATGATTCTATCTCAGGCCCATAGAGTTATGTTATTTTTAACAAGTAAGGAAAGGCTAAGTTCGGGTGTAACCGAACATTTTATACTCTCGCAATTTATTGAAGAAATTTTATTAAGATAACGCACAAATTTACCTATAAATTCGGCATAAAGTTTAATAGAATAACGAAAATCGTCCTATATAGTGTATGAGGGCTGAGGTAATTCCTGAACCGATTTCATTCAATTTCACCAGCAAGATACACTATATCCAATGCTATACGCTCACTTAATTTTGCTAAGATATATCACATATTAACCAATACATATATGCGTAATAAAGCCCAACGAATTTTTGAAAAACCTTTAATTAGGTATATGGAAGCTAGGGGATGATATTTTTGCAAAACCTATAATTATGTATATGGGAGCTAAGAGATGTTGTGACCCGATTTTAATAATTTTTGGAACAGAGACACACTATTGGAAGAAAACAATTTCCTCTGAATTACATTAAATTAGTTGAGAGATTTACCCATATTTTCGGTTAAAATTTAACCTTAGGCGCTGAGTTCAACATGTTCGATATCTGGGACCTTGAAAAGTTATAGTCCGTTTTCGACAATTTTTTCACAAGTGATGCCACAGATCATATACTGTATTTGTGTAAAGTTTTATATCGCTATCATCATTGGTTCCTAATGTATATATTATAAAGTGAAGGATTCAGATGGAATTCAAAAGTGAGTTATAAAGAAAGTAGTCGTGGTTGTGAACCGATTTCATCCATTTTCCACACATGTCATCAGGGTGTCAATAAAATATTATATACCGAATTTCATTGAAATCTGTCGAGTAGTTCCTGAGATATGGTTTTTGACCCATAAGTGGGCGATGCCACGCCCATTTCCCATTTTGTAAAAAGATCTGAGTGCAGCTTCCTTCTGCTATCATATCTGTGAAATTTTGTGTTTCTGACGTTTCTCGTTAGTGAGTTAACGCACTTTTAGTCATTTTCAACATAACCTTTGTATGGGAGGTGGGCGTGGTTATTATCCGATTTCTTTAATTTTTGGACTGTATAAGGAAACGGCGAAAAGAAATAGCTGCAGAAAGTTTGGTTTATATAGCTTTATTGGTTTGCAAGATATATATAAAAAACCTATTTGGGGGCAGGGTCACGCCCACTTTTCCAAAAAAATTACATTCAAATATGCCCCTCCCTAATGCGATCCTATGTTCCAAATTTTATTTTCATAACTTTATTTATGGCTTAGTTATAGCTCTTTATGTGTTTTTGGTTATCGCCATTTTGTGGGCGTGGCAGTGGTCCGATTCCGCCCATTTTCGAACTTAACCTTCTTATGGTGCCAAGGAACACGTGTTCCAAGTTTCATTAAGATATCTCAATTTTTACTCAAGTTACAGCTTGCACGGACGGACAGACGGACAGACGGACAGACGGACGGACGGACGGACGGACAGACAGACATCCGGATTTGAACTTTACTCGTCACCCTGATCACTTTGGTATATATAACCCTATATCTAACTCGTTTAGTTTTAGGACTTACAAACAACCGTTAGGTGAACAAAACTATAATACTCTCTTTAGCAACTTTTGTTGCGAGAGTATAAAAAGACGCTCCTTGGTCTCAAAGCAACTATTCTCTTAATATGATCGAAAAACTCTGTGAGGTGTGAATCATCATAAAAAGTCGGTTAAAATTATTTATTCAGTTAGATACGAGTCATTTTCGGTCTAGGTAGGAGTCTAAAATTTGTAAAGAAAGTTGTTGGATGTTGTTGTAAGAGATTAAAATATACTGTATGTAGTTTGGAGATTGCTATTATTACAATGAACTAGATACGTTTGTCAGATTATTGTGGAATGTCATGTTCGATCGAACTTTCGACAGCGAGTTTTGAGGTTAGAATAAATTTCATATATTTTGTAATATTAATCTAAAAAAAAAGAAAATTCGACGCTGACGTTCCCAGAGAACAAATTTCTAAAACTGTTCGCACTTTAAATCGCAAAGCTCATTAAGGTGGACACCTAACACTGTTTGATAAAAAGTGCGAAATTATGCGCTTAAGTTCGGTTTCTGAAATTATTAACGAGTTTATTTGTGCAAAAAAGGTATAAGAAGTGAGCGTGTGAAAATTACCAAAATGGTTTATAATGTGCATCCGGTTAAAGGCGGTGAAAGGCCAAAGAGAGCCGGAGGCGTTAGCAATGAGAAGATGAAGACAAAATGGAAGCTGAACTAAGCAAACAAATTGGAAATTCAAGCGAAATTTGTGTAGAACCAAATACAGACATATTCACCTGAGCAAAAACAGCTTTGCAACAACAACAATAACACATGCGTGCATATATTTACATATATTTGCCTACTTTGAATACGTGTGAGTATATAAGATATCTAGTGTTATTTATCGGCACATGTGTGCAACCTAACTGCCGCAGTGTTTTTGTTTTTGTTGCACAGCAGGAAATTACAAAAAGTTTTCTGTTTTTTTTTTATTTTTTACATTCCACAAAGCGGATGCTACCGAACTCGCTCAAAAAGTGAATGCCAAAGTAGAAGATGCAAGCGAAAAGCGGTTTGGCAAAAGCAAATGAGAGACGTGATCGCATTAAAGATTCGAAAGAAGGAGGAAAAAATTTAAGAATGTAAAAACAAAAATTAAAAATGAGAGAAAATGTATATAAAATAATAAAATTAATTTAATTTTTTTAAATAATTGATAAATTCATATTATAAAAAATATCTGAAAAAAAAAATTTGGTTTTTCAAATAAAATATCTAAAATTAATAAAACCAAAAAATATTAACAACAATTTTAAAGTTTACAAAAACTTACTTTTTGTTGTTATTGTAAATAAAAATAATAATAAAGTTAAAATAATTGATTTTAAATTGTATAATATTTATATAAAAATTTTCAAATTAAAAAATCAAAAATACCATTAAATTCTCAATAGAAAACTTTGTTGTTATTGTAAATTATTAAAAATAACTTTTATTCTCTCGCAACAAAGTTGCTAAGAGAGTATTATAGTTTTGTTCACATAACGGTTGTCTGTAACACCCAAAACTAAACGAGTCATATATAGGGTTATATATACCAAAGTGATCAGGATGAAGAGTGGAGTTCAAATCCGGTCTGTCTGTCCATCCGTCCGTCTGTGCAAGCTGTAACTTGAGTCAAAATAAAGATATCTTGATGAAACTTGGCACACTTGTTTCTTGGCCCCATGGGAAGGTTGCTTTCGAAGATGGGCGAAAACCGAAAACACATAAAGTGCCATAACTAAGCCATAAATAAAGCTATGGAAATAAGATTTGGTACAAAGGATCGCACTATGAAGGGGCATATTAGGATGTATTTTTTTTGGAGGAGTGTGCATGGCCCCGCCCCTACTAAGTTTTTTGTACATATCTTGTAAACTACTTAAGCACTATCAATCAAACTTTCAAGAATCGTTTCTTTTAGGTACTACCTTATACAGTCAAAAAATGGAGGAAATCGGGTAATAACCACGTCTACCTCCCATAAAAAAAGTTACTTTGAAAACTACTAAAAATGCTTTAATTCAGTAAGGGAAAATAGCAGAAACCTTAAATTTCATTATAAAGAAGGTATATAGGTATAGGTAGGTCCGATTAGGCCCATCTTCGAACTTCTTATGGTGCCAAGGAACACGTGTTCCAGGTTTCATTAAGGTATCTCAATTTTTACTGAAGTTACAGCTTGCATGGATGGGCAGACAGACATCTGGATTTGAACTTTACTCGTCAACCTGATCACTTTGGTATATATAACCCTATATCTAACTTGTTTAGTTTTAGGACTTACAAACAACCGTTATGTGGACAAAACTATAATACTCTCTTAGCAACTTTTGTTCCGAGAGTATAAAAAAAGGATTCTAAACAAAATAAATTTTAAATTCTTAAAATCAGTCTTTCTTGTTGTTATTGCATTATCCGATTTATATTTTATTTTTTAAGCCTTCGCAGGCAGGTATCCATGTAAATAAAAAAAAACACTCTATATATTTTATTTGAATCTCATATGTGCACCACCGCGAATTTGCAAGCAATAAAAGAAACGGATTTCCGGTGAAAATTTTCATAATTTGCCCTTTGGCATTTTTAATTTATCAGCACACAAAATTGTTGTTGTAATTACATGTAATGGTGCGTGTGTGTGTTTATTAATTCCTCATATGCGTATATATGATATGAGCGCATAATATGATCAAGTCTGCATGAGCGGTTAAATGTATTGAAAAGCTGTAATTTCGAAAATGGTATGCTAGTGCGCGTGTTTGAGTGAGACGTGGTGGCAATCATTGCGAATGAGAGCCTAATTAAAACGCAATGGACACAGAGCCAATTAGGCATACAAATATGAGAATACTTTTTATGTGGACATGCAAGTGAGTACGAGGGTACCACACGAACTAAGAGGACCTTATGTGATTTACGTTGTGTAGCAGTGCAAACGCCTGGATTTTTTTGTAAGAGCCGGACTGTTGTTTTTGTGCATGCTTTATAGAGCTTTCTATGTTCTAGGAGAGTTCTAAGGTCCAGTTCGATTCAGAGAAGATATTAAAGATTTGGATTTTTAGTGGAAAATATGCACCGGCGGCAACACTGTCTGGTAAAATGATTTGAATTATAACTTTTAACTCTTAAAAGTTTAAATTTTTACATCATTTTAGTAATTCAAAATTTTAATCAATCTGCCGATATACTTTTTAACACCCCCACGTAAATATAGAAATATCAGTATAAATGCCATAAAAGCATATTTGCACCCAAAAACTGCACTGGATAATAATTAACCAATGGAAATTGTAAATTGCAAGCGTTGTAATAATCATATTAGCCAAATGCATACATTTTTGGTTTAAACTTTAGGGCGATACTTAATAACCAAATTCATAATTTTACTGTCAGATAATAATTAAGCATTGAATATGATAAATTGCAGGTGTTATAGTGATTTTATTAGTCATATCGGCTATTTTTTTAAATTTTGATTTAAACATTAAGGTGGGACTGAAAAAAAAATTATTTCATATTTTTATTTTAAAACAATAATTAACCACAGAAAATGGCAAATTGTAAATGCTATTTTTCAAAGTTTGATTTAAACATTAGGGTGGCACTGAAATAAATTTATTTCATATTTTTTATTTAAAAATATGAAAAATGGTAAATTGTAGTTGTTTATAAAATCAATCACGCATTTGCGTAAATTTTTGACATTAGGATGGTACAATAAAAATATTATTAATATTTTTTACACTTATTAATATTTTTTACTCGCAGAAATAAACTAATCCATCGAATTTAAATTTCAACCTGTTTTACTAAACTTATTAGTCAAAATATATAATTTTTACTTGTACATTAGGGTGTTACTTAAATATCTTGAAAATATTTTTTTCAGTTACGCCTTTTCTCACGTTAAAAACAGTATTAAAAGTGTCATATATAAGTTTTGGAACCGATAATAGACGGTTTAAGTGTTTTAAAAATCGGACCACCCTAGCAAAATTTTGTCGGCATCAACATTGTTTTTTTAATTTACATATTTCACTGTTCCAAAATCGTTACGAGCGAAATTATATTGATTAATTAAATTACATTAATATCACAAATTTCATACTACTCTTTAGGATCACCCTAAAATGTTTTTGGCATCAAAATGTTTAGTTTACATTTTTCTCTGTTACAATTTCAATATTTTATGTTTATTTTCGTTGCGAATGCTCTAATATATTTACCACAACACCTTAGAACCTCCCTAATATTGCTAAATTATACTCTAACATTGCAAAAACATCCAATTTTGCCACAACAACAACAGTACCTTGTATTTCAAGCACTTGCTTGCATTGCATTTCGGTGCTCATGTAAATTACAACAATTACAACCAATAATTTTACTATTGATTTTCGGTCAAAATTGGCTAATTGCGTGCAACGTTAACAGCGTCATACACCACAATAACAATAACAACAATGCAATTTATAATTCAACCATTTCTATTATTAGCGCACATATTATTTTCACTTTGTCTATATATTAGTTAGTATCATGTATACAATATTTATTGTTTTTGTTGTACTAGTATTGCCAATTGACGCTGATGAATTTGTCTGGTCATCAACAACAGCGGCGTTTGCACAAATTGTTTAATGCATTTTTCGCACATATTTACTATTTGTTGAAAATTCACCAAACCCAATTGTTAACACACACACTAACTGACACGAAATATGCCGTTATGTAATTGCAGCAATTGTCTGTTTTTGTGGCGATTTTCGTAAATTTCGCTCGAAATATTATTTGTTTTCGGTTTTGCGGCGCGCATACTTTAAACGAGCCAATTATTGCGATGCAAATTGTTTGGTGTTTTTCCATTTTTATTTATTATAAAAATATTTGCTAAAATTTAGCAACTGTATATGCCAAATATGTGTGGACAATGGCGCAACTGCAGGGGCATGACATGTACTATTGATTAAAATTTATGTAATTTAATTTTTATGAAATTAATCATTCAAATCGCATGCTTATGACCTTCGGATTACGTGGCCGCATGTAATATATGCAACTCGTGCAATAAATTGCTTGTCGAAATTGATAAGCGGTGACCTTTAGCAACAGTAAACAACGGCAATATCAGCTGAGTGACTCAACACAACAAAACTCTGAACAAAGACGGCTGATTGTACCGTTACTTAGTTGTTACGTCAATCTCTATGAACGAGCAGTGGCTTACCTTAATAAGTGGTTCTCCGGAAGAGAGGTCTCGCAAGCTTCGAACCGCTTCCGAATGCTCCGAAATCTCACAATTATGGCAAAAAGTTTGTGAACTGATAAACCGACAGCCGAATTCCGCTATCCGTAATTCTTATATTTTATTTAGTAGAGATTCGAGATTCCCATTATACTCTCAATGGAAACATCGGAAAGTTCTTTAAACATTTTGCACTTTGATTGTTCGAAATAATTATCGGAAAGTGTTACTTTATGTTAACTATCAGATTTCGGGTTCTAACTTCTGAACTCTCTTTATTTCTTTGTCTAAAGTTCTATAAAACATTTTTCACTTGGAAATTATCAAATTACAGTTCGCCTTGGCGATCAAATATGAACTGAAGTATATAGAATAAGTTCCACTTTTCAGGAAATCTAAGATATTGGTTGACTTACAGCTTCAAATTGCCTCTAAACTTTCAATTGGTGAAACCATTACTCACAAACGTTGATCCAAGCCATTATTCACAATTAGATAGGGGCCTGGATTTTTATGCTTGCAGCAGAGGTTCGAAACTCCAGACGATCCAACAAAACGACAATCTGACATTCTGAAAACTCTGAGGGTCGAACACAGTACTTGCAGACCAATAGTCCAAAGATTGTTTTACCCGAAGAACGAGCTATGAATAAGTTGAAAATAATTCCTATAATTTTAAGTTTATGCCGCTAGAGCTCATCAAATAAGAGTCAGTTATGGGAACTCGAAAGCGTTGAACATTATCGATCAGAAATTCAGCCATATTCTATCAGGTTGATGGGTCTAACATATAATGAAGCAAGCAACTAAAACTTAAGAATTCCAGAACAAGCTTTGATGCCATTATCAATATAAAAGTTGTGACAACATTCTGTTGAGACGAAAATTTGCAGTAGATAAAATCAGTTCGTTTGAGGTAATGAATATTCGAGTATCGTGGAATCAAATTGTATCATAACAAATTCTAAAAATTATGTGAAGAAGTAAGAAAATAGTAGATAAATAAATAAATTTCCTCACCGCACAGAAATATGACCTCGGTCAAATGTGCGATTGTTACTGAGGATTCTCTCAAAGTTACTACTAATGAAAATTCCGATCAGATCGATATTAGCGTGAAAGAAATTAGCGGATTCGACGAAACACTTGAAGAATAGTATTACTAATCCATATATCATAGAACTGGGGTATGGAGTATATCAACCCAAACCCCCACCTCTATAAAAATGTATGCACCACCAGTGCTTACTTAAATACATTCACATATATATATGTTAGTGTTTTTGCAATTCAATTAATTGCATAAATTCGGTTGAATTTCAAATTAATGATTTATTTTTCATATTGAAATATTAATAAATTTGGCATTCAAAATATAAACGCAAATTAATTCATCAAACATCAGCAATGCGTTTATTAATTTAAATATTGTTATGCATATACTTTCCCTACTAATAAGATTACACTGTGCTAACGTTCAAATACTAATTAATATTTACTAAATTGTATATATTTTGATAGTAGGTTGGTCGTTGAACAGTGAGTTGGATGTTGCCACCTATAAAAGTTTGACAAAATATATGGAGATTCACATATTTATTTGTTTCTATTTCAGAACAAGTAAGGAAGGGCTAAGTTCGGGTGTAACCGAACATTTTATACTCTCGCAATTTATTTATTTAACTTAATTAATATTATATAATACACAATTTGACCCACATATTCGTCATATATATTGTATAAAGTCCATTGAAAGTTGGAAACCCTAATATTAGGTTAGAAGAACCGAGGTCCTCATGTTCGATATATGGGGCCTTGAAAACCTATGGTCCGATTTCGGCGATTTTTAGAAATGGGCTGCCACACTATAAATAAAGTATTTGTGCAAAGTTTTGCACCGATATCTTCACTAGTGCTTACTTTATATATTGTAAAGTAAACGATTCAAATCATCTTCTAAGTTCAGGTATATAGGAAGTAGGCGTGGTTGTGAAGCGATTTGGCCTATTTTCACAACATATTATTGGGAGGTAAGGAAACTATTACAAACCAAGTTTCATTGAAATCGGTCAAGTAGTTCCTGAGATATGGTTTTTGACCCATAAGTGGGCGACGCCACGCCCATTTTCCATTTTGTAAACAAATCTGAGTGCAGCTTTCATCTGCCATTTCTTATGTGAAATTTAGTGTTTCTGACGTTTTTCGTTAATGAGTTAACCCACTTTTAGTAATTTTCAACCTAACTTTTGTATGGGAGGTGGGCGTGGTTATGATCCTATTTCTTTCATTTTTGGACTGTATTAGGAAGTGGCTAAAGAAAACGACTGTAGAAAGTTTGGTTTATATAGCTCTATTGGTTTGTGAGATATGTACAAAAAACTTAGTAGGGTGCGGGGCCACGCCCACTTCCCCAAAAAAATTACATCCAAATATGCCCCTTCATAGTACGATCCTTTGTACCAAATCTTATTTCCATAGCTTTATTTATGGCTTAGTTATGGCACTTTATGTGTTTTCGGTTTTCGCCATTTTGTGGGCGTGGCAGTGGACCGATTTTGCTCATTTTCGAAAGCAACCTTCCTATGGTGCCAAGAAATAAGTGTGCCAAGTTTCATCAAGATATCTTAATTTTTACTCGAGTTACAGCTTGCACAGACGGACGGACGGACGGACGGACAGACAGACATTCGGATTTGAACTCCACTCTTCACCCTGATCACTTTGGTATATATAACCCTATATCTAACTCGTTTAGTTTTGGGTGTTACAAACAACCGTTATGTGAACAAAACTATAATACTCTCTTTAGCAACATTTGTTGCGAGAGTATAAAAAGTGAGAAGAGAGTGGGAAACTAGTCAGTTACTGACTTTTATCGCCACTGGAAATGAAACGAGAGAGAGGAAATATGGATATTTATATAATTATATATATGTATATATATAGAGAGAGAGAGAAATAGAGACAAAAAGAAAGCATAATCCTCGAAAAATCTGTAAGACTCTTTAGGCACACTCCTCGATAGAACAAATGAAGAAAGATAACTGGACTGCAAAATCAGAAAGTGATAGACTGAGGGAGAAAACGGTAGAGAGATGAACAGATATGGATTGAAAGAATAAGAGCGCGAGAAAACAATGGCGACGAAGAGCTTATGATGAGTACATACAGAACGAATATATTTCTGTATTCAATATTTTCATATACCGTAAGGCACGAAGTCCTTTCAAACTCGTTTCTAGTAGTGCTAACTGAATGTGATCTACGCTTTTGAACGAAGCTTCTCTCTGATACTCTAATGAGAATTATAATTTGGCGCATTTAGAATATATCTGTTCACTCAGTCTGATCGGTTCTAGTTTGCTGAAGATGAGGTTTAATGCCACACTTCTTAATGCCACTATGCTCTTCAAATCTCCAGATATGAGCTCTTGCATATAAATTCGGTCAAGCTCCGACTATCAAGAGTACTGAGGATCAACGGAACTGGTTTAGGTGCTCACAAACATGCATCATAGTCTGGAGAGTGAGTTATAGGAACTTTCGTATCGAGGTTCGGACGAAAAATGTTTTAAATTTTAACAATTGAGTTAGATTAATGACTTAGCTATAGTTGGACCGCTTATCTACTCTGTAATTGAATGGACTCGTATGCCTTCTTCGGGCTACGGATAAATCTTAAATTCCGCCTAAATTTTTTATTGAGTCGATGCTTTTCGAAACTTCGTTGAAAATATCATACCTTAAAATACTGGAAGAGTATATGCAATCCAAAGAAGCTGTGTTCTGCCTTTAGGCATTAAAAATTAACAACCGACATTATGTTTGAGGGCAATACATATAAAATACTGACGTACTTAAATGTTCTTGTCTCTCTCGCCAATGCATCTGCTCTCTCAAGGTAGTGAGTAATAGAATTTACTATTTCTTTCGAATTTTACGAGTAAATTATTCTTTTGACAAATTCGCCTTTAATACACGCTGTCAACCGTCGAAGGCTCGCATTACAAGTGTCCTTGCAAGCTACTGGAAAATTTCGCTAGTCACTATGGTAATATATACACCGACAGAGCACATCACCAACACTAGTATGAATGAGTACTCTTTATATAGTCGACTCGCACACATATTGGCATTGACAAGGACGCACACGTCTAATGCACGTGTAGAAAGTATAATAACACAATAAAACGTGCAGTTGAGTGCTAAATTGTTTTGCAGTGCTTTTTGCGACTCTCCGGCAAGCGTGTGCAGCATTGCACAGGTTGACAAGAACATACAAGGTACAGGGCGTGCAAGTGCAAATGCGAATGCAAATCCAAAGAAAAGCATAGTAAGACACTGTCATTTTGGCTGAGAAATGATGTTGATGCGTGTTTGCAATTTTGCAATTCATGTTGAATGCCGGTGCTGATGTGTTTTTAATTTACTACAAGCTAACAATAACAGCAACTGTAGTGCATGTGTGTTTGTGTTTTAAGTGGTTGAAAAAGGAGAGCTTTTTGTATTTATCTTAGAAGCTTTTTGAGGCGCTTAGTAAGTTTGGTTAAAAATTAAATTTTATATAAAATTTATTAGCGAAAATATATTTTTATAAAAAGTTCTTAAACTTTGTATCAAAAGCTTTGATTAAAATATGAAAGCTTTCATAAATATATTTTAATTTATATATGTACATATATATATATATATTGACAAAAATGTAAAAATATGTCTGCAGATTGTTTACGCTTTGATTATATATTTTAAATCATTTTATCTTTTTTAAAAGCTCTTGAAGTTCAAATCAAAAGCTTTGAATAAAATATGAAAGCTTTGTCAAAAAGAAAAGAAAAACTTGATTATACCATGCTATTACAAGCCATCCCAATGAAGTCCAGTTATGTTAGAATGCATGTGATTGGCGTTGCAACCGTTTAGCCGGTTATAGCCGAATCGACGATAGTGCGCCATCTCTCTCTCTCCTTCGCAGTTCGGCGCCAGTTGGAGATCCCAAGTGTAACCAGGTCGCTCTCCACCTGGTCCCTCCAACGGAGTGGAGGCCTTCCCCTTCCTCGGCTTCCTCCGGCGGGTACTGCATCGAACACTTTCAGGGCTGGAGTGTTTTCGTCCATTCTGACAACATGACCTAGCCAGCGTAGCCGCTGTCTTTTTATTCGCTGAACTATGTCAATGTCGTCGTATAACTCGTACAGCTCATCGTTCCATCGTCTGCGGTATTCGCCGTTGCCAATGTTCTTAGGACCATAAATCTTGCGCAAAATTTTCCTCTCGAAAACTCCTAGTGTCGTCTCATCTGATGTTGACATCGTCCAAGCTTCTGCACCGTAGAGCAGGACGGGAATGATAAGCGACTTGTAGAGCTTGATTTTGGTTCGTCGAGAGAGGACTTTACTGTTCAATTGCCTACTCAGTCCAAAGTAGCACCTGTTGGCAAGAGTTATTCTGCGCTGGATTTCGAGGCTGACATTGTTCGTGTTGTTGATGCTGGTTCCCAGGTATACGAAATTATCTACGACCTCGAAGTTATGACTGTCAACAGTGACGTGGGAGCCAAGACGCGAATGCGCCGACTGTTTGCTTGATGACAGGAGATATTTCGTCTTGTCCTCATTCACCTCCAGACCCATTCGCTTCGCCTCCTTATCCATGCGGGAAAAAGCAGAACAAACGGTGCGGTTGTTGCTTCCGATGATATCAATATCATCGGCGTACGCCAGGAGCTGTACACTCTTGTAGAAGATGGTACCCTCTCTGTTTAGCTCTGCAGCTCTTACAATTTTTTCCAGCATCAGGTTAAAGAAGTCGCACGATAGTGAGTCACCTTGTCTGAAACCTCGTTTGGTATCGAACGGCTCGGAGAGGTCCTTCCCAATCATGACGGAGCTTTTGGTGTTGCTCAACGTCAACTTACACAGCCGTATTAGTTTTGCGGGGATACCAAATTCAGACATCGCGGCATAAAGGCAGCTCCTTTTCGTGCTGGCGAAAGCTGCTTTAAAATCGACAAAAAGGTGGTGTGTGTCGATCCTCTTTTCACGGGTCTTCTCCAAGATTTGGCGCATGGTGAATATCTGGTCAGTTGTTGATTTTCCAGGTCTAAAGCCACACTGATAAGGTCCAATCAGTTTGTTGACGGTGGGCTTTAGTCTTTCACACAGTACGCTCGATAGAACCTTGTATGCGATATTTAGGAGGCTGATCCCACGGTAATTGGCGCAGATTGTGGGATCTCCCTTTTTATGGATTGGGCAGAGCACACTGAGATTCCAATCGTCAGGCATGCTTTCTTCCGACCATATTTTGCAAAGAAGCTGATGCATGCACCTTATCAGTTCTTCGCCGCCGTATTTGAATAGTTCTGCCGGTAATCTATCGGCCCCTGCTGCTTTGTTGTTCTTCAAGCGGGTAATTGCTTTTCGAATTTCTTCATGGAGACATGTCTTCCGTCTATCACAACGTGATCGATTTGGTTCCGCGTGTTTCGATCAGGAGACAGCCAAGTAGCTTGATGTATTTTCTTATGCTGGAATCTGGTACTACAGACGACCATATTTCGGGCCCCAGCGAAGTCGATCAGCCTCAGGCCGTTTGGCGATGTTTCGTCATGGAGGCTGAATTTTCCGACTGTTGTGCCAAAGACACCTTCTTTACCCACCCTGGCGTTAAAATCGCCAAAGCACGACTTTTACATCGTGGCGGGGGCAGCGCTCATAGGTGCGTTCTAGGCGCTCATAGAAAGCATCTTTGGTCACATCGTCCTTCTCTTCCGTTGGGGCGTGGGCGCAAATCAGCGATATGTTGAAGAACCTCGCTTTGATGCGGATTGTGGCAAGACGTTCATCCACCGGGGTGAATGCCAGGACTCTGCGACGGAGTCTCTCTCCCACCACAAATCCAACACCAAATTTGCGCTCCTTTATATGGCCGCTGTAGTAGATGTCACAAGGACCCACCTTCTTCCGTCCTTTTCCCGTCCATCGCACTTCTTGGATGGCGGTGATGTCAGCCTTGAGTCGTATGAGGACATCAACCAGCTGGGCAGAGGCACCTTCCCAATTAAGGGTCCGGACATTCCTGGTGCATGCCCTTATATCATTATCCTTAAAACGTTTGCAGGGGTCGTCATCAAAAGGGGGGTGTCTCATCCGAGGCTTTCGTAGATTTTTCATTGGGGGGTGTTTTTATGTGGTGGGTCCCAAACCCTACGCACAACCGCATAAGCGGGCTTCGCCTTCTCACTTTAGCTCGCCTTCAAACGGATGTCTGTTGGCTACCCAGAGGATACTTGGTCTAAAACCGGAAGTCGTGAGCTGCTTGGACCATGTGGAGAAGAATCGTTTCTGGCCACTCCCAAGTGAATGACAATCAAAAACTTTCCTCACTTGCGTGAACTTCTACACATGGTCCCATCCTCCATACAGTTAATATTAAGACCATGTTCTTGAACACTATTTCTTATTGACTTTTCAACTAGAGCCCGTCCTATGCTATAGGTTTTTAATTTAAAGTCATATCTGTACGAACAAGTCTATTAAGCTTTCAGTACGTTTAATCTGTGCTATTTAACAATCCAGGGTATTGCAGGCTTTGAAAGCTCCGTCAAACTTTGGACTGAATATCCTACAAATCAACTATTCTTGATTTGTTGCACAAGATTTC
Organism: Zeugodacus tau; assembly: GCA_031772095.1. Taxonomy (NCBI): domain Eukaryota; kingdom Metazoa; phylum Arthropoda; class Insecta; order Diptera; family Tephritidae; genus Zeugodacus; species Zeugodacus tau. The sequence continues at coordinate 67,404,912 of CM062652.1, read as the reverse complement.
CTACTACTTAGAACTCTATCGAACTCTAAGAAACGTATCTATTAAGCTTTTAAGACGATTAATTTGTGCTAGCGCGTTTGTCCAGCGTGTTGCATAATTGTGTGTGCTTTCAAAAGTTCATCTTAAAGAGCTTTTGAAATATGTTTTAAAGCACCTAACTGAATGCCGGTTCAACTTTGGGTTAAATATTCCAAAATAAAACTAAGCAAGGATTTGACATATCATCTGATCTACTTCTGGGAATCCTATCGAACTATGAATTTATGTGAATAAATAAGCTCTAGAATCCTAAGCTTCTGTTGCTTACGGACTTAAGATACTTATAATATTCTGAAGTTGTTGGGTAAACTCTGTTTACAGTTCTATATCGCATAAAGTCACAAAAAGCTCCTAAGCTCGTATAATTTTTGACCAATGAAGGACCATTCTCATTTCATTTAGTGATAAGTTTAATAACTTTTCAGAGCTTTATCTGAATAAAATATCGATCTTGCGACTTTGGCCGTATAATATAATAATAACTGGCTCAATTCCCGCTTCCTAGAATCGCCTGTTGAGGTTCCCCATGGAGCTTTTTGTGAATTATTGTAGATCTTCTCAGATCGAAATAAGTGAATCGAAATCGAAATAAGTGAATCTAAGTGCTTCTCGATTGTGGTTTTCAACTCTGAGAGGGCCTCTTTTCCGTTATATGATCCGTTGGTGCAGAATTTAATCGTTTTAGAGTGTGAAAGACTATGACTCTTCGTTTTCATTTGATCACGGAGTTATAATTTGGTTGACTATGGGACTAGGTATTTTTTGCTTCGTAGTTTTCACTATTAAAATGCAACCCAAGCCAATCTTCTACTACCACATATGCATTTCTCAAGTGATGTCTCTAAAATATTAACTTTTTTTGCATTATTTAAACCACCCGGAACTGTATATGCACCCACTTGTCGCATATTCAATTTGGCCAATCTTTGTCTGTGCGCGGCATTTTGCAGCTTAAGTTAAAATCTGCCAATAAACTTTGCGATCGCATCTCGTTTGAAGCAGTACAAACACACACACACAGATGCAGAGAGACAAACACGCATCCTTAGATTCTACACCCCACTGAGCGCCCCCAACGCGTAGATTTCTGCTTTCTTTCTTTTTTTTCCGGTTTTTGCAGCAGCTTGGCAGTTGGAAATTTGCAACGGTTTTGGCATCGGAAATAGCAAATGTCGTTTGTTTACTCACCGCCGCCTCCTCCCTTCCTCTCGCCCACTTTTAGCTCGTCTACAGCTTCCTGTCGACAGTTGCTGTGACAAAAACGACTAACGCAATAATATAGCTGCAGGAATATCACACAACAACAACACATACACGTATGCAAACAAAAACACAAACACTTGCAAAAAAGCTGAGAGAGCATATGAAACAATAGCAACAATAATATAGAGCGTTTTTAGATGCATACTGTTAGGCGCATATATCCGCTTGGCCTTGGTTTGGTTACACACTCTACTTGTCGTTGTCTGGTCATTTGTTGTTGTTGTTGTACTGCAAATATAGTGTTTTTTGCTGTTTTATAGACGCTACCCTTGCTGCTGACAGTTTTATTATTTTTGTTGTTGTATATGTTTCTTTTCACTGTTTTTGTTGTTGTTTTTCTTTACTACGTTTGTTGTTGTTGTTATTTTGCATTGCAGACGACATGTGTTCATAAATTTTGTCTCATGTGCATTGGCATGGCATTTTTATTGCATTTATTCTATTGACTTTTCCCGACTCAAATGGTCTTTACATAATTCGCATACATAAAAGTTGGATAAGACGCTGTTACGAGCACACTAAGATGACCTGAGTGTGAACGAATGCTTGTTGTTTAGTAAAAAACTATGCGCTATAACGGTATCGTTTTCAATAATGCACAAAAAAAGCGATGAAAAAATAGAAAATAGAAAGAAATAAAAATAAAAAAAAATCTCAGTACAAGTAAAAAATTATAGCATGCGATAAAATTTGTGACCAAGGAAATAATATTGCATGCGATAAATTGTTCATTTACTTAAAAGGAATTGCGAGTAATGAAGGCTAAAATTAAAAAGAAATGTCCAAAATATAGAAAATTGTTAGAAGTCTGAAAAATGCAAAAATTCAAGAAAAAATATTTTATTGAAACTAAAAATACAATAAAATATTAAGGAAAATATATTTTTCTTTTTATCGAATATTTCGAGCATTTGGATTAATAAAAACTACGGTCCGTTGCCTACTAGTGCCACTTTAAAGATTTCTATTAAGAATATTTTTATATTTTTATTTCAATTAAGTTAATATCGCCTATAAGGTTCTATCGAGCGTACTGTGTGAGAGACTTAAGCCCACCGTCAACAAACTGATTGGACCTTATCAGTGTGGCTTTAGACCTGGAAAGTCCACCATGGACCAGATATTCACCATGCGCCAAATCTTGGAGAAGACCCGTGAAAAGAGGATGGGTCTGGTGGTGAACGAGGACAAGACGAAATATCTCCTGTCATCAAGCAAACAGTCGGCGCACTCGCGTCTTGGATCCCACGTCACTGTTGACAGTCATAACTTAGAAGTTGTAGATAATTTCGTATACCTGGGAACCAGTATCAACCACACCAACAATGTCAGCCTCGAAATCCAGCGCAGAATCACTCTCGCCAACAGGTGCTACATTGGACTGAGTAGGCAATTGAACAGTAAAGTCCTCTCTCGACGAACCAAAATCAAACTCTATAAGTCGCTTATCATTCCCGTCCTGCTTCATGGTGCAGAAGCTTGGACGATCTCAACATCAGATGAGACGACACTAGGGGTCTCCGAGAGGAAAATTTTGCGCAAGATTTATGGACCTCAGAACATTGGCGATGGAACGATGGACGATGGAACGATGAGCTGTACGAGTTATACGATGACATTGACATAGTTCAGCGAATAAAAAGACAGCGGCTACGCTGGCTAGGTCATGTTGTCCGAATGGACGAAAACACTCCAGCTCTGAAAGTGTTCGATGCAGTACCCGCCGGAGGAAGTCGAGTAAGGGGAAGGCCTCCACTCCGTTGGAGGGACCAGGTGGAGAGCGACCTGGTTACACTTGAAATGTCCAACTGGCGCCGAACTACGAAGAAAAGAGAGGAGTGGCGCGCTCTCATCGATTCGGCTATAACCGGCTAAACGGTTGAACGCCAATCACATACATACAAGTTAATTCTCAATTAGTAGTATCGGGAATTCTCAATTTGGCTTATAGCCTTTTCACATAGAAGTTAAGCGATCAATTAGCCAGCCTCTGTTCGATTAAAACGCTGATTAAGATTGATTTACCATACAAAATAAAAATCTACATTAATTTTTAAATGAATTTTGTTCATTTACCATCTTCTTATGGAAAGCAAAAACAAAAATTTGTAACAGCAGAACGATTATCGAGTAGACGGCTGTGTCAATTAATTTGGCTGTGTGAAACGGCTTATTAAAACATTGAAATGATTAGAACGTGAGTTTTTGATACTCAATTAAGTGTAAATGAAGCAATTAAGCTCGTACTTATTACTCAATCTATTTAGAGTTCAAATTATCTATTCAAATCTGTTAAATACATATAATTTGTTTAAGACTTTAATTTATTAGATTAAGTAAGATAAACATTTCTAGAGCACTTTGCTAAGTCACAGCTGAAGAGATTCTGGCAATTGCATTCTTAAATTGTATTTAGTGTAACATTTAATTAAGTCTTATTTTGCACATAAGTAAATTAATTTGTTGGACCAAATATGTTGAGGACTTCACGAGCGGGAATAAAACACATTCATGAGATACTAGTTGAGTTGACTAAATTGAATGTGTTTGAATACTTTACTCCAGAAATTAATCTCTATTTAAATGGTCTGAGCTAATTAGTTTCTTAGAATATATTTTTATAAACAATGGGTAAAATAATCGGAAATATTTTCTACTTCTACTGAATATCAAAATTATCGCTTCAATTGGGACTGGGTTCATTTATCAAAGTAGGGAGTGATGCCTACAGGTTCAATTTTCAAGAAAAAAACTCAAGTTTACCAAGACAATGCAGATCTTTAAGCCTTAATGGTAACAAGCAAAGTAGACGAAGTTTTGGTTTTGAAAGAATTAAAAATTAATGTTAAAAAAGGGTTGGTATTCATATCAAATTACAGGCATGTTTTCTATGTTTATTATGAGTCGAAGGTATATATCTATGTTCATCTTGAACATAGTCGAATGAGTCGAACATAGATATATGTTCAAGATGTAGATTGAAGAAGAAGCTCTAAGTATCTGGTGATTACGACTCTAGTAAAGAGATGTTGATATCGAACGTCGGATGGATATGCCGCAGCTCGTATATAAAAAACATCGAGATATAAAATTGCAAACGGATTTTATAGACCGCGTGAGGCGTCTAATTTATCACAAGCGCTACAAAAGGCTCATATTTGCGACCCTCTTATGATCACCATTACTAACTTGTGATGTGCAAAACACTCAGTTTAGTATTAAAGTACTATTTTAAATTTATTGCGGAACCCTATACGCAATTTCTCATGCCTGCAACGCCAACACGAAACTGCTGCTTTTAATTGCAGCAACAAGAGTCGGGGCGCGCACTAGCGCTTTAACTCGCGAAAAACAATAGCGCGGGAACCGTAAATTCACACAAAATTGCGAGCGTCAGGGAGTGTAACAGAGACGCGCTGGGACGCGGCTTTGGACTTTTGCAGGCGCAGAACACAACGGCGGCCACGCGCTTTTATAGCGTATAAATCCTGCGATTTTGATTGCCAAGTGTCAAATACAGTTAACAGACAACAAAAGGCAAATGAAAGCGGACAGCGGCCAACAAATCGAGAAAGTGCAAAGTGGAAAAACAGCAACAACAACAATAGAGTAGAAAAAAAAATGATTTTTTGACACAAAATTTGTCACCACGCATGCTATGACGCGGCGGTGGTGGCGTGTGGTAGGTGAGCAGGAAGGACGGACGGAAGTAAAATGCAGTCAAAACTTACACACATACGAACCCTCGGTGCATTTGAGTGGCGAGTGCCGTTGAATGGTGTGGTCGTTCAGCAGGACAAATGGCCGCTCGGCGTCGTTGAGCCCACGTGATTTATGCACACATTTGTGTATGTGTGTGTGTGTGTCTGGCGCGAGGTGGTATGAGACCCATCGCTGTGCTCTTGATTGTGTGTTCCGCTTTGCGTTCACATTCGCGGCGGTTGAATGCTTGGCGTGCTGGTGTTGCCATATTGGTCGTAATCGTTAACGTCTGTGTCGCATTGACGCCACAGCTCAATGGAACAACTCATACCGTTGACACGCAATCTTCACCACCATGCTCTATGGGTTGGGTTATGGCTATCGAAGCCGCCACCCTTCGAGCTCCGCGCAACGCGTCGCTCCTGCTGTCATTCGTGTTGAACTGTTGATAGCTTGTTGACGGTCGCTTCGCGCGTCTCACAGGGGGGTACACAGCGTGCGGGCGCGTTTGGTCAGGCTTATACATATACACAGTTGCCTACATCCATACATACATATATTCCATATAAATTTGCGATGTGTGAACGATTTGTGAACACTTGTTCTGTTTTTGCCACACATTGTTGTTGTTTATTTTTCTACAGCCAGTTTTGACTAATTTTTGGCGTAGGCTTTTATTCATGTTTTTCATCCTTTTTCCGTTTTCTGCGCAGGGATTTGCTGCTGCCGCTGATGCACGAGTGGATAAATTCGTTTTGGCGGCTACGTAAAGGGTGCGCCAATTGGTTGGTTCGTGTGCTGCTCAAAAAAGTGTTATTTGTCGCGGTGCTGCTGTTGTTGTTGTTGTCTTTGTGTGTTGCGGATTTGTTTCGGTTTGCTGGCTTATGCGCAAATGTTTGGATTTTATTTGCATACAAATGACTGAAGTATGTCAAACTGCTAGAATTGTGCATTGTTTGGAAAACAGATCACATTTGTATGTATGGATTTGTGTTTTTTTCGTGATGAATGCCAGCGGACAGGATATAAATAATAACGAAGGGCTTAATTGCCATAAGAAGCTTAGCGTGGCGACATGCGTATGTGATGAAGTGAGGTTAGGTTGGAGATGTTGCACGAGAAAGTATGGAAATGGGTTGCAAGTATATGAGAGAAGAGTTTTTGTGTTCAACATTGACAGTAGAAGATTGTTATTTATTTAGATAAGCTCTTTATATAATCTTCAGTATCTTTATACTCTCGCAACAAAGTTGCTAGCAACAAAGTTGCTACGAGAGTATTATAGTTTTGTCCACATAACGGTTGGTTGTAAGTCCTAAAACTAAACGAGTTAGATATAGGGTTATATATATCAAAATGATCAGGATGACGAGAAAAGTTCAAATCCGGATGTCTGTCTGTCCGTCCGTCTGTCCGTCTGTCCGTCCGTCTGTCCGTCCGTCCGTGCAAGCTGTAACTTGAGTAAAAATGGAGATATCTTAATGAAACTTGGAACACGTGTTCCTAGGCACCATAAGAAGGTTAAGTTCGAAAATCAGCAAAATCGGACCATTGCCACGCCCACAAAATGGCGAAAACCAAAAACACATAAAGTGTCATAACTAAGCCATAAATGAAGATATAAAAGTAAAATTTGGAATAAAGGATCGCACTAGGAGGGGGCATATTTGGATGTAATTTTTTTGGGGAAGTGGGCGTGGCCCCGCCCCCTACTAAGTTTTTTGTATATATCTCGCAAACCAATAGAGCTATATAAACCGAACTTTCTGCAGTCGTTTTTTTTAGCCATTTCCTTATACAGTCCAAAAATTACAGAAATCGGATAATAACCACGCCCCCCTCCCATACAAAGGTTAGGTTGAAAATTACTAAAAGTGGGTTAGCTCACTAACCAAAAACGTCAGAAACACTAAATTTCACATAGAAAATGGCAGATAGAAGCTACACTCAGATTTTTTTACAAAATGGAAAATGGGCGTGGCGTCGCCCACTTATGGGTCAAAAACCATATCTCAGGAACTACTCAACCGATTTCAATGAAACTTGGTTTGTAATAGTTTCCTTACATCCCAATGATATGTTGTGAAAATAGGCCAAATCGCTTCACAACCACGCCTACTTCCTATAAACCAGAACTTTGAAGACGATCTGAATCGTTTACTTTACAATATATAAAGTAAGCACTAGTGAAGATATCGGTGCAGAACTTTGCACAAATACTACCTTTATAGTGTGGCAGCCCCATTCTAAAAATCGCCGAAATCGGACCATAGGTTGTCAAGGCCCCATATATCGAACATGAGGACCTCGGTACTTCTAACCTAATATTATGGTTTCCAACTTTCAATGGACTTTATACAATATATATGACGAATATGTGGGTCAAATTGCGTATTTTATAATATTAATAAAGTTAAATAAATAAATTGCGAGAGTATAAAATGTTCGGTTACACCCGAACTTAGCCCTTCCTTACTTGTTTATGTTCAAAACATAGTAATTCTCATGTTACATTTTCAAAGATTCACATGTCGGTTTAGAGAGAAAAACAAAAACTTTCACTCAAATGGAGATTTCACTCAAAAATAGTGTTAATTTGTCAACAAGTTTCCCTTGAAAAAGCTTTGACTTAAAAGAGCTTTCAATAAAAATACTTTTGAGTTGAAAAAGCTTTCACTTAAAAGACTTTTAAGTTGAAAAAGCTTAGACTAAAAAAGGGTTTATCGGCATTTTTTTTCAATAAAAAGGTTTCGTTCAAAAATTTTCATTTCTAAAGAGCCTTGAATTTTCAAGAGTTTGGAGAGAAAAAGCATGCGACAGAGTTTTGGGGTTCAGTAGTGTAATTTTCCTTGTTTGTTATTAACTTTGATAGGCTCTTTGTGAACTCTATGGTATTTAGTCTGCTTAGAATATAGTAACAGGCACAATGGTTGTCCGGCGATGCACCTAGGCCTTTAGGGGTTGATTACTCTATATATATGTACTTCTTAAGATATTTTTACAAGAATCACATGTGGATGTGTTGAGGAATGAAAAAAGCTACACTATTTTAAAAGTTTTCATTCAAAAGAGCTTTCATTTAAAAGAACTTTCACTTAAAAAGCTTTCACATAAACGAGCTTTAACCTGAAAAGGCTTTTATCAGAAAATGTTTAACTAATAAAGAGTTTTCACTCAAAAGAGCTTTCACTTTAAAATAGCTTTTACTTAAAAGAAACTTGAAACAACTTTCAGCACAAAATTGTCTTGGCTTAAAATGGCTTTCATAAAGTTATAGACTCATATAAATATTTCATCATTTCGTGCCTCTAAAAAGCTTTTCATTTGCCATTTAATGTGTATATTTTTTATTTCCGTTAACGAAATTTCCCTACGCTTTGTCAATTTTTATTAACCAACTAATCGATCATAATAATATCGGCATTAATATATGGAACAGTGACAGCTGGTAACAGCGCAAACCAACAAAAAATAACCACAACATTAAGTACGAACATAACAATAACAAAGTCAAATTTACAGCTGTCATAAGTGCAAATAATATTCACCAACAGAGAGTAAGAGTTCTCTTTCGTGCGCCTTTTATTACTTTTCGCCTTAATGCCCAATTTATTTAGGCCAACTAACCAAGAAAGTGACCGCCAAGGCTGGCAAGGCTGGCAAGGCAACCAATAAACCCAAAACTTATATATGCTTTTTGTTATTAATTATCCAGTTGTTGAAGAGGCGGTAAGGTTGCAAGGCCATGTGACGCAATGGCACACGAGCTTTTCATATTGATGGGCTTATATACATTAAAGAACTTTAGTACACTCGTTCACTCGTCTCTTATATATTAATTATTCAAGCTCCTGCTGTTAATATCCTTTAATGTATGGGCATTGTCCTTGGCGCTACAGTGACCACATACCCATACATTTATAATAACAATGTAATAATAACAATGACGATTTACTTATTATTATTGTTACCAACATAACCATAGTCTTAATTGTTGTTAATATATTGCTTAGTTCCGCACAAAATCCTGAGGGTGGTCCTTCAGTACTCCCAAAACAGTCGTGCTTTGTTTGTATGCACAATCATTGGTCGGTCTGGCTACCTACCTAATTATTATTTGTGTGTTTTACTATTTATTGCAATTATTAATATTTGATTTAAGTGTCCAGCCTTATAGTTAAGCGAATGTTCGATTGTGCACAGTACAATGGGGCGTATGAGTGACCAATAATAATTGTTTAGTAGAGTAAGGAAATGAAGCATTGATAATTAAGTGCTGACATGCTCACTTAGTTGACAGTATAGATTTGCTCGTTTCGTAAGCAAAATATATGCCGTTATGTGTCGATATAACGGGTAGTGCTTTCGTAATGCTTGAGTTAAGTATTGTATGATAAAATTTGTAGCTTAGTGCATGTAAGGTTTGTGAGAAGTGAAGTGCGTACTTAATGACCAGCATAACAAGCGCTTGTTTGATTTCTAAAATTATGACAACTTTTCATGCAAAATAATTCTCAATTTGTTTGCGTAAAATATTCTAAATATGGCTGCTTCTCTGCTTTCCTTTTGATTGTACACAAATTTAATGGCAAACTAAGATAATTAACAATGTCGAGTAGCAAATAATTTATAACAAAAATCACAAACGTTTAACATAATATACAAATCATGTTGTTATAGGCAATATATATATATATATCTAATATACTCACGAGTATATAGTTTCAACATTAAAGCAGAAATTTGTTAATGTACTGAAATGTCAAATTAATGAATGTCATAATGAAGTAGGAAAGTGATTTAATTTTGATTTATATTAACAAATAAATACATGTAAACATTGTTGTAAGCAATTTATAAGTACAAGTTCATTATTTCTAGTATAAGTATACAGCTGCCATTAATAAGTATTGTTCGATTGACCATAGGAGAGTTGGTTACAATTATAAACGAAACAAAGTTTGTCATTATAAAGTAAATATTTACCTTCGCTTCCGAAAATATCAAGTGAAACGCCAAATATTTTTAGGCAAGCGCTTTCAAACCAAAGAACTTCAAGGAGTTTACCTCAAAAAAGTTCGAAGTGATCTGCATGAAGCAGTAGAGGGTTAAATAAATAAAAATGCATTATTCAATTAACTTTATTACAGAGTTCTGACAATAAAATTTGTTTATCATTAGTTTCAGCTTTGATTTTTCAAAACATTAGGCAATATTCCTATTGGCGAACGTTTTGTAAGCCTGAAAATCAAATGGTGGGTCTTGGGTTAAAATTATGGACGAGTAAAAGTTTTAAATTTCACCGCACCGCGCGTTAGAGGGTTAAAAATTTCATGATAAGATTTCTCGGACAATAGTTTTAGACTTGTCCACATAAAGTTGTAGATATGTTGGAATTTACCGAGAAAACACATTTTGAGTTTCAGGCTTAGACTTCTTCAATAAATGTACTATATATAACTTTTGGATCTGTAGGATTTGATTTCAATAATGTCTCAAGTTACTTTCTACGTTTAATAACCAAAATCAATACAATATACACTAATAGTCAGACGGACCTGCTGGTCTTGTCATCGTCGTGGACTAATTACAGCTTAGTACATAATTGCACGAAGGCATTGAGCACCACTCCAACGACAAAGTCCAACTATACTTGATCTGGGTTACTGACCACAGGTAAGCCTTTCTAGACGAATCCGAGGAAGAGTTAATACCATGCCCGCTAGCATCGATTAGGAGAGAGCTAAACTCACAATTTGAACAATTAGCTGAGAACATATGGAAAAATTCAACCAAATAACAAAAATAGATATGGCCAAAATATGATAAGACATGAACTGTGTCTTGGAAAAGTACATATATTCAAACTTCAGACTTACTAACAAATGGAAATGGGTTTGCCCTACAATAACGGCTGCAAAATAGAAGTGAATAAGAAACAATTTTTCACTTTCTCTGTGAATTCCCAGCTCTATCGCATATCCGACACAGTATACTAGGAATCCATAAGGCATCAAACCTTGAATGGATGTCTATCAAATGCATATCGGACATATTATAAGTAGTTTTATCGAAAGTACTAAATGGTTTGACCGAAAATATGCAACGTGAAATCAATATCATAAAGGTCTACGATTACTGCATTACATTTGCACATCTAATGCTAATTGAGTTGAATAAACTATATGGCTGCACTCCTACATACCTACATTTGCACAATCTGAACAATGCTCAGCCCTAGCAGGATCCTTCAAATCATCAGAACCTGAAATCTTCAGTTTTATGCTTTATATTGTATATGCTTAAGAAGCCAGATGAAAAAGAGAACTTTCGCTATGCTGTGATGAGACTAGAAGTACTTCCTGACGTTTGGACAAGGGACTGATCGTTAAAGAAGAGTAATCTAGAATCATCTTCGGAGTAAAAAGAGTGAAAAAAATATATATTTTTTCTTCCTTTGCGGTTTGGTTAGATTAAATATTGTTCCGAATCCTTGTTCTCGGAGCTAAGTAACGAATCCACACTATTTTAGTACCTCCTGCTTTCACAAATTATAAATGTGTTGAAACCTCCTTCATTCCATACGTGCAAATTGGTAAATTGGTTTTTAGTTGGTAGATATTCAGTGTTTGGTAGCGATGGTTTACCAGGCATCCTCTAAAAGATATCTGAAGTTCTGTACAAACTCCCAGAAAGCTTATTATTACCAACTTTGAGTTCAAAGCTTCATTTGAATTCATTCATTTCAGAGTTACTACCACCAATTTTAAAAATTCAGCTGTAACATTTTTCTAAATTGTCGTTTTATATTCTTCACTACATTTTTAGTCAACTAACTGTTATTTAAATAAAAATTTAGTTTGTTTATTAAAAATGCAGTCATTCATTGCATCACTTTGAGCAATTTGTCGCATCAAATTGACTTTGAGCACTGAATCCTTTTTGGCATTTTATTTTAGAAAACTTTAGATATTCGCCATGTAGATGATTGTTCGTTGGATGCGAGCTGCTGCAACGAATTGTAATGGTCGATCTGTTATTGTTGTAGAAATAAAAGACTTGGTGCTCACTATATATGTACATACATATATATAGATAGATAGATATATGTATATCTACGTTGCAGTTGTGTCTGTTGTCATTGGTCGTACAGTAAATCGCTGACAGCTGTTGGCGTTGGCACTTCATTGATTGTAGTTAATTGGAAAATTGATTTCTACAAACTCGTCAGCTATCAGAGGTTGCTAAGCAGCAGCCAAGGGGTGCGCTTATTTCCACTGTCGCAGTCGAATTTGTTGAGTTGCCACGAAAACATTTTACACTTTAGTTTTTTAATTAAATCTAATTCGTAAGCTAAAGCTGCCTGCAGTTAATTGCTAGTCTAATATGAAATGCAAGCTTCTTCAGCCAGCAGCTTTCCGCTTTATTAAGTCAAACAAACTCGTTTAAGTTTAATTGATTTCGCAGATTTTGTGTCGCTTAATGGCTTGGATTGCATGCAATTAGCAGGGAAATTCAGCTGTCGAAACACTTCATTTGGAAGCTGCGAATGCGTTCACTTAGCTACGGCCTGGACCAAGGTATAAACTCATTGCTTACCTTGGTACATTAACGGTTTACTAATTGTGTCAAATGCAAACTTCATTAATTTGATGCAACAAGTTGACAGCTAACAGTTTATGCTATTTGCAAGGGTGCTGCTGCTGGCGATTATGCATTCCGTTAATTTGCGCGGAGTTGAAGCTTCTTTAAAAGTGTGAACAAGTCGTATGGTTTTGTTAAAAGCGTGTGACGGTAGTTTGTACGCCATACTATAACTCTCAATGGATCAATGGTTAAACTTGTAACTCTGTTAAAAAGACGGATCTCTAGAAGGAACTTTAAATAACATAGCTGATATATTTGGTCCCTTGAGAAGATTCGAAATGACTGCAAACACATTTTGTCTTAGAACATCTAGCAAGAGAACTGTATAATATATCAGTGAATAAGGCGAAAAATAAAATAAATGCGATTAGAAGGTCTAGAAGCAAATCTCGCTTGAGTTTGTATTGCTAATAAGAAATATCCTTACAATCTACTGATTTTTTTACGTCAACTGAAGAAATTATTTGGGTAAAAGCTTAAAATAATAAGTTTCTTATGCTAACATTGATTCCTTCAAGTTAAGATACGTGTACTTGGAACCTCAAAAGAGCTAAGCTGCGAAAGAGTTCGGAATAGTAAACATTAAGAAAAAGTACGGGAGATTTAAGAAATATTTCTGTAAAGACCCTTCCCCTGATGGAAACCCGTGAATTATTGCAGAAACACTCTGGGCTTGACTCCAATGACTTGATTAGGCACGAAGTAAACGGAAACCTTAAAATTCGGCAGAGATCTTAAAATGGTCAGTGAATCCGATTGTCGAATTTGACCACTCCTAAGGAACATGGATGGTTTCGTTTCTATCACAGTCGGTTTTACGTAATCGGACTGGATCCGAATTCAAAACCGGGCAAGGGGATCTATAATTATTTCTGCTGAACTTTTAACAATTACGACGATAACTAGAAGCTTCTGTTTAGGACCTCAACTATTGGGACCATGTGAAGGAATGCAAGTTTTGCAAAAAACTTGGAGTTTTTCAGTTAAATTACCATTTGGACATAATCCATCTGTTTGTGGTTATGTGAAAAACTGAGTTAACTATGACCCTTCTTCTTCTTCTTGACTGGCGTAGACACCGCTTACGCGGTTATAGCCGAGTCCAAAACAGCGCGCCACGCATCCCTCCTTCTGGCAGTTTGGCGCCAATTGGTTATTCCAAGCGAAGCCAGGTCCCTCTCCACCTGGTCCTTCCATCGGAGTGGAGGTCTCCCTCTTCCTCTGCTTCCACCAGCGGGTACTGCATCGAATACTTTCAGAGCTGGAGCACTTTCATCCATTCGGACAACATGACCTAGCCAGCGTAGCCGCTGTTTTTTTATTCGCTGCACTATGTCTATGTCGTCGAATAACACATACAGCTCATCGTTCCATCGTCTGCGGTATTCGCCGTTGCCAATTCTTAAGGGACCATAAATCTTCCGCAAAACCTTTCTCTCGAAAACTCCTAGTGCCGTCTCATCGGATGTTGACATCGTCCACGCTTCTGCACCGTAAAGTAGGACGGGAATGATGAGAGACTTGTAGAGTTTGGTTTTTGTTCGTCGAGAGAGGACTTTACTTTTCAATTGCCTACTTAGTCCATAGTAGCACCTGTTGGCAAGAGTGATTCTGCGTTGGATTTCCAGGCTGACATTGTTATTGCTGTTAATGCTGGTTCCCAGGTAGACGAAATTATCTACAACTTCAAAGTTATGACTGTCAACAGTGACGTGGGAGCCAAGACGCGAATGCGCTGACTGTTTGTTTGACGACAGGAGATATTTCGTCTTGTCCTCGTTCACCACCAGACCCATACGCTTCGCTTCCTTATCCAGTCTGGAGAAAGCAGAACTAACGGCGCGGGTGTTGTTTCCGATGATATCGATATCATCGGCGTACGCCAGTAGCTGTACACTCTTATAGAAGATTGTACCTTCTCGATTTAGCTCTGCAGCTCGTATTATTTTCTCCAGCATCAGGTTAAAGAAATCACACGAGAGTGAGTCACCTTGTCTGAAACCTCGTCTGGTATCGAACGGCTCGGAGAGGTCCTTCCCGATCCTGACGGAGCTTTTGGTGTTGCTCAACGTCAGCTTACACAGCCGTATTAGTTTTGCGGGGATACCAAATTCAGACATCGCGGCATAAAGGCAGCTCCTTTTCGTGCTGTCGAAAGCAGCTTTAAAGTCGACAAAGAGATGGTGTGTGTCGATCCTATTTTCACGGGTCTTCTCCAAAATTTGGCGCATGGTGAATATCTGGTCTGTTGTTGATTTTCCAGGTCTAAAGCCACACTGATAAGGTCCAATCAGTTTGTTGACGGTGGGCTTTAGTCTTTCACACAATACGCTCGACAGAACCTTATACGCGATGTTGAGGAGGCTTATCCCACGGTAATTGGCGCAAATTGTGGGGTCTCCCTTTTTGTGTGTTGGGCAGAGTACACTGAGATTCCAATCGTCAGGCATGCTTTCTTCCGACCATATTCTGCAAAGAAGCTGATGCAAGCACCTTATCAGCTCTTCGCCGCCGTATTTGAATAGCTCGGCCGGTAATCCATCGGCACCCGCCGCCTTATTGTTCTTCAAGCGGGTAATTGCTATTCGAATTTCTTCACGGTCGGGCAATGGAACATCTGCTCCATCGTCGTCGATTGGGGAATCGGGTTCGCCATCTCCTGGTGTTGTATTTTCACTGCCATTCAGCAGGCTGGAGAAGTGTTCCCTCCACAAACTCAGTATACTCTGGTCATCAATAACTAGATCACCTCTGGGGGTCCTACAGGAGTGCGCTCCGGTCTTGAAACCTTCAGTTAGTCGCCGGATCTTTTCGTAAAATTTTCGAGCATTACCCCTGTCGGCCAGCTTGTCAAGCTCTTCATACTCACGCATTTCGGCCTCTTTCTTGTTTTGTCTGCAAATGCGTCTCGCTTCCCTCTTCAGCTCTCGGTATCTTTCCCATCCCGCTCGTGTTGCGGTCGATCGCAACATTGCGAGGTAGGCAGACTGTTTTCTCTCCACTGCGAGACGACAATCCTCGTCATAAGAGCTGTTTTGTTGGCTTTTCCAAAAACCAATGGTTTCGGTTGCAGCTGTACGTAAGGAGTTTGATATGCCGTCCCACAGCTCCCTTATACCGAGATGCTGATGAGTGCTCTCAGAGAGCAGGAGTGCAAGTCGAGTAGAAAATCGTTTGGCTGTCGGTTGTGATTGCAGCTTCTCGAAGTCGAACCTTCCTTGTGTTTGTTGACGTGTGCGCTTTTCTACACAGAGGCGGGTGCGTATCTTAGCTGCTACAAGATAGTGGTCCGAGTCGATGTTGGGACCACGAAGCGTACGCACATCAAAGACACTGGAGACATGTCGTCCATCTATCACAACATGATCGATCTGGTTGCGAGTGATTCGATCCGGGGACAGCCAAGTAGCTTGATGGATTTTCTTATGCTGGAATCTAGTACTACAGACGACCATATTTCGGGCCCAGGCGAAGTCGATCAGCCTCAGACCGTTTGGTGATGTTTCGTCATGGAGGCTGAATTTTCCGACTGTTGTGCCAAAGACACCTTCTTTACCCACCCTAGCGTTGAAATCGCCAAGCACGATTTTTACATCGTGGCGGGGGCAGCGCTCATAGGTACGTTCTAGGCGCTCATAGAAGGTATCTTTGATCACTTCGTCCTTCTCTTCCGTCGGGGCGTGGGCGCAAATCAGCGATATGTTGAAGAACCTCGCTTTGATGCGGATTGTGGCTAGACGTTCATCCACCGGAGTGAATGTCAGGACTCGACGACGGAGTCTCTCTCCCACCACGAATCCCACACCGAATTTGCGCTCCTTTATATGGCCGCTGTAGTAGATGTCACAAGGACCCACCTTCTTCCGTCCTTGTCCCGTCCATCACATTTCTTGGATTGCGGTGATGTCAGCCTTTACTCTTACGAGGACATCAACCAGCTGGGCAGAGGCACCTTCCCAATTAAGGGTCCGGACATTCCAGGTGCATGCCGTTATTTCGTAGTCCTTTAAACGTTTGCAGGGGTCGTCATCAAAATTGGGGTCTCTCATCCGAGGCTGTTTCGTCGTTTTCATTGGGGGGTGTTTTTATGTGATGGGTCCCAAACCCTACGCACAACCGCATAGGCTATGACCCTACTTAATTATATAAAACAAAGAAAGAAATTCAGTCTAATGAACGAAAATTTAACTTCTTACAAGCAAATACTGATCCACAAGGTCCAGGCTGCAACATATGAAAAGCATACTTCTTAATCGGCTGTTAGTAGTATATGTAGTTTGGAAAACTCCTCAATAAATCTTTATGGATCCACTTTTTTCAATATCGTACACCTAGTATTACTCGGAGCTCGGTTCTCTCAAAGAAAGCATTTCTCACTAAATGAGTAACGCTACATAAGGTTTAAAGAATATTTAACGATCTCGATAGCATAAATGGCCTCGAAATACGAGAAGTATTAACAAATGGAATAATAGAGCGCAAAATCTGTACCAAAAGGTTCTCCGAGTTTCAGAAGGTTTCAATATGACTTCGACTTCCTAAAGGAATAAAAATATGAAATTTTCTGTAGGACATTTTGATTAACTTCTTCAAACCTCAGAAATTAATTGGAAGGGTGAGAAGTAGAATAAGATGATATATAGAGCTTCTAGCTTCTTACCTTTAAAGGAATACGAGTTCAAGAAACCAAGGAAATTTAAAATAAATTTCTTGTTTAAATACCTCCGAGTATTCCAGCCAAGTGCTTTAGAAGTGTAAAATTAAAGCATTTAGCACAACTAACCGCCGAAAATGGCTTAACAGCTCCCCACAAGGATTAGTGAAGATAGTGAGGACGAAGACACTGTTGTTTTAAGTAGCGCTCCATAAACACAACGCAGTGCGGAAAGTGAACTCGTAATTCCACGGCAGTCACTAAAAGTCGCTGCAAAGTTTCGCACGACCGCCTTGCCATTTCCTGCTTACGGCAGGTGTGTGAACACGAAATCGGTCGAAATACCTGCAGAAATGTTCATGTATGTATGTATGTATGTGTTTGTGAAGGGAAAGCATATAGTAGAACTAAAGTATATATGTGTATGGTCGTGTAACTCGAAAAATGTATGATTTACGACTATGTTGGCACGTTTCATGATATTCAAAGTTCAACCAAGACACACAAGCCCACACACAAGCCCACACACAAGCCCACACACATAATGTTGTAGATGAGCGCAGATAACTGGCAAAGTCTTTAGTAAAAATTAGTGAAGAGTTTCTGCAGCACGTTTGGTGAAAGCATTTTAAGAAGTTCAGATATACTACCTTGATATACATGTATGCTACATATGTACATATAGGAGTAAGAGCTCTTCTGAGAAAGAAAACATGTTTTGAGTTGTAAAATTTCATATTTTCGAATTAAAAGGAAATTAAATACGGAAGAACACGTTCTTTATTCAAATTCTAGAGAAAATATGGTATGTGATATATAGGAAGTTCCTCGAAAATTAGATTTGCAATTAGTATTTGGTATTAGAAAAATTAATTTATATTATAACTCACATACATAGCTTTAAATTTCAATAAGAAATCTAGCTTAATAGCCGTGATATCGATTTAAAGACAACTGATATAACAGAAACCAGTCTCATACTGATAAGGGTTATCGATTAATTTCGATTGCTGAGACCCAATAATTTACTCCTACTTCTGTAAAGTGCTACACAATCTAAGAGCAGGTGTAAGGTAGTTTCTGCCTCCAAGTCACAGAAGCCATACGTTTCTGATGAGATCATGCCCAGGTTGTGTAGGTGATACTTAAGCTAAGGGTTCTGGGTTCTGGGCCAAGCTGCCGATCGCGCTGGTTCATCAACCGCGCTCGATGTTAACCTCCGCTGGAATATACAAGGGAACATGCTCATTGGCACTGAAAGTGCCCACCACTCATGCCAATTCTGCGAGTGTCGTCAGCGCCAACCGGACATCCTGCCTCAGGTAGGGGAGGGTAGTGATCCCTGCGATGCCTTCTCCTTCTGTGGGCCACTGCTATGGGCCTTTTACGCTCAGGCTCTGCGCGGTTGACCTCCTTAGCGGTCCCTTCGGTGGGGTTCGATTCTGCTCGAACTTGCCTAGTACACTTTTTCCCTCTCTAGGATGCTAGTGGTAGTGAATTTCCTACCCTGCCGCTGCTCGTAGACGGTACGTCGTCGTCCTTCGCATACTATTCAAACAGCGAACGTTCCTCTGCTGTCAATGCATCCAAAAAGCGAGGTTTCCTTCTCCAGCTGGGTGTACTCTTGGCGCTGTCTGTCATTATTAGAAAGGTTTGACCGATACCGATCTGAAGATCTTTCACCAACTTTTAGCTCTAAGCAACGCTGTGATTGAAATATTTCTTATTATAAACCAAATTCGATATGATGTCGATGCACTGAAGAACTATATTTCATATATGGATGTTAGCTCCAAGATATGTATCGATTGTATACATTTTAGGAAGGAGGTTTCAATATATCACCAAACCACATATGTTCTTCTGTGCAAAATTTTAGCGCATATTTCTTGAACGAAAACTTCGCATCTTTTATGCTCATTGATTTTATATTTCTATTATCTTCTTTTAACACTTATAGCTTCTCCTTCCTCTTCCTCTTCCTCTTCTACTTCTTCTTCTGCATCCTCTTCTTCTTCTTCCTATTGAAAATGTTTTTTAAGCATTTAGCATTTAGCACTTTGCACTTTAACTCTCTTGGTGGTCTCATTGCAATCAATTGGCGCACAGCAATTGTCGTCCTCCCACGGTGAATGTCCTTTGTGCGCCAAGTGTGAATTCCTTTCAACGGCAGTCAGTTACGTTTGTGTGTGGGTGTGTGTTTAGACACACCTAAACATGCAATTACAAATGTGTATAATAGTCTCGGGCGTATTGTCACTTTCAAAAGTTTGGCAATAAAATTTGTGTTAAGTGATTTTATGGTCTTTAATGTGAACATTGTATAAGAGAAACGCATGAATATACATATATATAGCTGGTATATATGTTCGTTTGTATATTTGCATTTAAGAGTTTAAAATATGTAAACCGACGTGAATTGCCAACTAATTGTTGGTGAATAAAATATATGGATACTTCTACAGTTGTTTGTTTGTATGTTTATCTAGCTATTTAAGAAGCAATATTTATTGAGCGTAAAATAGAATTTGAATTCATGAGATATTAAAGACCGGTAGCTTAGTGCAAAAATTTTAAACAATTTCTTAAATATATCAACAAGTATTTCTCAATTAAAAATATAAAATTATTTGTTTAATGAAAAAAAAAAATTAAACAAAAATTTTCAAATAACAATATAAAATTATTTTTTCTTGAAAATTAAAAAAAAAATATTTAATATTAAAAAACCTTTAATGAAAAAATAAAACAAGATTAATATTTTTTAACAACAATTCCAAAGAAATATTGCAAATATAAAAACATTATATAAAAAAATACTTAAAATATATTTTAAATACTACAATAAATTAAAAAAAATTAAATACTTAATATTTAAAAAACATTTACCAAAAATTAAAAAAAAAACAATAAATTTTATCTTAACAACACGTCAAAAGATATGTTTCAAATCTAAAAACCTTTAACAGGTATAACAAAAAAGTAACCAAAAATTAAATTTTTAATATCACAATAAATCATATTTAAAGATATTTACAAAAAATAATGTTTTATCTTTTTTAAAACATTAATACATATATTAACTAATTTTTATTAAGAAAAAAAAACAAAAAAAATTCAAATTTTATAAACTTTTAACAAAATAAGAACAAATTTTTTAAAAATTAATCCAAAATATCAGAAAGTCGAAAAGTATTTTTATATATCGATGGCTTAATATAGAAAAGGCGTATCTACACTTTTCGTTACTTTTCAGGAGAAGGAAAAAACTGAATAAAACCTTAAAAACTTAAGACGCAAAAAACATTTATATTGCAATTTTTATTCAAAACAGGTAACAAATTCAATTGTGGTATAATTTTGTTATTATTTTTAATTTCTTTGAAGTTATTTGAGATAGGGCTTTATGTTGTTATTGTAACTTCGAATGAGTTAGGGCTTTTTTTATATGACTATAAATCCGTTATTTACGATCATAGCCCACAAATTTTTTAAGGGGAGGAGTATTTGACAGTGGTCTACCAGAATACATTAAAAACGCGATTTCGAAAAAAATGTAGATACGCCTTTTCTATATTAAGCCAACGATATAATCAATACAATATTTTTTAACGTAAAGCAGGTTTAAGGGGTTATATACAGTTGGAATTTTCAAAAAATCGATTTTTTTTATTTCATTTTCTTAATGTACATATATTTAAGAATACACACAGAAAATTTCATATCGTTCCGGTGAATATTTTCAAAGTTACAAGAAAATGAAAAATTTGAAAAGGCGTTTCAGAGTGCTTTTAAGTACAAGGTCCAAACTTTAAACGCGTTTTTCTCAAAATGGTGTTTTCAAAGTCAAACATTACTCGAAAACGGCTAGACCGATTAGTCTCAAATTTTAACACGACCTTCTTAAATATATTTTTTAGTAATTAATCGTAGATTTTTTCTCTCCGATAAATATTTTTTTTTTTATAAACAATTTAAGGCCGAAATTTCGGTGAAAAATCGAGTTTTTTTTTGAGAAACCGCCATTTTGTCAAAAAATTTTATTTTGCTTATTCCTTCGATTAATTACTAGATTTAACATTATTTTAACGAAATCTGTTTGGTTTTTTAATTTCGGATGATCCAGTTCCGAGATATAGTGGTCACCGCAAAACGTCTTTTTTGAGAGGAGCTCCTGGAGATCAGCTGTAGCTCTTTTTCAAATAAATATTTTTACTAAAACTAAGTCTTAAAATACAGTTAAAAGATACCATAATATATGTATAAATTTTTGGATCAATAAATTAAAAAGTTTTCTCAGAAAAAATTCTGGAAAATTCACTTTTTTTCGGCCGTCTAACTGCATATAACCCCTTAATTTAAAAATGTAAAAAAAAAAATCTAAAAATATATTATGAATCTTACAAAAAAAAATTATATACAATAATACAAACAAAAATATGTTTGTAATAAAAAGTTATCAGAAAAGATGAATAAAAAATTAAAAAAATATTTAAAACATGTAAGGAAGGGCTAAGTTCGGGTGTAACCGAACATTTTGGTATAAAGTCCATTGAAAGTTGGACACCCTCATATTAGTTATATTGGAGTTAGGTGAAGTTATAACCCGATTTCATCCATTTTCGGCACAGACACATATTATTAAAAAAAGATATTCCCTCTGAAATTCTTTAAAGTATATGAAAGACTTACCCATATTTTCAGTAAAAAAACATTAGAAGCACTGAAGTCCTCATGTTCGATATACAGGGCCTTGAAAAATTATCGTCCGTTAGAAGAGCTATGTATACTATAAATGCAGTAAATGCAGTACAGTAGCTTACAAGTGCTTACTAATATATATTGTAAAGTAAATGATTCAGATCGACTTCAAAGTTGTGGTATACGGGAAGTAGGCGTGATTGTGAATCGATTTGGACTATTTTCACAACATATCATTGGCATGCAAAGAAAATATCAAAAAACAAATTTCATTAATATTGGTCGAATAGTTTCGGAGATATGGTTTTTAACCATAAGTGGGCAGAGCCCCACCCATTTAAAATTTTGTATACCAATTTGAGTGCAGCTCTTCCGTACCTTCTTTAAAATGAAATTTAACGTAGCCCTTACTGAATTAAATAATTTTTAGTAGTTTTCAACATAACCTTTGTATGGGAGGTGAGCGTAGTTATAATCCGATTTCCTCCATTTTTGGACTGTATAAGGTAGTACGATGCTAGGAAGCTATATCAAGCTTAAGTAGTTTACTAGATATGTACAAAATCTTAGTAGGGGGTGGGGCTACGCCCACTTCTCAACAAAAATTACATCCAAATATGCTCCTTGGTAGGGCTATCCTTTGTACCAAATTTTACTTTTATAACTTTATTTATGGCTTAGTCTTAATTTTTACTTAAGTTACAGCTTGCACAGCGGACGGACGGACGGATAGACAGACATCCGGATTTGAACTCCACTTTTCACTTTGGTATATCTAACTCGTTTAGTTTTGGGTGTGAACAAAACTATAATACTCTCTTAGCAACATTTGTTGCGAAAGTATAAAAATCTGTTTTTATTAAATACAAAAATTAAAAAAAAAATTATATTGTTATAAATTTCCTTTTCTAAATGCCATTTATTTTCTAAATTGGTGAAAAAAATAGTTTAATAGGTATAAGTAATTTAAATACAAAAAGAAATTTACAAAATTATAATTAAAATATGTTTTGAATTTTTGCAAATTTTTTATAAATCTTAAAAGAAATATATATTTACAAAAGAAATTTGTATATAAATCATTAAAAATATATTTTTCATAAGAATGGCTTTTGAAAAAAATGATCAATTTCATTGTTTCAATTTAATTTTAATTTTTCATATTTCTTTCCAGTGAATTTATGGCAATAAAAATAGTAATTTGACCATAAAAATGATAAAAACAAAAATCGTATACTTACACACGTTAATCTCTTGCTGTTAAAAAAAAATGTCTTTCAGCTTTAGAATTAAAAACATGTACAGAGCATTCGTGTAAGCACCTCCGATAATCTGTGACAAGGTCACGCTCTCCTCCAAATTCGATTAACAGATTCCCCGAATTTTAATTTTCAACTAATTGTTGATACTCTATTTCGCATATAAAATTTAATTAGGCCATTATTAGTGATAATAAATAAATATGAATTACATAGAATACAATATATTCTTAATTTATTATCAGTAGTTACACTGGATTTTGCAGAAGCGAGTTTACTTGTTTGCTGCCAGAATTCGGTCTCAACAGTTTGTTTTGTCACACAAAACCGGGTAGTAAGATCCTACCTGTGCTGAAACTTTGCGTTCATTCAGTTAGAAAATCCAAATTATTATTATTTTTTGTGTAATCTTCGAACTATAAAAAGTACCTGAGATGCATTGTAAAGTCGCTCTAATTTGTTTGCTGAGTATAACAGCGATTAATGCACATGTAATACCTCGTTTTAATCATTCAACCTACCACTCACAAGCCGAACGAGAACTACAGTCGTCAAGCATCGAGAAACCTTGTAAGTATACATACTTTTTTTCTAGCATTTTAGATGTCGTTATAAAGCTTTATTCACTGTCTTTAAGTACGTCATTTGCTGCACTCCTTCAAAAATTACGGCAAACCAAAGTTATTATCAAATGGAAGCTTAGGAAGCGAACAACTTGACTGGCTGAACCGCAACGAAAGCTCAGTCGCTGATAATGTGATAAATATACAGCAAACTATTAACGATTTCAGGAACAAATTGAAGCGTTTTGCTGCGACTTTAGCACTACAAAACAAGGCAAAAACTAGAGTTGTGCGTAGTACTATCGCGCTTAATCTTGGAAAAGTTGAAAAAGACTCCACAGACGGCGAGAGAACTGCGAATAAAGAAAAATTGATGAACATTCTATTAAGCGTCTTTAAAAAAGATTCCACAGATAGCGAGAGCACTGCGAACAAAGAAAAATTGAAAAATCTGCTTTCAAGCATCCGTGAAGAAGATACCACAGATAGCGGTAGCACTGGAGATGAAGATGGGGATGAGGAAGAAATGAGAAAATTTATTTCAAGCATCTTTGAAGATGAAATCACAAACTATCTGCCAAACATCATTCACGAAGAATTAGAATCGCATCTTCCGAGCATTCTTGAAGAATCATTTTTAAATATTATTTCAAACATCTTTGACGAAAATTCCACAGATACTGACAGTGATGAGGAGGAAACAACATGGACAGATGTTATTAAATGGATTTTGGCCATTTTAAATATCGTAACGAATGCATAATAAAATTCTGGAAAACAAAAAAGTACCGTGTTGTTTTCTTTTAAATTTCATCGAATTCTTTGTTAACAACAATTATATTTTATTAATAATAAATAATATAAAAAATAAAGCAAAAAAATATTGTTTATAATACATGCTCTGGACAAGATATAGTCCGATTTCGACAATTTTTCCACAAGTGGTACCACACCTCAAATACAGGGTGTAAAGTTTTATTCCGCTATCTCCATTGGTTCTTAATGTTTATATAATAAAGTGAATGAGTCAGTTGGATAACAAAATTTAGTTATATGGAAAGTGGGCGTGGTTGTGAACCGACTTCGTCATTTTTTCATATATGTCCTCAGGGTGTCAAGAAAATCTTATAAACCGAATTTCATTGAAATCGGTCGAGTAGTACCTGAGATATGGTTTTTGACTCATAAGTGGGCTATGTCACAAACATTTTTAATTTTGTAAAAAAATCTAAGTGGAGCTTCTTTCTGCCATTTCTTCTGCAAAATTTTTGGTAGTTTGATCCTCTATACTAAATTTCAATATTTTAACTTTATTTAAAGCTTAGTTATAACATTTTATGTGTTTTCGGTTTTCGCCATTTTGTGGGCGTGGCAGTGATCGGATTTCACCCATTTTCAATAGCAGCCCTCTGACGGTCCCAAGGAACCAAGTTTCGTCAAGATATCTTAATTTGTATTCAAGTTACGGACGGACGGACACACAGACATCAGGATTTCAACTCGTCTCGTCACCCTGATCATTTTGATATGTATAACCCTATATCTAACTGGTTTAGTTTTATGACTTACAAACAACCGTTATGTGAACAAAATTATAATACACTTTTTAGCTACTTTATTGCGAGAGTATAATAATAAAGAAATAAAAGTCGGTCTTTCACTTATACATGCATATATACAGATTACAATCCAATATTAGAATAGTGTTATTGTTATTGTTAAAATAAAGTAAAATTGTTTGTCAGCTTAATATATTTAAGTATTATATATAACAGTTCTTTGAAATATTTAAAACAACAACAGCATTAAAACAATCAAATATATGCGAGAAAAGGTCAAATTATAAATGATTTCAATGGGTGGCAGTTGCTCATATTGTGGTTTACACACACACTCCAACACCCATGGCATTTAGGCAACTGATAAAGCAACCGCATTCAGCGAACAAATTCCGAGAATCTGCATATGAGTTTTGAGAAAAGACAAGTTCACGCTCTTCTGCATGATTTATTAACCGATTCTCAGAATTTGGGTTCCATGGCATATAAAACATAGTTTTACAATTGGATCACAACCACGCCTATTTTCCATGTTAAGTAATTTTGATCCCAACAATCTCTTGGATATTTCAAGACTTAACTTAGCGGTAATAGTACCTAGAATGTGTGTAAACTCTGGAAACAAGAATGGTTCGAATCGGTTCAAATACTCTTCACTCTTCAGTTCGTTTTAGGTCAAATGTGTATATCAGACAATATCTTAATAAATCACACTACTTCATATGGTTTTAGGCACTATGACCGACAAGACTTTACTGGTCTTGACCAGGACTAAGACCAGTATTAACAACAGTAGAATGGTAAGTGCCCAACAATTGGGATTATAAGTGAAAACTTCCAATGGTTCTCCTTCCAAGGGACCATACTATCAAAAGGGTAAACTTTGACCGACGATTCAGGGACGGACAGATCTAAGACAGCCGATGGTTTAGGTAGTGTGTTAACGTGACCATGCCTCAAGTTCTCTGTTGCTATAGGACAATTTTCAAGCATTTTTCAAGCTGAGGTCTATCGGATCTTCATTGTAATTGATCGACATGTTTTTAAAAGCCGTCAACAAGAATAGCAATGGACAAGTAGAAACCGCTGCTGCCTGCATTTGCAGGGAATTTGCCATTCCAAACTGTTTCTCGGGGGATATAACCAGAAAAGATTTAAACAATTAATAGCGCTCCCTAGAAAAAAACTGAGACAACTAGTTGCATTTTACACTGGCCACTGCACAAATTAGGAATCTTCTTGTCGGATCAGTGCCATTTCTGTGATCTATTAACGGAGACACCTGAGCACTCACTGCTTGACTGCCCGGCGATCGCAAAGAAAATGAATCAGTTAATAGGGGGCTCTGTGTTCCCAAAGTGTTAGTATAGCGTCCATTAGCCCTGAGGTACTGCTAAGCAATATTAAAGCGACAGGGTTAGATCGTATATTGTGATGACCTTTATTTGTCAGCTTATTACAATTGATATATGTCAGTTGGTACCGAATAATAATAACAAGTAAGGAAATACTAAGTTCGTGTGCAACCGAATATTTTATATATATATTCGTCATAAAGTCCAATAGAATAACGAAAGTCAACATATATAGTAAATGAGGGCTGAGGTAACCACCAAGGTACACTATATCGAACACAATATGCCCACTTAATTTTGTTAAGATATCTCACATATTAACCGATAATGCGGTATAAAGCACACGGGAAGTTTGATAATCCGTATATAAGGTATGTGGGAACTAAGGGAATTTGTGACCCGATTTTAATAATTTTTGGAACAGAAACTATTAGAAAAGACAAATTTGCTTTGAATTGCATTAAATATAGATATTTACCGACATTTTCGGTAAAAATTTCTCTGAGTTCTTCATGTTCGATATCCGGGACTTTGAAAAGATATAGTCCGATTTCGGCAATTTTTCCACAAGTAAAGCCACAGGTGATATATAGTATTTGTGTAAAGTTTTATGCCGCTATCCTCATCACTTCCTTATGTATACATTATAAAGTGAAGGAATGAGGTGGAATTCAACATTGACTTCTATGGGACGTAGTCGTGGTTTTGAATACTGGTAAATGTAAATTATGTGGAATTCGATATGCGTGTATGTAATTTATTATCAGCATTTATAATCAACATTTATACTGGATTGTGCTGAACCGAGTTTTCTTGTTTGCTGACAGAGATCAAACTCAACAGTTTATTTTGTCACACAAGGCCGAGTAGTAAGATCCTAGCTGTGGTGATACTTTACAGTTATTCATTTATAAAATCAGAATTATTATTTTTTTTTCGTAATTTTCGTACCATAAAAAGTAATTGAGATGTTCTATAAAGTCATCCTCGTTTTTTTGTTGGCTATAACAGCGATTAATGCGGCCATATCAATCCCAGTCGAGTTGTCAAGAGAATGGGAAGATCCATGGCGAATTGATAACGATTTCAGTCCCAGTAGGTACCGTATTGAAGAAATGAGAAACAGGCTTAGAGCAAAGTTAGCAGAAGAAAAAGATCCCACTGAAAGGAAAATTTAAAAATCTTCTATCAAGCAACCCTGATGAAAATTCCACAGTTGACGAGAGCACGGTGAATGAAGAAAATTTGTGAAACCTATCTTCAAGGATTGTTCAAGAAGTACTTTTAAATATTCTTTCAAACATATTTGGAGAGGATTCCACAGATAATGACATTATGGACACAATGGAACAATATTATTTATATCGCATCGAATTTAGAATAACATTTTGCTACCATAAAATTACCAAATTAACCAATTTACCAAATGTTTTTCCTTTTTGAAAACTAAATTAGTCAATTTCATTGTTTCATTCATTGTTATCAAAAAATAATATTTTACTAATAATAAAGAATATACAAAAAAAAAAAAAAACAACAAAAATCGGTTTTTCACTTATACATATAGTAATATAATATAAGAATAGTGTTGTTGTGGTTTTTGTATTAAAATAAACTAAAATCGTCTTTCAGCATAAGTAATAAAAATACATATGCATTTACATATATATTACAGTTCTTTGAAATATTTACAACAACAACAGCATTAAAACAATAAAATATATGCGAGAAAAGGTCAAATTATAAATGATGTCAATGGCTATCAGCTGCTCATATTGTGGTTTACACACACACTTCAACACCCATGGCATTTAGGCAACTGATAAAGAGTGGTTTAACTACTGGAATTCCCGCATACTGACTAAGACGTGAGCAATCGCATTCGGCAAACCAATTCGGGGAATCTGCAAATGAATTTTGAGAAAAACTTGACAAGTTCACGCTCTTCTGCTAAACTTATTAATCGATTTTCAGAATTTTATGGGTTTTGGGTTTAAGCTACTTTTGATATTTCGCTCTCTCATAGCTACGCAGTGAAAGTAACGTATACAACGGCACATCTTTTCCTCGGTATATAAAACACAGTTTTATAAACGGGTCACAACCACGTTCATTTTCTATACTATGTCGTTTTGAAACTTGTAAATTCCCATCACAATGGTGTACAGAAAAATCTACTAACTGAGTTTACAGTTTGTTTAAGGCCATATATGTATATCAGAAAATACGCGAAATATCTTAATAAAAACACACTACTTCATATGGTGGTAGGCACTATGACCGACAAGACTTTACTGTTCTGTAAAAAATAGAATGGTAAGCGCCCGGTGGAAAGCTTCCAATGGTTCTCCTTCCAAGGAATGATATTATGAAGAGGGTACATTTCGAGAGACGATTCAGAACAGTTCTGAAAAATAATAGGGAATGGGAGGAATCATATCTCAAGAAATTCAATACACATCCAACAAAAGTACTCCGACGAGCTAAGGCAGTCCCCGGGTTAACGGGACTACACCTCAAGTTGTCTGTTGTATGGGACAATTCCCCAGCATTTTTCAAGTTGAGGTCTATCGGATCCCTGTATTGCAGTTGATCGACATGTTGTTAGAAGCTGTCTACAAGAACAAGTAGAAATAGCTGTTGGCTGCAGAGAATTCGTCACTACAAAGTGTTTCTCGGAAAGATTTAAAAAATTAATAGCGATCCCTTGAGACAACTAGTGGCATTTTACACTGCCCACCGCAGACTAAGGTGCCATCTGCACAAAGTATTAATCTACTCGTCGGATAAATGCCGATTCTGTGATCTAGTAGCGGAGACACTTGAGCACTTACTGCTTAACTGTGCGGCGATCGCGAATAAAAGGAATAGGGGGCTCTGTGTCCCCTAACTGTTAGTATAGCGTCCATTAAATCCGCTCGTAGTTTCTCTTAGTCCCAATATACTGAACTTGAAAATGTTTAACTCCTGTTTGTTATAATAGCAAAGTAATCAATATATCATGTTAATATTTAGTCATATTATTAAAACTAGCATAGAAGCACATTCTAACAAAAATTAGCAAAATCGGTCTGTATCTGCGCCAACGCTCCATATAACTTGTACATACATACATATATCGAGTTCCGGCAGTTCGGTTGTTTTAAGATTATTTTCTAGTAGAATTTCAAAGGTAACTTAATTAATGATAAATGAAATATTGGTATCCAAATAATTATAAGTATCGCTTCATAAATTCGGTATTTAATGTGTACCGATTTCCGGGATTATAGTAATATGTAGTTCTAATTATTCGCGACTTTGTTGTTTATTTACAACCGATTTAGTAATGTTCAATTTGTTTTTTAAAAACATTTTAATCAACAAGAGAGATTAACAAGATCGAGAGATGGAGTGCTGCGCTCTCTGCAAACACTTTTGGTGGTTTTTATAAATAAAAGATTGAGCACTTTCTCAATTTCGCACTAAGCGATAATAAATATAAATATATAATTCTATAGATTCCATTGTATTTCATTATTACTTATCAGCAGTTGAACTAAGCTGACCTTAATATCGATTGTACCAAAGCGACTTCACTTGCTGGCTGTCAGACTACAGACTCGACAGTTTATTTTGTTACACAAGACCGAGTAGTAAGATCGTGCTGCGTCGCAATTCTACAGTTATTTAATTTAATTTTATTTTTCAATTAATTTAATTAAAAATTGAAAAATTTTGGTTTTTGTAATTTTCGAACTTTAAACAGAACTCGCGATGTACTGCAAAGTTGCTCTCGTTTTTTTGTTGGGTCTAACAGTGATTAATGCAAGCGTCATTGCGCGTGTTAACTATCCAACTTACCAGTCAGAAGCGCTGCGAGATCTACATTTACCATTAGGTGTCGAGGAACCATGTAAGTAAACATACTTTTTTCTAGCAGTGTAGACTTTGTTGTAAAGCTTTGTTTTCTGTCCTTAAGCACGCCATTTATTGCCACCCTTCGAAGATTATGGCGGTGCACGTTTGTATTCTAATGGAATATTCAGAAGCGTACAACCCGACGGGCAGTTGCCGAATGAAAGGCAAGAGATTGACAAACAATTTGAGCCGCAGCAGTATCCATACGATGTGGTTAATGGCATATTACCGAAGGTGCAGGAGCCCACCGATTTCCAACCGCTCGAGCAGCAGATAACCCAAGTCGCTGACAATGTGAAAAATACACAGCAAACTGTTAATGATTTCGAAAATTATTTGGAGGGTGTAGCCGCGGCTTTAGCACCGCAAAATAAGCCTAAAAATGGAGTTCTACGTGTTACTATGGACTTGGCGCCCGAGCTTGGAGAAGTGCCAATTAATGGTTTAGCTGAAAAAGACTTCGCAGATAGTGTTTCAAGCATACTTGTAGGAGATACACCCACAGCTAGCGAAAGCGCAAAGGTGGATAAAGAACTTGACAAGTTTCTTTCAAGCTTGTTTGGAGAAGTACCAAACGAGCGCGAAAGCGCAAACAAGCACCAAGAATTCGTAAATATTGTTCAAAATAAAAATCTAGGTACCTTTGATGACAATATCATTGAAGAAGATAGCGCAAAATATGAAAAACAATTGGAAGATTTTCTTTCAGGCATGATGGAAGAAAAAAACGGTAGCTCAAATAAGGACCAAGAATTCATAGATTTTCTTCAAAAGATTCTTGAAGAAGATAACACAAAAAGTGAAAAAGATATTCTAGGTTCCTTTGATCGCGATGTCCTTGAAGAAGAAGAGAAAGAATTGGATCACTTTCCTTCAAGCATGACTGAAGAAGACTCCACAGATAACAATAGCTCAAAGCTGGAACAAGAATTCGAAAATATTCTTCAAAAGATTCTTGAAGAAGACATTGCAAACAACAAAAAACGATTTGAAAATCCAAATTCCTTTGATGGAAATATCTTCGAAAAAGAAGAAAAAGACTTGGAAAATCTTCTATCAAGCATGATTGAAGCAGATATTGCAAACAACAAAAAAGAATGGGAAGATAGCGCAAATAATGAGAAAGATTTGGAAAATCTTCTTTCAAGCATACTCCGTGAAGACAATACAGATAGCAATAATGCAAAAGATCTTAGTCAAAAAGCAGATAAACATAATGACGATGAAGAAAAATTCGATGAATCTTTGGACTCTTACTTAAATAAAATATTCGCTGCAGAAGCTCGCCAAAAAGCAGATAAACATAATGATGACGAAGAAAAATTCGACGAATCTTTGGACTCTTACTTAAATAAAATATTCGCTGCACAAGCTCGGGTAGTAGAAGAAGAAGAAAAAGGTGAAGAAATAGAGCAAACAAGCGCTGATTCATTTGATGAAGATTTAGCAGAACTAGAAAGGAATAATTATTTAAATAGTATATTTGCTTCGAGTCCAACATTGAATGATGATTATTTCATTCGTTAAGAATTAAAATATATAACAAAAGCTTACTGTAATCGATACATTTAATTTACACCATTTAAAAGCTTTACTTAAATCTCAAATAAATATATTTGCATTTAAAGAGTATAAGACTCTTATTTGACTTAAAAGCATTTTAATAGGAATATCTGATTCGAGGAGGAAAGTAAAGTAAAGAAGTGAGTTAACACGAAAGAACTTCGAAAGCTCTGACTTAGCTTTAGTCAGCTGATTTGTGGTTGAAGGTGTTGTAATCTTTGTCTTGATGGTAATCACAACCCTTGACAGGTCTAACAAATCTTCGGCTGTATATTCTTATATCTGATATGAGAAGCTCAATCCAAACTTGTGATTTTAAAATCACTCCATACAGCGCCAACTGTCAGCAGCATAGTAGTGAAATTTCTAAAGAATAAAAAGTGATTTGTCGTCTAAACTAAATGGCGGTCAACGTACCGAATGCATAGAGCGCATTATAATATGTTAGCCAATTAAAATCTCAAAGAGTTAAGAAAGTCATATTAAGTTTTCTGGCGCCGAAAATTCCAAAGAACAGAAACAAAGCCAAAAGATTTTAAATGGATTCACCTTGAAATTGGTTTGTTTGAAATTTTCGTGTGAACAAAAACATTTTTGGCGAGATTGGCCAATAATACAGAAATTATTATAGTGGTAGTGTGGTAGAGCGAGAATGAGGTTATGCCAAGTTCAAGTGGTTAAACAAAGCTGATTATAGGCGGTTAACAGCGTCAGCAATGCGGGTGCTTAAATTAATAAACTGTTGGCTGAAGCAAATTAAATTGCTGTGGCCAATTTATTTCTTTTTCGGTACTAAGTTGTTGGGCATTTGCGCAGGCTTCCTTTTCACCGTTATTTCGCTCATTGCTGCTCATTAACGGTATGTTGACATAATTTTTACGAAGGTGTACAAGTCATCAGGCCATGAAATGAGTTTTGCACATTTCTAAAGCCACATAACCACACACTTTTCTTTGGACCAGCACTTTTCTC
Organism: Zeugodacus tau; assembly: GCA_031772095.1. NCBI lineage: Eukaryota > Metazoa > Arthropoda > Insecta > Diptera > Tephritidae > Zeugodacus > Zeugodacus tau. Next base: position 67,371,735 of record CM062652.1, on the reverse strand, counting down.
TCGGGTTTTCGGTTATTTGATTGTGACAAAAAATTATACCGAAGCCATGACAAATTTATCTTTCATTTTATTTCAACTTTAATTACTTTTTTGTATGCCGTTATAGGTGGGACATGGCAACCAGCTTTGAACTTGTTGAAAAAGTTTTGATTTGAATACGCTTCTGTGGACATAAAAGGACATTGGTTACTATGTTGGTGTGCTGGAAGCTTTCAAGTTGTATTAAGGGAGTTTTTACTTTCATACCGATAAGTCATTTGATAAGTAAATAAGTGGTAAATTCTTCGTGAAACTTGTATTTATATAAGAAAGCGATTATTTTTCGAGAGAAGTGCGAGAGATTCGTTACACCAAGTACTTGGGAGAATTCCGAGCTTTTTTGGGATAAAAGCTTTTCAAATTGTATAGACATACCACTCATAGGAAGGAATTTGAAATAATTTTGTAATAATTATTGATGGTTAATGGCAGTTGAAAAGCTATAGATCAACTGAAAACATTTTGTTTAACAAGTTCCGTTATTTTCATTGAAAGATCAGAATAAATTGCCAAAATTCCTGGTGCTAAGATTCGGAAAAACTCTTCAGAGCTCGACATAAATTCAAAAGAATGCTGCAGCTAAGACCTTGACACTGAGAGATATTTATTGGGTTTATGGAAAACGCATATACCGAAAAAAAAGCTAAGCACTTGAGGACTGAAGGTAGTAGGTCTTTCTTCACTTGGTCTATCTAATGAAAAAAGGAAGATATTGAACTTTCATTGCCTACTTAAAGAGCCGAGATGTCTGCATTTGTATTAAGGGGGTATTCTGGTCTAGACGGTATATGTATTTTTTAAACACAAACATTTTTTAAAAAACATTTTTACTATCAATTTTTTATTTTTTAATATAAAAAAAATTTTAAGAAAAAAAAACAAAATTCGTCGAGATACAGGCCGGTGGAGTGGGGGCTTCAAAAAAAAATGTGCGTCCTGGTTGACGTGATATCAACTCTTGTAGAGATCTATACAAAAAACAAGAAGATTCTTCATTAGTAAGCATGTCGTTATAAAGTTGATCATTTTCAAAAAAAAAAAATGGCGTCGACTTGAATTAAAAAATTTTTTACCCGATTTTTTAGACCTTTTCGAAATTTTTTAAAAATACTTCAAATCAAAATTTTTTGAAATCCAAGGCAGACACGATAGAGCATTGTATAAAGAAGATATATACCAAATGTCAAAGGAATCGGTTGAATAGAACTTGTGATATCACAATGTCAACCACCTCAAAAAAAGTAGTTTCGAAAAAACGCGTTTAAAGTTTAGGAGATCGCTCGGCCGGCTCGGACGCGACGTCACAAAATCAGCTGTATCTCCGAAAATAAGTCGAATTTTGAAAAATCCTTCCAAGGTCATATTTTTGAAAGTCTAAACTTTCAAAATATGCATCGATTTTTTCGAAAACCTAGACCAGAATAGCCCCTTAACGAAAGCTTTATTTTATATTGTAAAATCCCGAACTGCATATATTGAAGTAAAAATAGAGCTCTTAAAGCTAGAATGAGCACACACTTTTTTAGAGTTCATTTTCAGTTCTCATCAAGCTAATTATTTGAAATCCAACCTTAAGTTTCATCTCCGGGTTAATGGTAACTAGATTGTATCCTCAGAAGCCTTTTAAGGATTCCAAATTTCGGCTCATGTTGAATATATAATGGTAAGAGATAGATTTTCGTAGGTCAGAATTGTACAATAAGTTCCAATTGAACTTCAATATTCAATTGATCAAAGTCGCATTTTTATATTTATATTAATCTGAAGGCTGATCGGCCTACTTAAATTCAAAACTGGATCCTATTCGGTGTGGAACTCCGTTATCACCGTTCTTAAATAGCTCAGTAATCGGCTTTTGAAGCTTTATAATCTCATTAATGACTTACTACTGAAACTAACACTAGATCGAAGCAAGATCTCTCTTTCTATCTTTCCTCTTTATATTATCTATCTCCTTTTCTCTCTCTCTTACTCTATCTCTAATCCTTCTGCAGCTGAAGCTCTCTGTAGTCCTTCCTTCAGCGATTGTCATCACTGTCGAGTGCTTCACCATATAAAAGTTGAATGTGAGGAAGTTGGAATTATGTCGGAGAATTCTTTGAGAAGGTGACATATATACCTTATATTTCACTGTCTTTCACATATTCTTTCTGACTTTTCTTATTAGTGCAAGATTTGACATACATAAAGGGAATGAAAGGAAGCAAATCTCACTCTTCAACAACCGTTGCGGTCTCTCAATCAAATCCTCAAATTGATTAATTTCTGAAAATAATTAAAAAAGTACGTTTTGGTTAAAAAATACTAGACATTAATCATATCTGTACATTCCTATGTGATAGTGAGCACATCCAAGAGTTGAAAGCTCGGGTCTTCGTGAGAAATATGTTTCCAAAACAGTATACTCATATGCATTTAATGTGAAATTCGGACTTAATCGAATATTAAATATAAAATTACTGATAATAGCTGCATAAGCAATGAAAATTCCAGTGAAAATACTGAAACCATTATATTGACGCAGTTTAAAGTCGTTGAGAATGAACTTCATTTACGCGTAGCTTTTCGCTTCAATTACAAATGTGTGAGTGCGCACAAAGCGGTAAAGTTTTGTAATTTTTTATGTGTATATATAGTATATGTATTATATATGCATGTGTGTGTGCTGTGCACATGAAGGCATCCCGCTGACAATGAAAATACTTTATGCGGAAAATTTGTGTGCGCTCGTCATCATATCGATGCCAATCAAATGCAAAATATTTATGATTTTTTGCAGTGAAGGCAACACCACGCCGGCGACTGGTTGCAGCAACTGCACGCAAATACACACACACACACATATATATATATATATATATATAAATTATATATGTGAGAGAGAGAGAGAGCAGTTTTTATTAAATTTTATATATAGAGAGAGAGAGAGAGCAATTTTTTTTTAAATTACAATGAAGCGCAATCATACACACCAAGCGCTGAGCGTTGTTTTCGCTGCTTCGACTTTCTTTTTTTTATTTTTTTCATATTTTTTTGCTTTTCAACTTTTTCTTTCTTTTTTATGGCCGCCGAAAATCGCAACATAAAAATTTTATAACAATACTAAAATATCTTTTTCACAAACGACCACACGCCGCGCGAGTTGGCATTGACGGGACGGCATTGATGACCGCCAAATGCCCGTTCAATGCAATGGCTACATTACCGCGAATTCCATTCGGAGGCATTCAAATGATTTTTATTTCATGAGATTTATTTCCAATTTTTCCCCAACTTTTTTATTTTTGCTTTTGTTGGCTGCCAACAATGAAGGCATCAAATTGCAAAGGCTTTCAATGAGTCATTCGTTGGACCTTCCTTTTCTTCCTGTTGCATGTGGCAGGCATGCGGTGAAAGCGGTTGGCATACTAGGGTGGTTGAAATTTTGACTATTTTTTTTCTGTTTATTTTTTGGTTTATTATATTTTTTCCTTCATTCTAGTATTTAAAATTTATGTTTTTGTGCATAAAAAAGCAATTATTGCAACCTTAGGGTGGTAGAAAAATGTATATATTTATTTTAAACAAAAAAGTCGGGTTTTGGCTATGAATATCATATTTACAACTCTTAACTAGGCTAATCACAAGCTTTTTTGCAATAGATTTCATAGTAAAACTATTGGTCACACCCTAATGATGTAAATACATTGTATTTTAGGCTCAACAAAATCGAATTTATATTATCGTATTTTTTATAAAAAAAAATATGTGACTAGTTTCAAAAGTGCTCAGTATTGATTACTTTGAGACCAGTAACTTATTTGTTTATTTTAAACAGTTTTAGCTTGAAAGCAAATACTGTGAGTGATTATTAGTGGTATTAATGATAATTAAATTGTATGTCTACATTTTGCTTATAAGTCCAAACTAATTGTAGTTGCAAGCAAAATATTGTAACTAGTTACAGAAGTGACCTATAACGATCAATATTTGATTAGAAGCTTTTAAGATCAGTTTCAATTAATTCTAGATTTGAAGAAATCTATAAGGGATTGCTAAAATAACTAATATTCATAATACATCCAAACACAAGCTTTCGATATCGTACATAACTAGTTACAGAAGTGACCCAAAAAGACCAATAAGTGACCAGTAGCTTTTCAGACCTATAAATCTATAAATTTGTGTAAATATAACTAATATTCAATAATATTTAAACGCAAGCTTTTAATATTATATAACTAGTTACAGAAGTGACCCATATAGAATGAAAAGAAACCGGAAGCTTGGTAATTCAGTATTAAATAACTCAAACTGTGTGAAAAAGCTGTGACGGGACACTAAAGATATTATATGCTTTAAATATAAGGCGTTAGAAACTTTAATCGCAAAAAAAGTTGTAACTAGTTACAACCGTGACCCATAATGATACGGAAAACAAAAACCACCTTATAAATAAATATAGAACGTTTAAAATATATAACTAATATACTCCATTATATAATCATACGTTTTTAATATTAACACGTTGACTGCCAAGGCCATTTTCTGAAAACTGTCCAAAAATGACATTTTGATTTTTTCACATTATATTACTAAAAACTATATTTCTAAATCATTGGTATCATCAAAAATCAAAAATGATGTTTTTTTGATGAGAAAAAGGACCTACGAGTTATCTCGTAGTTGGCGTCTGGGAAAGAACGCTACGAATTATCGCGTAATAGGTAGGTCTTTTTTTTATTGAAATGGTAGAGATGCCCAATCGCAATGGAACAATTTCTATGAACCCGAATATAATTCGAGATTACAATAATGGAATGCCTGGCATTGACCGATCAGATCAAATGATTTCGTACTACTCATCTCTAAGAAAGACTATTAGATGGCACAAAAAGGTTTCACTTCATATTATAGAGATATATATACAAAATGCTCACAGAATTTACCAAAAAGTAACTTCATCTAAAATAAAACTGATAAAGTTCAGAGAAGAATTCGTCTTGGCGTTGATTGGAGATTTTCAACCACTTTAAAAAAAAAAAATAGATCTAAAGAGCTCCATTATTTAGAGTGTTTACCACCAACGGAAAAAAACAGCGTCCGACAAAGCCATGTCGTGTGTGTACCCAAGAAAAAAACGCCGAGAAACGCGTTACTTCTGTCCAGAGAAGCCTGCCCTTTGTGTGGAAAATTGTTTTAAAAACTACCACAAACAATAATATATTGCTTTATTTATTGTGTTTGAGTTAATTTTTCCATTATATTGAATGAATTTTTCCATAAAATTTTTGTTTTTTTTTAATAAAAAAAAGCTCACGGAAGCCAAACCCAAAATTTTTTTATTTCCCAGAAGCCATTTATCGATACTAACACTATTATAATACGGTTTTACTCGTAGCTACTCGGTCTGGAGGTGAATGAGGACAAGACGAAATATCTCCTGTCATCAAGCAAACAGTCGGCGCATTCGCGTCTTGGCTCCCACGTCACTGTTGACAGTCATAACTTCGAGGTCGTAGATAATTTCGTATACCTGAGAACCAGCATCAACAACACGAACAATGTCAGCCTCGAAATCCAGCGCAGAATAACTCTTGCCAACAGGTGCTACTTTACTGAGTAGGCAATTGAACAGTAAAGTCCTCTCTCGACGAACCAAAATCAAGCTCTACAAGTCGCTTATCATTCCCGTCCTGCTCTACGGTGCAGAAGCTTGGACGATGTCAACATCAGATGAGACGACACTAGGAGTTTTCGAGATGAAAATTTTGCGCAAGATTTATGGTCCTCAGAACATAGTTCAGCGAATAAAAAGACAGCGGCTACGCTGGCTAGGTCATGTTGTCCGAATGGACGAAAACACTCCAGCCCTGAAAGTGTTCGATGCAGTACCCGCCGGAGGAAGCCGAGGAAGGGGAAGGCCTCCACTCCGTTGGAGGGACCAGGTGGAGAGCGACCTGGTTACACTTGGGATCTCCAACTGGCCGAACTGCGAAGGAGAGAGAGAGGTGGCGCACTATCGTCGATTCGGCTATAACCGGCTAAACGGTTGCAACGCCAATCACATACATACACAAAATGTGGTAGTTTTCGGTAGTACGAGATAACTCGTAGTTGGCTTCCTGGAAGGGAAATTGGCAGTCAAAAAATATTGTAACTAGTTACAAATGTAACTACTAGTGTACAAAGAGTGATTAGATGGATTTTATTTAAATTACAAATAAATAAATATTTTTTATATAATTTATATTTACCAGACCTTTGTTTTTAATTTTCTAATCATATCTACTTTACTAAACCGTTGCATATATTTAGGCGCATACACTTTACCACAATAACTGTCTGCGATGTTGGCTTAATTAGCATATGACTGCGATTTCCCCATTGTCATTATGCAATTTTCATTTTCATTACTTGCAGCAACAAAAAAACAGCACACGTTGACAGAGGCACATGCATAGATGAATATAGATACAAATACATATATAAACCACACACACATACAAGCTTAAGTTTCATTTGAACTAAAGTGTGCAGTGCGCCTCGTCGAGCATAATTTACACAAAACCCGCCAGGAGATTTTCACTTTTCCACTAATATCAATGCAATTCTGTGGACATAGCCACTGTGACACATGCCAGAGTTAAGTGGGAGGGCGGTCAGTGTTTTCAGCAAGTGCAAATTTCATGTTCATTTTGCTTGACATTGGGGAACACTTTGCACTGCTGTAAAGTGTGGCAAACACAAAGCAAACAAGTAAGGAAGGGCTAAGTTCGGGTGTAACCGAACATTTTATACTCTCGCAATTTATTTATTTAACTTTATTTATATTATGAGTATATAATTAATATTCGTCATATATATTGTATAAAGTCCATTGAAAGTTGGAAACCATAATATTAGGTTAGAAGCACCGAGGTCCTCGTGTTCGAAAACCTATGGTCCGATTTCGGCGATTTTTAGAATGGGGCTGCCACACTATAAACATAGTATTTGTACAAAGTTCTGCACCGATATCCTCACTAGTACATACTTTATATATTGTAAAGTAAACGATTCAGATTGTCTCCAAAGTTCAGGTATATGGGAAGGCGTGGTTGTGAAGCGATTTGGCCTATTTTCACAACATATCATTGGGATGTAGGGAAACTATTACAAACCAAGTTTCATTGAAATCGGTCGAGTAGTTCCTGAGATATGGTTTTTGACCCGTAAGTGGGCGACGCCACGCCCATTTTCCATTTTGTAAAAAAATCTGAGTGCAGCTTCCATCTGCCATTTCTTATGTGAAATTTGGTGTTTCTGACGTTTTTCGTTGGTGAGTTAACCCACTTTTAGTACTTTTCAACCGAACCTTTGTATGGGAGGTGGGCGTGGTTATTATCCGATTTCTTTAATTTTTGGACTGTACTAGGAAGTGACTAAAAAAAACGACTGCAGAAAGTTTGGTTTATATAGCTTTATTGGTTTGGGAGATATGTACAAAAAACTTAGTAGGGGGCGGGGCCACGCCCACTTCCCCAAAAAAATTACATCCAAATATGCCCCTTCATAGTGCGATCCTTCATTCCAAATTTTATTTTCGCCATTTTGTGGGCGTGGCAGTGGTCCGATTTTGCTCATTTTCGAAAGCAACCTTCCTATGGTGCCAAGAAATAAGTGTTCCAAGTTTCATTAAGATATCTTAATTTTTACTCAAGTTACAGCTTGCACAGACGGACGGACGGACGGACGGACGGACGGACAGACAGACATTCGGATTTGAACTCCACTCTTCACCCTGATCACTTTGGTATATATAACCCTATATCTAACTCGTTTAGTTTTGGGTGTTACAAACAACCGTTATGTGAACAAAACTATAATACTCTCTTAGCAACTTTGTTGCTAGCAACTTTGTTGCGAGAGTATAAAAACTGAAGGACTAGTTCGTATATATACAGACAGACGGACATGGCTAAATCGGCTCAGTTCAACATACTGATAATTTTATATATATATATACTTATACCCTGTTCAGGGTATAATTAGTAAGCCGACTAAAGTCTAGTGTCTGATATTGTTCCTATTCCGTCTGTCGGTGCAAGCGATAACTTGAGTAAAAATTGAGATATCTTAATGAAACTTGGAACACATGTCCCTTGGGACTGTGAGAGGGTTCCAAAAACACATAAAGTGCCATAACTAAGCCATAAATAAAGCTATGGTATTAAAATTTGGAATAAGGGATCGCACTATGAAGGGGCATATTTGGATGTAATTTATTTGGAGAAGTGGGCGTGGTCCCGGCCCCAAATCGGTTATTTGTATATATCTCGCAAATCAATGAAGAAATTCAATAAACCAAACTTTCTGCAGTCGGTTCTCCTACGTACCCCATCACACACCATGAAAATAGTTAAAATGTTAAACTTTATGTCGAAATAATGGGTAAATTTGTATGTTATGTAAATACAATTTCTTCAATCAATTGCGAGAGTATAATATGTTCTGTTGCACCCGAACTTAGCCCTTCCTTACTTGTTTTTATTTGAATGTTTTTTGCTATTATTAGTTTCTTGTTGTTGTTGCCTTTGCTTTAGTTGTTGTCATTTTCTTCGTATTGTTGTTTTTATTGCTGGTGTTATTATCATCAGTGTTGTTATTGTTTTTGTTATTTTCGTTTTTGTTTTGTTGTTGTGATTTTGTTCATATTATTGCTTTTGTTACTGTTGCCGTTGTTTTTGTTGTATTTTTCTTCTTGTTGCTTTTATTGGTTTTGTTAGTGTTATTGTTGTTGTCATCATCATTATCATTTTTGTTGTTGTTAATTTCAGCTCACCGCCGCCAATGGGGATCTATTTTGTGGCAAAATGCACTTTGTGCTGCACCAGCACTCGCCTCTATGTGTGGCTGTAGGTGTGTTTGGCGCAGTTCAATATGTAGCTGTGTATCGTACAATCACCAAAGACTGCTAGGTAGCCAACCACCCCATTTGGTACATACAACAATGAGTGCAATAACAAAATTATTCGCAACACTTTGATTTCGGCATTGTGGCCACAGTCCATTGTTGGCGATGATTGTTGTAGCGCTTATCAGGCAGGCTGATTGCCTTTGTGTGGCGAACAATATGTGATGTGTGAGTGTGTTGATTATCGTGTGGTAGTTCAGAGTATATCAAATTTCTCGTGAAAAAACGTTAATGTTTCAATTTTTCATGCTAATTTTTCAATTGTTTCGTAGAATTTATGGTTCTAAGAAGCAATTATAATAAGAATCATTTCTACCTATCGCTTCGATGAATCTCCGTTTTTTATATGAACTAAACGCGAAGCTGATGTCTGTGGCATCTTAAGAAGATGAAGAAGTCACAATTATTGATAAGATGGTTGTGTTGAATTTGAGAAGAATTCCTTATTTTTACGTTCACTAATACCCTTATCTACAGAGGATCTCAATTAGGAGATCGCAGCACCGAGTATCTCATGTCGATGTAGTTAATAAGACCAGATGGTAATAGAAATAGCAAGAGTACCCGTTTTAGTACCGCGTTCGATAGGAAGTGAGGCGAGTAATATCATGCAAAATATAAAGAAACAACAATGATCCAATCCTCCCTAGCCTAAACCTATTGAAATCATATTAACAAAAGATTTCGCCAGAAAAAGATACCTACTATGAACCAATGTCATACTCGTTCTAAAAGAAGATTCAAGATATTCCCAAAGAAATCTAAAAGCTTTTTGATCGGAGATATAGAGACCCGATGGCAACAGAAGAAAACATACCTACAATGAAATACCTGGATCCAATGTCAAACTCGTTCTAAAAGAAGATTCATGGTAATCCCAAAGAAATCTAAACGCTTTTTGATCGGAGATAAAGAGACCAGAAGGAATACGTGAATGTGAGTTTTTGAAAGCAGATAGATTAATATGAATATCAAAAGGTTACAGCGTCTTTTAAGGAAGATATGGGAAAGAAAAAAGAAGCTCTGTTTCAGGTTCCATACATCGTTTGGCTTAGAGCGAAACTAGCTAGAATACTGCGGGTCTATTGGACTATCCTCTGAGCTTTTTAAATACTTCCTCGGGAACTTTCTGGATTTTTATTACAGGCTTGTGTTGAATTCTTCGCTACGTGACTTATTTATGAAGGAGTTGAACGATTTATGAATCAATATTCATTAATGTCGATTGAGACCACCGGTAGCTACATTAACATTAAGATGACGTCTGCACTTGCCACACTAAAAAGTATTCAACTAAAAACATTTTTATTCTGATGGTTGAAGATCTCGTGGCTCTTTTTGAAAAGGCTTGAAACATTATCTACTACTGGTATGCTATAAGGTAAAAGACAGTTCCAACTAATTCGATAGGTCTCTACTACATGAAGGGATCTATACTGTGGGCAAAGAAAAAAGGTTACGGTGGTCCCTTTGAAGTACCGTTATTTGATTACAAGGATCAGTAGGAACTTCACTTTAGCGCCTGTGACGAGAGAAGAAAACTGATAATGATCAATTGTATAACAAATTGAATACGGTATGATTTTGGAGGGCCTGGTATTTATCATCTTAGTCCTTTCTATTCTCACGATATCGTCAGTCAATAACTTTATTACCTCCAAAGAAGCCATTTACCGTAATCTAAGTACCGTTATTTATCTGCTTACTTAATCCACACGCTTCATATTGCATTCCAGCCAACTAAAATATGCTAAAATATCACAACAACAACAACAGCAGTGGCGCAATATAACATCATATTCCACTTCATCAGAATTTGATTTGCAAGCGACTCACTTTTATTCACATTTCCTTAATGTTGTTTGCGTGTGTCAAAGTGCAAAATTCTTATTGTCAGTAATAATTTCACACACAATGGCTAAAGTATTGCATTTTATTTGACGCACACACATACATACGCATATAAGCAAACAGTGGATATGCAATAGAAGACGAATCGAATGAAAGTGCTGCTGAAGAGTCGATATGGAGACACATATCTTAGTGAGAAGAAGCAGAAGTAGTAGCTGAAGAAAAGTAAGAATCCAAGCAGTTGAATAAAGAAGACAAAACTAACAACAACAACAACTCAACATAAGAAAAGTAAAATCTTCCGCTAAAGTGACACGACTCCTCGAGCTGCATTGAGTAGCTGGCTGCATCGTTATTCGCTCGCAGCAATTCCGACATAGTCATCGCACGCCGGCAAGTCAACAGCAATTTTCATTGCCGACGCGTGTCTCCGGTACTTTTCAACATTTGCATTTCAATATTTTGCATGCCAAAAGAAGAAGCAGAAGAAAACAACAAAAAGTATTAAATAAATATTGTGCAGGGATGCATGAGTGTGTGCATATAAAAATATATATGTGTGTGTGTATGAATGTATATATGTTTGTTCATATAAAAATGTATATATGTAAGCTTATAAATATCTGGCACTTCTGCAGTTATTGCAAATGCAATAAGAGCAAATTCAATTTCCTACACTCAAGCAGTATTTTGTGTTCGCTAATATGTACCGTTATATGTAAAATTGTCTGGCGTGTAGAATTCTAATAATACCGTTTTTGAAAGATGACACGATATTTCGTTATAACTACGATCAAAGTTAAGAATCTAGTTGAAATTTTTATACCCTGAACGGACAGGGTATATCTTAATACAAACTTATTTGTAGTTTATTATCAGACAAACTTATTTGTCACCATGTTTGTAACACCCAGAAGGAAGCGTCGGAGACCCTATAAAGTATATATATAAATGATCAGTATGTTGAACTGAGTCGATTTAGCCATGTCCGTCCGTCTGTCTGTATATATACGAACTAGTCCTTCAGTTTTTAAGATATCGTTTTGAAATTTTGCAGATGTTATTTTCTCTGCCGATATCGGACCACTATATCATATAGCTGCCATACAAACTGAACGATCGGAATGAAGGGCTTGTATGGAAAACTTCCGCATTTTACTATATATCACGAAATTTGGTATGAGTTATTGCTCATAGAAATAATTTAATCTCCGAAAAAATTGTTCAGATCGGTTCACTATAGCATATAGCTGCCAGTAGAGTAAGTTTTTTACCTACTTTTTCTTACGTCTTTAGATTTGCTTAAACACATAGTTACTAAAAGAAACGCACCTGTGAAGGGTAACGTTTTTTCTTGTTTTTTGTAGTTTCGTGCATTTTCCAACAGATGGCGCCGTAAACGAATTATTTACCGAAGACGTATTTCTGGCGAAACCCGATATATATTAATTAACTTTTGTCGTAAGCTTGCTTTACCGCGAAATATGTCGGCTCAATTCACCCGGTGATAAGTCTCTATATATGTATAATAAGAGGTTTAGAAAACTTGAAATGACTTCAGGGTGGTATTGCTACCCCTGACCCAATTGTCTGTTCCAACCATGTCAATATCTCAGCATTATATAAATTATTTCTTTCGGCTGTTCTTCGGTTGTCAATATAAGAACTCTGAGCTTTACAATGCCGAACATTTGTTGGATAACATCTAGGTGTGCTATGTTATACAGATTAGGTTATATTTATGACACAATTTTGATAATGGTGAGTGGCTTTGGCTTAACTCTGACATACTGTGAATTTTTCCCAATGTTAAATGCCGAGATCCATAGACTCTGCTCTATAAAATGACGGTATATTCACTGTCAGTGACATATTACCTCTCGAACAGTCACTCTGCAGGTGAGATTTCTAATGATTTGGCGAGTTAGTCCAAGGAGATTAGGATCTGTATAGCTTCACTTTATTTACTTAAACTAATTTATTGAGGATTCTTGGTCACTAGTCGTTTATTCTTTAACAGTTCTGATATCCTAGCAACTTAAGGATAAGTTAGATCACAAGCAGTAGCGTATTATCGACGGATTAACCGAACTTTTTAATTGAAATTATTAATACTTGAGGTTCATAGATTTAACTGAACTCTTTCCATTCAGTTAACTTTACATGATTTTTAAGCTTGTGGAGGTTTTTAAATTTGACAAACTCCTTTAAATGAGCCTGTAAGCCAGTTGTATAAGTTCTTTTTTTATAATCTCGCAACAAAGTTGCTAAGAGGGTATAATAGTTTTGTTCACATAACGGTTTTTTGTAACACCCAAAACTAAACGAGTTAGAGTTCAAATCCGAATGTCTGTCTGTCCGTTCGTCCGTCCGTCTGTGCAAGCTGTAACTTGAGTAAAAATTAAGATATCTTAATGAAACTTGGCACACTTATTTCTTGGCACCATAGGAAGGTTGCTTTCGAAAATGAGCAAAATCGGACCACTGCCACGCCCACAAAATGTCGAAAACCGAAAACACATAAAGTGCCATAACTAAGCCATAAATAAAGCTATGGAAATAAAATTTGGTATGAAGGATCGCACTATGAAGGGGCATATGTGGATGTAATTTTTTTGGGGAGGTGGGCGTGGCCTCGCCCCCTACAAAGTTTTTTTTAGATGTCTCGAAAATTACCAAAGCTATATCAAGAAAACTTTCTGGAGTCGTTTCTTTTAGGAATCCAAATCCAAGTGGAGGAAATCGGATTATAACCACGCCCACCTCCCATACAAAAGTTACGTTGAGAACTACTAGAAATGCTTTAAGTGCTGCACTCAAAATGGTATACAAAATTTTAAATGGGCTGGGTTCCGCTCACTTATGGGTTAAAAACCATATCTCCGAAATTATTTGACCAATTTCTATGAAATTCTGTTCATAATATCTGTTTGGCTTCCCAATGATATGCTGTGAAAATAGTTCAAATCGGTTCACAACCACGCCTACTTTCCTTATACCAGAACTTTGAAGTCGAGCTAAATCGTTTACTTTACAATATATAAAGTTAGTACTAGTGAAGATATCGAGACAGATCGCCCTTCTAAAAATCGCCGAAATCGGTCCATAAGTTTTCAAGACCCTATATATCGAATATGAGGACCTCAGAGCCCCTATATACCTAATATTAGGGTTTCAATTGACTTTATACCATATATATGCCGAATATCTGATAATAAAATTAAATAAAAGAATTGTGAGAGTATAAAGTGTGCGGTTACACCCGAACTTAGCCCTTCCTTACATGTTCTCTAATTATTTTTTAAGCTTCTTTACGACATTACTTGGCATCATTATGTCTAAAATCAAGTATCTGGTACACATCTCTTGCATACTCTAATCTAACCTTACTTTCTTCAATGAAGACCAATTTGTTAAGTATTCTTCATTAAATTTAAAATCACGTTACTGTGTATAGCTTTGCCATAAAACACGCTTTTTACAGATTTATTTATGTTAATACTATGGCATATACATGTACGAATACATAAGGACGCTGGCACACAGGCACTCATCTCATTTGTCTCGACTTATTAACAGACTTTCGCCAAGAGTCTACTCAATTATAGAAATTTTTCAGGTGAAAGTCAAGTAAGCAAGAACAACAACAACTAAGCTGCTTTATGCATATATTTATATTACCTGTGTGAATATATCTGTTTAGTCATAAGTGTGTTAGTATAAAATTTAGCTAAATGAAATTGCGTTAGCAAAGTAGAAAAGTTAGATGATAAAACGTCTGCAAGGATTATGACATTTTGCTAAAACTTCAATACTTGAAAAAGTTAAAACGATGACAGGCGAGATACAAAAGCAGCAAGACACACATAAATTATGCAGATAAGCGTCACACACATGCGCACACACACTTACAGCGACGTGTAAGTAGATTTGTCTAGCGTGAAGCCAGCGAAAGGACTATTCGTTGGCGCTGCTTACATTGCCTGCCGGCTATTGACACACCGTTGCTCTTTGCACGTGTACACTCAACATGCCAAACACACGCGTACACACACACACACTCGTGAAGGTAAATATTACAGTATTGCATTTGCATGCAGGCTTTTGAGAGTTACATACTCGTATGTATTAGATACTACTTGGTAGCTATCATTGTCAGTCTGCCTTTGCACACACACGCAGATTATTTGCATTGCCTGAAAATGTCACTAACACGCACCTGGTTTGTGTTGAATGGAAGTTGCTTAGTCGCTTTTTAATACAGAGAATGCTTTAGGTACTTTCTCCTTGCTTTAAGTCCAAATCCTGGGTTCAGTTTGTATTTTTCCAACATTATATGGCTTGAAAAAGTTGGGTCTCGTCTAGCGGGAAATGTTAAAAGTAGTCGATTTCTTTAGCATTAGATCTAACCGCCGGTGAGACTGAGATGATCTAATTTGATCTTACCAAAAAATAAAAAAATTGTTGCCCCTAAACGTATGCTAAAATTTCAAATCAACGATTCCTAAAACGCCAAAAGGAATGCTACGAAAGGAAGCAAAGGAATGCTAAGAAAAAAAATAAAAAAAATTTGAATTTCGCAACTACTTTTGATACAGCAATAACTCGCATAGTAGTGTTTTCTTTTTTAAACTGGGTCCCAGCAGAGTTCTTTTAAAGTTAGATACCAGTAAATATATGATTTATATTTTATATGAGTAGGTTTTGGGGTAGGTGTACAGCTACTGGCGTACGCCGATGATATCGATATCATTGGAAACAACACCCGCGCCGTTAGTTCTGCTTTTTCCAGACTGGATAAGGAAGCGAAGCGTATGGGTCTGGTGGTGAACGAGGACAAGGCGAAATATCTCCTGTCGTCAAACAAACAGTCAGCGCATTCGCGTCTTGGCTCCCACGTCACTGTTGACAGTCATAACTTTGAAGTTGTAACTAGATAATTTCGTCTACCTGGGAACCAGCATTAACACCAATAACAATGTCAGCCTGGAAATCCAACGCAGAATCACTCTTGCCAACAGGTGTTACTATGGACTAAGTAGGCAATTGGGAAGTAAAGTCCTCTCTCGACGAACAAAAACCAAACTCTACAAGTCTCTCATCATTCCCGTCCTACTTTACGGTGCAGAAGCGTGGACGATGTCAACATCCGATGAGACGGCACTAGGAGTTTTCGAGAGAAAGGTTTTGCGGAAGATTTATGGTCCCTTAAGAATTGGCAACGGCGAATACCGCAGACGATGGAACGATGAGCTGTATGTGTTATTCGCCGACATAGTCATAGTCCAGCGAATAAAAAAACAGCGGCTGCGCTGGCTAGGTCATGTTGTCCGAATGGATGAAAGTGCTCCAGCTCTGAAAGTATTCGATGCAGTACCCGCTGGTGGAAGCAGAGGAAGAGGGAGACCTCCACACCGATGGAAGGACCAGGTGGAGAGGGACCTGGCTTCGCTTGGAATAACGAATTGGCGCCAAACTGCCAGAAGGAGAGATGCGTGGCGCGCTGTTTTGGACTCGGCTATAACCGCGTAAGCGGTGTCTACGCCAGTCAAGAAGAAGAAGAAGGTTTCTAGGAGTTTCCTTGTAAGCCAAACATCTGTTATTTGATATCTGCAGAGAAGATCTGTATAGAGAAAGCTTCTTGAGGAGAACATTTTTCAATAAGGTTTTAGGAATTCTACTCTAATGGTATTCACTTGTACGAAGAACGAAGTTCTTGGAAACATTTTGATTATTTAAGTGAGGGCGATATTGAGCTTGGAAGATTAAGGCCAGGTCTACAACCGATCAGCACTCCGAAAAATTATTGTGATTACGTTAAGGTAAAAGAATAAAAGTTGAGGATCTAGATATATGGAAACCGTTTTATACAACAGACCGATATTCAAAATTGATTACGACGGGATGAAAAATGTCTCGTGAAAAACTATATTTTTCGTTAGAACATAGAAGTTTTGTATACAGACTATCGACTAAGTTAAACCCACATTCGCTTCAAAAATGGGTCGAGTTCGTTCCGTTTCAGCAGCATATCGCAGGCATTGATTCGGTCCAGAAGGTTTTTTTGCGTCAAATCATGTGGCACCCAAACACCAAGCTTTTTTGTATATCCAGCCTTCTGCAGATGGGTTAAAATTATTATTCCGCAGTTCGAAGTGATAGAGTACCATCCCCCAAAACATCATTAATCTCGCGGAACGCTTCTCTCGCGGATTTGCCTTTAACGAAGGAAAACTTTAAAATAGCGCGAATTTCGGCGTTAGTGAACTCGCGTCGTTTTGTAGGTTATGTCAAGACCTTTCAAAGGTGTATAGTATTGCCAGATACGAGCTCTGTAGCGCTTTATACATAGCCGCGAAATTCAAAAGACAAAAAGGCGGAAGGGAGATGTTTGTCAACCTAATATTAAGAATCCCTACTATGTTGGAAAGATTGAGAGATAGGCAAAATTCATAATTTTACAGTAATTTTTTTACACCGCAATTACTCTGCAACTAAATATTACACTAACCGTCCTATACCGGGCTCACCGTTTTTATTATTTAAGGCCGTAAATGGCCACCTTTAACACAAATACGATGCTACAATTAATTGGAAGAAATTTAAGACGAGGTACTTAAAGACGACTATTGGGGGAAATTTATTTTATAATTAATATTAGGGTGGATCAAATAAAAAGAGCACACTCCTGTAGGACCCCCAGAGGTGATCTAGTTATTGATGACCAGAGTATACTGAGTTTGTGGAGGGAACACTTCTCCAGCCTGCTGAATGGCAGTGAAAGTACAACAACAGGAGATGGCGAACCCGATTCCCCAATCGACGACGATGGAGCAGACCTATTGCCCGACCGTGAAGAAATTCGAATAGCAATTACCCGCTTGAAGAACAATAAGGCGGCGGGGGCCGATGGATTACCGGCCGAGCTATTCAAATACGGCGGCGAAGAGCTAGCTGATAAGGTGCTTGCATCAGCTTCTTTGCAGAATATGGTCGGAAGAAAGCATGCCTGACGATTGGAATCTCAGTGTACTCTGCCCAATACACAAAAAGGGAGACCCCACAATTTGCGCCAATTACCGTGGGATAAGCCTCCTCAACATCGCGTATAAGGTACTGTCGAGCGTATTGTGTGAAAGACTAAAGCCCACCGTCAACAAACTGATTGGACCTTATCAGTGTGGCTTTAGACCTGGAAAATCAACAACAGACCAGATATTCACCATGCGCCAAATCTTGGAGAAGACCCGTGAAAAGAGGATCGACACACACCACCTTTTTGTCGATTTTAAAGCAGCTTTCGCCAGCACGAAAAGGAGCTGCCTTTATGCCGCGATGTCTGAATTTGGTATCCCCGTAAAACTAATACGGCTGTGTAAGTTGACGTTGAGCAACACCAAAAGCTCCGTCATGATTGGGAAGGACCTCTCCGAGCCGTTCGATACCAAACGAGGTTTCAGACAAGGTGACTCACTATCGTGCGACTTCTTTAACCTGATGCTGGAAAAAATTATAAGAGCTGCAGAGCTAAACAGAGAGGGTACCATCTTCTACAAGAGTGTACAGCTCCTGGCGTACGCCGATGATATTGATATCATCGGAAGCAACAACCGCGCCGTTTGTTCTGCTTTTTCCCGCATGGATAAGGAGGCGAAGCGAATGGGTCTGGTGGTGAACGAGGACAAGACGAAATATCTCCTGTCATCAAACAAACAGTCAGCGCATTCGCGTCTTGGCTCCCACGTCACTGTTGACAGTCATAACTTTGAAGTTGTAGATAATTTCGTCTACCTGGGAACCAGCATTAACAGCAATAACAATGTCAGCCTGGAAATCCAACGCAGAATCACTCTTGCCAACAGGTGTTACTATGGACTAAGTAGGCAATTGAAAAGTAAAGTCCTCTCTCGACGAACAAAAACCAAACTCTACAAGTCTCTCATCATTCCCGTCCTACTTTACGGTGCAGAAGCGTGGACGATGTCAACATCCGATGAGACGGCACTAGGAGTTTTCGAGAGAAAGGTTTTGCGGAAGATTTATGGTCCCTTAAGAATTGGCAACGGCGAATATCGCAGACGATGGAACGATGAGCTGTATGTGTTATTCGACGACATAGACATAGTCCAGCGAATAAAAAGACAGCGGCTACGCTGGCTAGGTCATGTTGTTCGAATGGATGAAAGTGCTCCAGCCCTGGAAGTATTCGATCCAATACCCGCTGGTGGAAGCCGAGGAAGAGGGAGACCTCCACTCCGATGGAAGGACCAAGTGGAGAGGGACCTGGCTTCGCTTGGTATAACCAATTGGCGCCAAACTGCCAGAAGGAGGGATACGTGGCGCGCTGTTTTGGACTCGGCTATAACCGCGTAAGCGGTGTCTACGCCAATCAAGAAGAAGAAGGATCAAAAGTTTATGCAACTTTTTTTCTTCAGCAAGCAAACAATTTTATCCAACGATTGGACTTCTTATTGATCAAGTGCCCGCTGACAAAAGCAAAATTCATGTGAAATTATCTGAAGAGACTTTTATGCAGAAAATGCTATTAATAAAGCCACAAAAAATACTTAATTCAACTGCTGCTGTCACTTCGACCGCAATTTCCGCATTTCATATCTAATTAGGCAAGTCGATGAGTGGCAATGAGTTAGCCAAAAGTGTAGGAGTAGTTATCAATAGTGATAACATGGCTTAAGACAAGTCAACTAATGGCACAAACGAAGCATTTCCATATAAACGGGCCGAGAAGGATACATTAATCATTTAGACGAGAAACTGCAAACAGCCAAAAGCAGACTACTAAATCCTTGCCTCACTACATTGCTATATCATTAGTGAGTTAGCGGAGATATGATGACAAACCACTATAACAACAACAACAACAGCAGCAACCATGAGCAATGAAAGCAACCAAGCCAAGCGAAAGCACGCAGCTGCTGAGCTACAAAGCGCTTAAGATAGACAAATTGCTAGACCGGCCGGAAGACAAGGCATGTGGGGAGAAAGAAATCAAGAAACAGACAGATAGACATAAGCAAAGCAAGGGTAGAACTGAGCACACACGACGTGCAATACGAAATGGAAATTCCGCTAAAACGCTAAGAAGCATGAATGACAAAGCAGCTGGCGAATGAAAGCGTTAAAACCGCCAAAAAAAGAAGACACTTTACAATCTTGTTAAATTTAATCTGTTGCTGTTCGCACTGTTGCCAATGTCAGGCCATATGCCCCAACCACGACTTAAATCCACGTTGCTGAAGGACAGAAAGATATAGTGCGTGAAGGAGAACGAAAAAAAAATGGAGACAGATAAACTTGGAAGAAGAAAAATACAACGGTTTTTTTGCTGGCTTGCGAATGAAACGTGGTCGAAGACAAAAACGAGAGACCTGCTGCAATGACGCCGACGTTGTTGATAATGATGATAGTGTTGACAAGAGCAACAGCAGCAACAACAGTGGTCATGGAAACCACTAAGTAGTCAAGGGAGAAAAGTAAAAAATGCTCGCCAGAAATACGGGTATGCTAAGGCATGGCTAATTGACTTTCTGCTGGTGGAGACCGAGACCAGCTTCATAAACGCACATACAAAGAACGACGGAGAACCCGTTTCAGTTGAATGGTTTAACAGTATAGGAAAAAAATCAAGCGACTTGCGGGCATTTGCGTATGACTATAATGAAAATGAAGACGGAAGGAAAGGTAATATGGTTAGAAAAGTAGCACACACATCCAAAAAAGAAAAAAAGTTTGGAGAAAGAAAGTAACGGTGACCGCTGTAATGGAGCTCCCGCACGCCGGAAGTGGCTGCATTAAAAAGGCATTAAACGTACGCTGCCCCGACTGGTAATATTTGATGAGCAAGTTGGGTTTGAAAGATGTGGGGCATATAGAAATCAATGCTGGCAGACAATGCTCAAGTTTACTGCGAAGAGCGGAAGTAAAAATTTTCGGTCTTTACGAAATTTTACTTTTCATTAGAAGAGTTTTCTTGTGATGTGGTGTGAGAGTGTGGTAAACTTCTTGCAATACTTGAAAAGTGTCTTCAAGATTATCTTGTTTGGATTGCGCTCACCTGAGTTCGTTCCTATACAAATCCGCTATGAGTTGCCATCGTCAGCATAACGGTAGTAAGTCGCAGAGTTGTTTCGTATTATTTGAATAACATGTGCTTCATTTTCGATTCGTTCAATTTGGGGTATAAAAAATCCCAAGTCAACGCCACAAGCTAGACGGTATATGTAAGTCCAATTGCTGCCAAATTACTGATGGGATCTGCGACTGAATACTTGTTTCTATAACTTGAGTATATTTTAGAAGTGAAATTCGTGTGAATTTTGCGCAAAAAGGCCAGTACCGGGCGCTGAGTTTTTGAGTTCCTAATCCTGAATGTCCAAAATATTGTATCTGCTATAGTATTATATAATCGAAATTCTGTCGAGAGTTCTATACCAAGTCAAGGTATTTGACTACTTGTAAGTAGTTGTGCATGGATCTATACTGAACTTAATATCTATTGGCTTCCAGAACTAACTATGTAGTTATCATTCGACGCAAACAGGAAGAACCGAATGCCCAAATAGGTTATGGTTAATTCTATTAAGGCAAAGGCCTCGGACGAGCCTCAAACGTTGGTGTTATCAACGGGAATGTTTCGAATTAACATTTCCATTAAACAAATTTTTAGTCGATTATCTTAATGACCGTCGGATACGGAGACCTAAAGTACGGGGCGGTATCAACTCTGTGGCAGAATGATTTTTTCAAAAGAAGATCCGCCACATCTCTTTACTACTCGACACCAGCCAGCTACCCCATCTAGAATATGGACGCTACTGGACCCAGCTAAAATATCAAGTTAGCTTTGGATACATCCATTCCTTCAAAAATTTCATTGACATTGTTTAACCAATATTCAATATTATACTCTAAGCTTTCATAACATTTAAAATTTTTCTAAATCCACAGTCAAAGTGGCCTTATGCTTACTGTCCAACCCACAACAACTTAAATTCATGTGCTTATATTTCTTACGTACTTCAACTTCAACAAGATAAAATGTATCGCCTTTCTGTTGAATAATCGCCAATTATTCCTTAGCTCATCATTCTGCATTATTTTATGCGCTTTCTTAGCCGCTCTCATCCACCAAAATTGATTAGCTACAACGGCGTAGCGCATTTTGTATCATCGACTACTAAATTTGATATACTTTTCAATACTCAAAACGCAAAACACAATACGCCAAGCGTCGAGTGCGCCTAGTGTCTATTTAGTGCCTATCCTGCGGCGTTCAGCGTCCGTTTTGCGTTGAGCGCCTAAAACGCGGCGAAGTATCACTGCGGCTGCAGTTCATTTAAAATTCTATGCCACAACTCGTTTGATTCGTTTCGAATCATCAATTGCCACCGAAGAATTTCCAAGCACACACACAAATCCACAAATATACAACGTAATAATCCCAGTAGACTAGCAACCTCTGCAAATACATATCTACTAAATACACAAGCTGCGCGCAGACTGCTGTCGATTGCCGAAGGAACGGTTCGAAATTACTGTTAAAATTGTATGCGGCGAAGAAGATGGTGGTGAACTTTTTAGTGCAGAAAATGTAGCAGCAATCGAATACGGCGGTGTTTGAAGTGTTCGTCATGTAGTTGTGGTTAGTTGCTAGGCGTCAGTTTTTGCTAGCGAGCAAAGAAGAAATATTCACAAATCACTCAGGCGTTTTGCCACCGAGTTTGATGAGAAAAGTAATATTGGATTCTTTTTTTTGCTTTTTTTATTTTGTTTTGTTCTGCAAGAAATAATTGTTCGCTGTAATTGCGTTTTGATGAAACGATTTGGTTTGGTGTAATGGGTTGAACTGACGCCGCAGTTATTATTTGTAGGAAATTTTTAATTTTCTAGCAACAATTTTTCCATGAATAAGGCCAATAGATTTGCAGTTATTTGTTGGCTTGTCGGCGGAATCGAACCATAAAAGAAAAAAATTCTGATTAATCTATATTGGTACAGAGCTTCGGTACGGAGACGTGTTAGTAATAAAACTATCTTTATAAGAGGGCGTGGTCTCGGTTCCTGATAGTTCTAATAAACATACATATCTATATCAATTAGACTTATGAAGTTTTTTCATATAACCTTCTGATATCAAGTGTGAATATAGATGAAATCGGACAATAACAACACCCACCGCCCAACCAATGCTTATATTCAAAACTACCAAACATGTGTTAACATCGAAAAAAGAAGAAGAATTATATTAACAAGTAAGGAAAGGCAAAGTTCGGGTGCAACCGAACATTTTATACTCTCGCAATTTATTGATGCAAATTTATCAAGATAACACACAATTTGACCCATTTATTCGACATAAAGTCCAAAAGAAAAACGAAAATCATTATATACAGTATATGAGGACTGATGTAATTCCTGAACCGATTTCACAATTATTCACCACCAAGGTACACTATATCCAAGACCATATGCTCACTTAAATTTGCTAAGATATCTCATATGCGGAATAAAGCTCACCGTATTTTTGTAAAACGTCTAATTAGGTATGTGGGAGCTAGGGGAAGTTATGACCCGATTTTAATAATTTTTGGAACAGAGGTTTTTGGTTTTCGCCGTTTTGTGGGCGTGGCAGTGGTCCGATTTAGCCCATTTACAATACCAACCTCCTCAGGGTGCCAGAGAAAATATATATTAGATCTATATAACCCTGTATCTACTCGTTTAGTTTAATGAATATAAATCGGTACATTTTTATAGTTTGAACCAGATGTACCTCCTAAAAGAAACAACAATGAGGGCCTTTTAAATGTTATACTTGTACTAGCTCCGAAATAACGAAAATGGGGACCTCTATGATCTAACTAACGGTTAATAACCTGTAAGTCGAATATATGGGTCAAAGTTTATCTGCCTAAAATTGGGTGCAAATACTTTCTTTCAATGCAAAAAGTAGATAAAATCGATCCAGATTTCCCCAGCCCCATTTTTGACTTTCCGACAGACTTGGTAGAGTATATATCAGTTAATGAGGTTTCCAAAGTGAGTACATTTTTTCAAATCATTTAAAATATCTACATTAAATTTAAAAAATAAATATTTTCTTGCATATTTCCAGACTTTTACTCATATAATTTTCTTTAATCCTAAATGTAGGCAACAAAATACACAAAAATTTAAAAATCTAATTTTCTGCTAAGCTGCTTAAAAAATACATATTTAGTAGAATAAAATTGAGTTTTCTACGGCATTAGCTGACCTAAATTATCAACTTAATCCAGACACATAAACCACAACGTTCAATTGGGACAAGCTTTACAAACACACACAGAGAGTTATTGGGCGCGTGTTGTTAGTTATTACCGTTGCAAGTGTCAATTCATAGCATATCTCTATGAGTAGTCATAATTTCCCAACCGTAATTGTAAACAAACAAATCAACTGAATGTGTGTCAAAGCAAAACACAAAGAGAATGCGACAACATGAATCAGAATTCTTACGCTCTCGGCAGCGCATGCCGTGAGTAGGCGTGACATTTGCCATAATCCAGGGATTAGTAGACCACCTTAGTCACATATTTGTGCAGAAGCAATGAAGGATAGTCATATTTATTATTTGTCTTTAATTTTTTTTTGTTTTTCTTGCCATTTTTCTGTGAAGTAATCTACGTTAAAGTTACGCAAAGTATTTGTATTTGTATTAAGTGATTAATTTTTATGCAGCGCAATGTTTGCTTTTGCGGATATTTGAAAAAAAAAATTGAAAAGGATATGCCGGAAGTCTAAGCAAAATGACATTTGGTGGAAATTATTGGTTTGACATATTTCATTTTTATCCTCGTCTTTCTATATTTATAAGCTCAAGGAAGCAGTTTTAATCACGTCCTTGTGTTAATTTACTGCCTTTAGAAAATTTATATCATTTGAGTAGAATAAACAATATAAAACATTGTTACACTGTGTGCCAAAGTGGAAAAGCTATGTTAAGGAATAGTAGATCTCCGCACTGCTTAAAGGCTCGCAATTCCTCCACGATAATCATAATTTTTTGCAGTGTACTGGAGCTTTCCTAACTTGAAGACAAGTTGATCAAAATTATATGAAAACAAGTAAGGAAGGGCTAAGTTCGGGTGTAACCGAACATTTTATACTCTCGCAATTTATTTATTTAACGTTATTTACATTATATAATACACAATTTGACCCACATATTCGTCATATATATTGTATAAAGTCCATTGAAAGTTGGAAACCATAATATTAAGTTAGAAGCACCGAGGTCCTCGTGTTCGATATTTGTGGGGCCTTAAAAACCTATGGTTCGATTTCGGCGATTTTTAGAATGGGGCTGCCACACGATAAACATAGTATTTGTGCAAAGTTCTGCACCGATATCTTCACTAGTGCTTACTTTATATATTGTAAAGTAAACGATTCAGATTGTCTTCAAAGTTCTGGTATATAGGAAGTAGGCGTGGTTGTGAAGCGATTTGGCCAATTTTCACAACATATTATTGGGTGGTAAGGAAACTATTACAAACCAAGTTTCATTGAAATCGGTCGAGTAGTTCCTGAGATATGGTTTTTGACCCATAAGTGGGCGACGCCACGCCCATTTTCCATTTTGTAAATCTGAGTGCAGCTTCCATCTGCCATTTCTTATGTGAAATTTAGTGTTTCTGACGTTTTTCGTTAGTGAGTTAACCCACTTTTAGTAATTTTCAACCTAACCTTTGTATGGGAGGTGGCCGTGGTTATTATCCGATTTCTTTCATTTTTATATTGTATTAAGAAATGGCTAAAAAAAACGACTGCAGAAAGTTTGGTTTGTATAGCTCTATTGGTTTCCGAGATATGTACAAAAAACCTATTTGGGGGCGGGGCCACGCCCACCTCCCCAAAAAGATTACATCCACATATGTCCCTTCCTAGTGTGATCTTTCATACCAAATTTTATTTCCATAGCTTTATTTATGGCTTAGTTATGGCACTTTATGTGTTTTCGGTTTTCGCCATTTTGTGGGCGTGGCAGTGCCCCGATTTTGCAAAGCAACCTTCCTATGGTGCCAAGAAATAAGTGTGCCAAGTTTCATCAAGATATCTTAATTTTTACTCAAGTTACAGCTTGCACAGACGGACGGACGGACGGACGGACAGACAGACATTCGGATTTGAACTCCACTCTTCACCCTGATCACTTTGGTATATATAACCCTATATCTAACTCGTTTAGTTTTGGGTGTTACAAACAACCGTTATGTGAACAAAACTATAATACTCTCTTTAGCAACATTTGCTGCGAGAGTATAAATATCGAGCAAGTGTGCTTTTTAGGTTTTGTTAGTATCTCTCTTTAGTAACTTTATCTCCAGTATCTGTTGTCACTTTGAAAGAATTCTTGAATACAAAAAAAATATGTTTCTTAGTTTCAAATAGGGTTAAAATGTTAAAGTGGGAAGATAAAAGCGTTCCATAACAAATATACCTAGGTTTCTCATAATTCCTAAATCAGTTAACTGACATTTGTTCCAAATTGTTAAATCGTTTTAATCCTTAATTTCGTTACTGATACATTTTGGGAGAAACCCTCTTGAGTTTCATTCGTATGGTTAATATTGCAACTTATTTTAAACTTGCAACTTATTATAGGATTACAATGCATCACTAAACATTTTAACCTTTTGTGTATAATTCTATAGGAAATTTTGACCATTGGCTTTCAAAATTTAAAAAATTAATTGATTTTTTATCAACATAGTATTAAATTAAATCATAGAATTATTCCTCAGGAAGTCATAATGTAGGTTTTCTCAGAAAAAATCTCACAATTTAACAAATGAAAGTGCTTCTAGCCATAATGAACTAACACTAATATTATAATCTTTAATATAACACAAACCTTATTTATCCGATCAAAGCGTCCACACTGCAAGAAAAGAAATAGATTATATGTTATTATATATTAAGTTAACTTCTGAAATAAGAAAGCTGAAAGAGAGTTTATACTCCATTGAAAATAACTAATCACAACTAAACTTATATTCACAGGTAGGTATAGATACTAGAGACCGACCGATTAATCGGCCTTGGTATCGGCATCGGCCAGTATCGGCCACAAAATTAAGCATCGGCATCGGTATCGGCATCGGCCATATTTAGCCGATTCTTTCTACTTCTTTCGAATTATACTAAAATACATTTTTTTTGCTTTCTTTAGAACATAACATTTGAATTCTTCTGTTTACCATATAAAATACAGTGAATCACATTTGACTAAACTAACAATTCATCATGGTGATAATTTAAGTCTAGTATAAAGAAATTCAACAATTTTGCATTAATGAAAGGTTTTATTTAGCACTGCTAGAAACATTCGATTTATGTCAAATATGTACAGTTTTGTTTAAAGTTGTTGAGATTTTGAAGATAATGTCATAAAGTCACTATTATAGAAGCATTCGTAACTAGGTTAATTTATTTTTAAAAGTTTGCCATAGACAGGGTCACGTAATAATCACTTGGCGCTGGCCTGGATTATAATAAGGTGCATGGAAAAGAACCTCCCAAACAAGCTTCCGAAGTTTCTATTGAGTCACTATTTGCCGCCTTTCACAATGTGAGATATAAATGACAAGTCATTTGTCCTTAAGGGGTAACCCAGTGTAACCCATGAAAAATTGGCGATTTTAGTGAATTTTTTTAAAGAAAGTACTCGGTCGAATGTTTCGAAGTTTTTTGGACATAATAAGGTGTACTTTCAACTATATTTTAAGATTTTTATTTTAAAAAAATTTTGAAAAATAAAGGAGTTATGGGTTGTCTTGGGAGGTGCCAAAAAAAAAGTTCCCCAACTGCTGACATGATTCCGGCCGAATGAGTAACTGAAACACAAAAATTTAAAAAGGTTAAAGTTGAATATATTCCCTATACAATGACCTACGATTATTGAAAATGAAATAAAAAATTGACAAAATGGCTAGTTCTGAAAAAATTTTCGATTTTTTAGGTAAAAAATGGTCGTTTTTTAAATGCCAAATTGACAATTTTCAACAAATCAAAAAGATCGTAGGTCATTGTATAGTAAATATATTCAAGAACATTCAGTTTAAATTTGAAGTTGATCGATCAATCTCGTTGAGTTATGATGTCAGTAATTTTGTGAAAAGTCGTTTCGAGAAAAACGCGTTTAAAGTTTCGACTATAGCGGCTAATACATGTGAGCGATTGCTCTTTAGAACGCTGCTATTCAAAAACTATTCGAGATACGACCTTAAATTTCACAGGATATTTTTGAAATTATAAACTTTCGAATAAGCAAAAATAAAAAATCGATTTTTTGAAAATGTCACACCGGTGTACCCCCTTAAAGGAAAAAAGCTATATTGCTGATTGCAGATTCGCTTTGAGAAAACGCGAATAACTTATTTGTTCTATCAACATATATCTTATAATAATAATTTATTTAGTTTTGAATATTAATTAAATCACTAAACAACTTCATATTTACATATGAATTGAGTTGTTTACCTATTTTGTGATGTTATTTGTCTTTGTTTTTATTTTGTTACTATACTAATTTACTAAATAATGTTGTTGATGAAAGAATCGGCATCGGCATCGGCATCGGCCGATTCTTTGCCAACTGGCCGATTAATCGGCATCGGCATTGGCATCGGCCAAAATTTTGGTATCGGTCGGACACTATTAGATACATCATAAGGCTTCCGAAGGGACTTAATGGAAAATAATGTATTTTCTTAAGTGAGTATAACTCGACTATAGTATAAGGAAGTATATAGTGGATAGGAACTATCTTTTATTGAAAATATGAAAACTAAAATTTATTTACTAAAAATTCCACAACAGCAATAAATTAATTAAAAATCAATAAAAGTCATATAAATAGGCAATACTCTCTGTTAATAATAAGTTACCTGATAAGTGGTATTGTGGACAGATGTGATCTAAATGGTTTACCCAATAACAATGGGGTGTTAACTGCATATAGATTCGGGTTCTATAGAACTGAAACGGTGCCAGACTATAATGTAAACAAAAAAAGTTAACTTGACAAGGAACTTTCTAAATTAGTTCCATTAAGATTTTATTTTAAGTCAGCGAAAAAGAACTTATAAATCACAATAAATTAGATTTGATAGATACATAGACCAAGGCGTACACAGAGATCCCAAAGATCAGATCTTCTCTTTAAAGAAACGTACAAAAACATTTCTGACAATTGCTATTATTATCATACATTTTCTTTTACTTTCCTCAGTACTTATACAGTTACTTAGTACACAATATACTTACCGATCTTTGTAGATGGTTTTGGGTTCCGCCGATATTTATATCATTGTTGGCTATTTGGTTTTATTAATTGAAGTTGTGACTTTTTTGGACTAGGTTGGAGGAAGGTATTGTCCATTCATTATAAATATATTGCTTCATCACGCCTATTCACCCAATTGGAACGTTAATGTTAGTGTAAACTATTCCTTCAATATCAATCTTCCTACTCTTAGCTTATCACAAACGCTTGGCTCAAATTTTGTGTACTATTTACAATGACGACGCACAAAGCTTTACGCTCTCTTCACGACGGTCAATTCTCTTACGTCTAATATAATACAAACGCGCTATAAAAACGCAACAAAGTGCGCTACATTTTCAGTTTGATCACAACAACCGAACTATTCATATACAAAACTTAAAATACTCACAGAAATGGAACGTTGGCATAATCGTGTTGCTGTGGTCACTGGCGCCAGCTCTGGTATTGGTGCGACTTTCGTAAAATATCTCGCTAATAACGGTATGGTGACA
This sequence comes from Zeugodacus tau, assembly GCA_031772095.1. Classification (NCBI taxonomy): domain Eukaryota; kingdom Metazoa; phylum Arthropoda; class Insecta; order Diptera; family Tephritidae; genus Zeugodacus; species Zeugodacus tau. The sequence continues at coordinate 67,342,067 of CM062652.1, read as the reverse complement.
GTCGGCTTGGCACGACGTAAAGAACGCATCGAAGCGTTGCGTGATGAAGTGAAAGATGATGAGGCTAAAGCACGCATACATGCGATTAAATGTGACATAACAAATGAAACAGAAGTTGTAGCCGTCTTCAAAGAGATCGAGAGCAAGTATGGACCAGTTGCAGTGCTGGTAAATAATGCGGGCGTCGTGCGCCACAGTGATTTGTTGAAAGAGGACAACTCACAAGATATACGCGCTGTGATCGATACTAATGTTTACGGTATTGTTTGGAGCACACGTGAGGCTTTCCGCTCGATGAAGGCGCAAGGTGATGATGGTCATGTCTTCCTCATCAATAGCGCTGTGGGGCATGTGGTGCCGTATTTGCCAAATAATTCACTGAATATATATCCACCCTCGAAGCATGCAGTCACTGTGCTGACCGAGATGTATCGTCAGGAGTTTCAAAACTATAATACTAAAATCAAAATTACGGTAATTGCGGTTTATTTTTTGCTGATGTTGACAGTGTCAAATTATTGAAATATTTTTGTTAATTAACAGAGCATTAGTCCCGGTGCTGTGAGAAGTGAAATGATCCATGAAGAAATTGTAAAAATGATGGATAATAATGTTTTAGATCCAGAAAACATCGCCGATGCGTTAATTTATTGTCTGCAGACGCCACCAAATGTACAGGTAAAGTGTGACACAGTTATTTTTTATTAATACTAATTTAATACAATATTAATAATAATATTATTTTCAGATACACGAGCTTACGATAAAGCCGCTGGGAGAAAAGTTCTAAACGCTGCGTAAAATTATATTATGAATTATTTTTGTTATGTTTTGACTTCAATAAAATATACAAATTAATTACAACAAAAAATATTTGAATTTCTTTATAACAAAAAAGAGGAAAACATTTTAAAGAGTAAGTTCCCAACAACACTAATCAGGCGCGCTCAAAATACCCGTGCGACGTGCGGCTTAATAAATGATAGATAGTTCTATTTGCTTTTATTTAAATGGTGCGACAATATAGTTGGTCCCTCAAGTCGTTATCTAGATGTATTTGCATGTATAACCACGTCTACCGCATATAATTAGGCTATAGTACGTACAAACGCTGATCAGCTGTTTCAAACCGATTGAGAAAGAAGCGAACTTTGTTGCTAATTCTAAACGAGACTATGGCATGCATCGTGAAAGAGAAATAGTAGCCGTAAAGATAATGTTAAGAGCATAAATATATTTTTAGTCGAATTATTAATTTTTGAAAAACTTTGGCCGAGAGTTCGTGTTGTCCTATGGGTTAAATTACAGAATTCAGTATTTATTTTCAGAATAATCGTTAGAAATATAAGTAATACACTAAGCGGTTAAATTTGCGAAGTTAATTCAGCGGAAATGTTTGCTTTTGTGGATATTTGAAAAAAAAAAAAAAACATTTGAAAAAGATATGCCGGAAGTCTAAGCCAAATGACATTTGGTGGAAATTACTGGTTTGACATATTTTATTTTTATCCCTGTGTTTATAAGATCAGGGAAGCAGTTTTAAACACGTGCTTGTGTTAATTTATTGCTTTCAGAAAATGTATATCCTTTGAGTATAATAAACATATCATAATTAGACTGTGTGACAAAAGTGTGATTTTAGGGGAGAGGAATTAAGGAGGAAGGCATAAACACTTGACTTTCATCTAAACATTTTTTATATTGTATTTACGTTACCCTGACATCTATTCAAGTTGATCAAAACTATTCAAAAATTCACAAGAAAATGTTGAGTTAATCATAAGTACCACTCTTTAGTATCTATATCCTTTGTTAAGCCTGGTTCCCCCCATAGATTAACAAAGCGGTCTGAACCTTCTACAAATCTGCAGAGATTTTTAACTTCTATATTCGCTATTTCGCGAGCCTGCTCGAAAAAGTGAGATCCATGAAATATCTTTATTGATCTCGCAAAAGCGGGAAATTCCAGAAGAAAGCGATAAGACGATTCCACTTCATCTTTCCCCAAGCAGCTTCTACAGCAATCGTCCGGTAAGGTTTTTAACCTTACACCGTGGATCCCGGTGGGACAATGTCCAGTAAGAACCCTACAACTAGGGAGAGGGCTTACTCAGGGCGAAAAGTTCGGTTGACCTACCGCGGTTTAGCTTAGGTCAGAAGGATCTTGCGGTTACGCATGTGTTGGTAGCGCCTACCCAGCTCAGCCGAGGCCCATCTGTCCATTAGCAAACCGCAATAGGCATTCCTTAACCAACCGTGAGCGCATGGTCAGTGAACTCAGGGCTAGTATCGCCGCTCTACTATCCCAGTGGATCGTCACCTCCCTAAAGGTTGTTGCGCTTCGAAGCAATATATCCGTCACTGCCTTAATAGCAGCCACTTCCGCTTGAAGAACGCTGCAATAATCGGGAAGTCTGAAACTAAGGTTGATGCGAAGCTCGCGACAGTAAACTCCCCCGCCAACTTCGACCCATCCGTCAAGAAGCTCACTGCACCTCTCCTCCAACGACTTCTTCCCGCCCAAACGTCCCTTTAGGGAATAAGAGCAGAGAAGTTGTTGCCATGGCTATGCTCGGCGGCATGGAGATGATCCAATAACCTCGGGATGAAGTCGGAATGTGCGAGGATACTTGAGTGTCCAGGCACGCACTCATCTATAGACCCGGATTCCCGAAGTCTAACTGTAGTTTTTGCTGCTGAGCACTTTCCAGCTACATGTGTATATCCACCGTTACTATATGCAGTAAGGCGTTAAGTGCCAAGTTTGGTGTCGTTCGGAGCGCGCTACTCATACTTATGAGAGCCGCTCATTGAAAATTTACTAGTATTTTGCCAGAGAACCACCTTAGGTGAGAGACCCCATCTTTTTCCGATGGCTCCTCTGCAGCAATACAAAGCAACCCAGACCTTCTTAGCTCTCTCCTCTATATTTGGTTTCCATGATAGCTTTTTATCCAGGATGAGACCTAGTTACTTGACTCTATCCGCCGGACGGAGACAAGTAAACAGAACCATTTCAGTTTTGCTTGGATATCGTATTCCGCAGCCCATTTCGTTACGACGCCGAAGTAACTTTGTGTAAGTTCATACACAGTTCCTAGGAATTTTCCTCAACCATGAGAGCTACGTCGTCAGCGTAGGCTACCACCTGTCAGCCCCTCTCCGCAAGCTTCTTGATCCAAAGAAGGGGCGAAAGAACTCCTCCTTAAGCGGTTGCCCTGTTAACAGCACGATATACATGGTTGGATTCAACCCCGAACCTATTATGTATTCAAGGCTCCAATCACCACTTCAGGCAGAACATTATTGATTCCACATTCCTCGATATGGAGAAAAGTTCCCACGGCAATGTCTATGTGTGCGATAGACTTTTCTATCCAAGTAACCACAGTGTATAAGGCGGTGTTTACTGACCTACCTTTACAGTAAGCGTGCTGCGCGCTTGATAAAGGTATCCTTCCCCTGGTGTATCGATCAATCAACCTCTCCAAATGTTTTTAATAAGAAAGAGGAGAGACTGATGGGCCTGAAGTCCTTGGCCGCGACATGCGAGCTCTTTCCAGCCTTGGGTATGAACGTGACTCTAACTTGCCTCCAAGACCCCGGAATACTACCCAATCTAATGCAGTTCGCATGCTGCAGCTGCGCTATCCCAAGGGACTTGAACGGTTTAAATTAGTTTATCGCCCATATGAGATTCCGCTCATTCACAAGGTCCGGAAAGGCTGCGTGGTCAGTACGGAGCACTCCAAGGTGCGCTCCACCAGAGGAAGGACAGCTCGGAAAATGAGCGTCAAGGAGCAGCTTAAGGGTCTCCTCGCTATTCAGAGTCCACTTTCCATATCCGTCCTTGAGGTATCAAAAAAAGGACGGGTTTCTTTGCGAGAATGTTCCTAAACCTAGAAGATTCCCTACATCCCTCAACCTTTTGACAAAAGGCCCTCCAGGAGGACGTTTTAGCCTTATCTATATCCCCAAATTTTTGACAGAACTCCCGTAAAAGTTTAACAAAATCGAATTTCTAAAGTCAGTACAGGTTGAAAATGATCCACAACTTAAATATTCCCAAGAGGTTTATTAAACAAAAATATCGTTTCATCACAAACAGATATTATATCTTTTCAAATATCTATGTAGTTTTCGGCGCTACACATTTTATACTCCAAACAGTGGTAGTAATCGTAAAGAAAATATGTATTACTAATAATCGCTTACGAAAGGGGCGTAAATGGGGTCGTAGACCTTAACAGGTGTAAGAAAGTGTGTCAAACTCAGAGTTATCTTTTCAATTCTAAGTACAAAGCACTTGAAAATATCATACCAAATTTTATGTATATTTCGAGATAATTTTCAAGTTGTTCAATGAGCTGCGATAACACATGTTATAGTAGTCAGATGTGGTCTAAAAGATTTTCCCTAATAACAATGGTTTCTTGACATACAATGACTAATCAGTCACGAATACTAAGGTGTGCTATCGGTTTATTGATTCGGGTAGAATAGCGTGACAACTGTCGGTTCTACATAACTGGAACGGTACCGGATTATACTTCAAATAATGAAAGTTAACTTGGTAGAGAAGTTTATATTTTAGTTGTCATTATGAGTCAGCGAATGAGTCAAAGAATTTATATAACACAATAATTTAGATTTGATGGAAGCATAGTTTAAGACGTCCACATACAAGATTCATCGCAGATCCGAAAGATTAGGTTTGGTTGGAACTCTTCTCTTTATAGAAAAGAAAAAAAAAATCTGACATTTGGTAATATTATTCTAAATTTTCCTCAATTTTTCTCAGTGCTTACTAAAGAACACAAAATTTTGGGTTCCGTAGAAGTCAATATTATTGTTGGCTTTTAAAACTTCATAAATTGCAGTTGTGACTTTTTTTCAGCGGGCTGGACAACGGTCTTGTCCATTCATTATAAATATTTTGCTTCATCACGATTATTCAGCCACTTTGCTCGTTTATATTAGCGTACAACTAATTCTTCAATATCAAACTTCCTACTCTTAGCTTATCACAAACGCTTGGCTCAAATTTTGTGTACTATTTACAATGACGACGCACAAAGCTTTACGCTCTCTTCACGACGGTCAATTCTCTTACGTCTAACATAATACAAACGCGCTATAAAAACGTAACGAAGTTCGCTACATTCTCAGTTTGATCACAACAACCGAACTATTCATATACAAAACTTAAAATACTCACAGAAATGGAACGTTGGCATAATCGTGTTGCTGTGGTCACTGGCGCCAGCTCTGGTATTGGTGCGACTTTCGTAAAATATCTTGCTAATAATGGTATGATCACAGTCGGCTTGGCACGACGCAAAGAACGTGTCGAAGCGTTGCGTGATGAAGTGAAAGATGAGGCTAAAGCACGCATACATGCGATTAAATGTGACATAACAAATGAAACAGAAGTTGTAGCCGTCTTCAAAGAGATCGAGAGCAAGTATGGACCAGTTGCAGTGCTGGTAAATAATGCTGGCGTCGTGCGCCATAGCGATTTGTTGAAAGAGGACAACTCACAAGATATACGCGCTGTGATCGATACTAATGTTTACGGTATTGTTTGGAGCACGCGTGAGGCCTTCCGTTCGATGAAGGCGCAAGGTGATGATGGTCATGTCTTCCTCATCAATAGTGCTGTGGGACATGTGGTGCCATATTTGCCAAATAACTCACTGAATATATATCCACCCTCGAAGCATGCAGTCACTGTGCTGACCGAGATGTATCGTCAGGAGTTTCAAAACTATAATAGTAAAATCAAAATTACGGTACTTGCGGTTTATTTTTTGCTGATGTTGACAGTGTTGAAATTGAAATAGAAATCTTTTTTGTTAATTAACAGAGCATTAGTCCCGGTGCTGTGAGAAGTGAAATTATCCATGAAGAAATTGTAAAAATGATGGATAATAATGTTTTAGATCCAGAGAATATCGCCGATGCGTTAATTTATTGCCTGCAGACGCCACCAAATGTACAGGTAAAGTGTGATATAATTAAATTTTATTGATAATAAATTATGTATTACAAACTAATAATAATATTATTTCCAGATACACGAGCTTACGATAAAGCCGCTGGGAGAAAAGTTCTAAACGCTGCGTTAAATTATGTTATGAATTGTTTTTTGTTTTGTTTTGACTTCAATAAAATATACAAATTAATTACAACAAAAAATATTTGAATTTATTTTTTTCTTTATAACAAAACATATTAAAAAGTAAGCTCCCAACAACACTAATCATGCGCGCTCAAAATACACGTGCGACCGGCTTAATAAATGATTAGATACTTTATTTGCTTTTATTTAAATGGTGCGACAATATAGTTGGTCCCTCATGTCGTTATCTAGATGTACTTGCATGTATAATGACGTCTACCGCATATAATTAGGCTATAGTAACTATATACAAACGTTGATCAGCTGTTTCAAACCAATTGAGAAAGAAGCTAATTCTAATCGAGACTATGGCATGCTATGTGAAAGAGAAATAGTAGCAGTAAAGAGAATGTTAAGAGCATAAACATAATTACGTTTAGTCGAATTATTAATTTATGAAAAACTTTGGCCCAGAGTTCGTGTTGTCCTATGGGTATTTGTTAAATTACAGAATTCAGCTTTTTAACGGGTCTATATTCAGATTGGGGGGATTACAAGCCGGTTTCCGTTTACTAAACTCCTCGCCGCTTGTATACGCAACGTAATCCGATATGAAAGACCCTTAAAAAGGCTGTAAAGAAATTATTGGAGACAGCGATATCTCGCTTTCTTGAAAAACATGCAACCAAAGTTGGCCTCTGACATAATAACCGAGTACAAACCTAGACGTTCCAAGGTTAGGTTGGGTTAAGTTGTTGTCTGTCAACGCACCTAGGCTTTTGTGAGACCCATTGTGACATCAAAGGGACTGCCCACACACTATGAAGTTCTCTTTGAACGACCCTGTGGGCTTGATAAAATGATATATAAAATGTGTGTAACTTCGAACACATTATCGAGGAAACCGCGTCCGATAGTTGTGATAATTTTGCTCTACAGAACCTTTTATCTGCATAGAAGGTATATTACAGTTTCTTCTTCTACTATTTCTTCGCAGTAATCATTGAACAGTATACTCATTCTGCTGGTGTCTCTCCCCACTAGACAGTCGCCTGTTAACTACGGTTAACCTGCTAGGGTTCTTATGTCATTCGTTTTAAATTCCAATAATCCGCCATACTCCACTCAGTCCACGTGTGTCTGCTTGTTGAACATGTCATTGATTGTTTCCATTAAGATGTAGATACACAGCATGTTAGTCGTTTGAATATAGGCACGTAGTCAAAGGTACGTAAATTCCCTCTTGATTAGCATCTAACTGTGCCCAGTCTTGCTTAGACGCTCTTACTTTACCTTATATTATATATCGCAACATTTCAAATCGCAACGCTTATCATTTCGGTCACTTCTGCAGTGTAATTTCCTTTCTATGAAATCAAAGCGAATTTTGACCAACAAACTCTTATAACACTTAAGACTCAAGAGTGATAAGATAACTGTGAGTACCAGACTTTACACTTTATCAGTAGAATTTCCTCTCTTTTTTTTACTTTTGTTGTGAGCATTTGCTTGACCACAGCCGACTTTGTGCTCGTTTGTTGCGGAAGGTATAAAATGCCTAATAATATGTATAATCCAGTTAGTTTAACACAACGCACTATCCACACATAACAGTTTTAGTGCGAGGGGGGCATTGAAAATACACAGAAAAAATGGAACGTTGGTTGAATCGTGTTGCTGTGGTCACTGGCGCCAGTTCCGGCATTGGTGCGGCTGTTGTAAAATATCTCGCTAATAACGGTATGGTGACAGTCGGTTTGGCACGACGCAAAGAACGTGTCGAAGCGCTACGTGATGAAGTGAAAGATGGGGCTAAAGAACGTATACATGCGATTAAATGTGATGTCACAAATGAAGCAGAAGTTATCGCCGTCTTCAAAGAGATCGAGAGCAATTATGGACCAATTGCAGTGCTAGTAAATAATGCGGGGGTGGTGCGTTTTAGCGATATGGTGAAAGAAGGCAACTCACAAGATTTACGCGATGTGCTCGATACAAATGTTTACGGTATTGTTTGGAGCACGCGGGAGGCCTTCCGTTCGATGAAGGCCAATGGTGGTGATGGTCATGTCTTCGTCATGAATAGTTTAGCCGGTCATATGGTGCCGATCATACCGAATTTCTCCTTGAATATGTATCCGGCTTCAAAGCATGCAGTGACCGCTTTAACGGAGATCTATCGTCAGGAATTCTTTAACAATAAAACAAAAGTTAAGATAACCGTAAGTAGAGTGCCGTGTGGTGACTTTCTCTTCTTTGTTATTTGCATACATTTCTGATTTGTTGAATAGAGCCTTAGTCCTGGTGCTGTGGTAACCGAGCTTGCCGGTGCTGCGGCAACTGTGACACCGGATGCCGCCGTTTTGACACCCGAGAATATCGCCGATGCGTTAATCTATTGTCTGCAGACGCCACCAAATGTACAGGTTTGTCAAGCGAGTATTTGTTATAATATCATATCGAAGAACTTACGTTTACTTAATATTTTTCCAGATACACGAACTAACTATAAGACCCGTCGGTGAAAGATTCTAAGATTCCTCGTGTTGGAACACTAATAAACTTGCTATGTGATTGTTATAAATAAAATTATAAAATAAACAAACAAACGTGAAAGGTATTAATAATTGATTGAGTGTTTCTCTTTGTATTTATCGCTTCATAGTTCTGACTGAGAACAAAGCGTACTTCCTCATTCATTTCAACCGTAATTTGATGTTGTTATTAGAGATAGAGAGATAGAAGAAATAAAGAGAATTCAAAGAAACAAATTAATAGAGATTCTTAAATTGACACTGATGAGGGACGATCAGATCACTAAAACTCTTTTTATAATGCTCTCAAATTGAAACAGAAAGTTTATTTGATTAATCGACAGTCATTAGTCGAGTTAATAACTATTGTAAGATTGTGATCATAATTCTTGGTCAGGTCTAATTCCGGACCGCAATAACGATTACGAAAACCGATTGTTGTATTGTGTGGTCTATCTACAGCGCCCGTGAGATGACACATTCTCCGTTGAATTCGAAGCGGAGTCCATTCGATGTCGACATAGAAAGCTCAGTATATTAAACTTCTGGCCATGTAAAAAGCGGACTAGATGGCAAGTTGGGTACGGACCAGGGAGTTTCAAATCAGCTTGAAAGCAGTAGTGGGACGAGTGAGCGAGGTATCAAATCTGGATCATATAATATACAATTATATAACTGATAGAGGGCTTTCAAATAAGCTTTTTTATGACAAAAAGGAAGTTTGTTATAACTAGCCATAGCTTGAAGGTTTTTGGAAGAAAAAAATTGTTTAATTTTGATCGAAACTAACCTCGAATATAGAGCACATCCCTAGTATAACTTACTCTCTTTGTATTTCTTTGATTTGTTTTCAGCAATAACTAGCCATGAATTAAATGTGCAATGCGATCAACAAACTCTTATAATACTTAAGATTTCAGGGAGATTAGATAACTGTGTGGAATATATTACACACTTTGGAGCATATGTTCAGGTAATTGAACGCCTATTTTGTGAGCGAGTTTTCAGTGGAATTTGCGCTCTCTCTCTATTGTTATTTTTTTTAACTTTTGTTGACAGCGTTGGCTTGCCCAGGCTACTTAGTACTACTTTGTTGCTGGAGGTATAAAAATGCAATACTTTTCATAAGCCAGTTAGTTCAATACAATTTATTATTTGTACATAACGGTTTTAGAGAACGGAAAAATTGTAAATAATCTGAGAAATGGAACGTTGGTTGAATCGTATTGCTGTGGTCACTGGCGCTAGTTCCGGCATTGGTGCGGCTATAGTAAAATATCTCGCTAATAACGGTATGGTGACAGTCGGCTTGGCACGACGCAAAGAGCGTGTCGAAGCGCTGCGTGATGAAGTGAAAGATGAGGCTAAAGCACGCATACACGCAATTAAATGTGATGTAACAAATGAAGCAGAAGTAATCGCCACCTTCAAAGAGATCGAGCGCAAGTATGGACCAGTTGCAGTGCTAGTAAATAATGCTGGTGTGGTGCGCACCACCGATTTGTTGAAGGAGGGTAACTCACAAGATATACGCGATGTGCTCGATACAAATGTTTACGGTATTGTTTGGTGCACACGTGAGGCGTTTCGTTCCATGAAGGCTCAAGGTGATGATGGTCATGTCTTCCTCATCAATAGCATAGCAGGGCATATGGTGCCTTTTATACCAAATTTCTCCTTCAATATGTATCCGCCGTCAAAGCATGCAGTGACTGTGCTGACCGAGATCTATCGTCAAGAATTCATTAATAATAATACAAAAATTAAGATTACCGTAAGTAGAATGAAGTGTTTCCAACGTAAAGTCATTAAATTTTATTATTTTTAATAGAGCATTAGTCCCGGCGGTGTGAAAACCGAGATTATGGGCCCCGATCCGCCTTTGACACCAGATATGCCCATTTTGTCTGCTGAAAACATCGCCGATGCTTTGATCTATTGCCTGCAGACGCCACCGAATGTGCAGGTTTGTCGCGCTGTTTACATCTGTTAGTGTAGCGAAAATTCTAATTGTAATTTTTATGTATTTGCAGATACATGAGTTAACTATAAAACCTGTCGGCGAAAAATTCTAAGTTTGTGTTGTAATATTGATGAATTACTTAATTGATTGTAAAAAATAAAAATATGAAATAATAAAGAAACAAATATGAAGGCTATTAATAATTGATTGCGTTTATTTCTTTGTGTATAAATGATTTTAGGTCTAAAAGCTATTTCAGCGCATTTCCAGCAGGTATGGCGGACTATTTCGAGATTAGTAAGAAGCAACTGGTAAGTAAGAATTACGGCACTGGCTTGCAATTAATTGGAAACTGGTTGATAACCATTTTGAGAAACTCTTAGGTTTCGAGACTAGAACGTAATTATTTCGGGACTAATTTAAAACGCTTAAAGTGTTGATAGGCAACATTTTAAAGGCTTCTTGTTCTGCAGTTATTAACAGAATTTAGAATTATTTTAGATTTTCTATAAAAAAAAGTATTTTTGTGCTCCTACCGTTTTAATGGCAAACTATTTCGAGTTTGGTGATGTGAATTTTCATTATAAGAAGGTGCAAATTGCGGAACAGATTTGGATTTATTTGGAATAAGGTTGTTAATCGGTTTTAGATGTTTTAAGGTTTCCGGACTGAGAAGGATTTTTTTCGAGATTAACTTACGGTATAATTACGGTGTCATTTTACAGTCATTCACACTCATTTATGTTTATTTTCAGTCCAGGTTCAACGAGTTGGTCCTGAAATGATCGCGTGTTTTAGAACATCAAAAATATATTTGAAATAAGTAAATGTAGAGATTCCTAAATTTTTTAATCTTTTTTGACTATCGAAACCAATAGTAATTAAAAATACGTATTTAACTGTGTTTGTTGTTTGTTCTGGTCATGTGAGTGGTCATATTTTTGTTGCGTTTATTCCACACCGTAATGCTTCGAGTGCACTAATATTATTGAGAGAGAGTGATGAGACAGAAATTATAATTATCTGATAGTGATAGCTTTGGACATGACTGGCAATTAGCGGTTACAGATGAGAGTACCGATTTGAAAGATAATGCCACTGCTTGTCTTAGTCATATCCCAGTGTGCTAAGGTTAGGCACATAGCGACAACAAGCTCAAGCTAAAGACAATAAATTCTATAATTATTGCATGACGGTTTTGGCAACTATTTGTCCATTTAGTGGATCATAAGAAAATAAAAAAACGGGTTAAAAGTTAGTTATGGCTGAGTGATCACCGTTCGACCTTTAATCAAGTTTTTGAACTAGCTGTGTTTTTGCATAGTGGTCGGTTTCGCTTTAATGAGTCCACGAAAATATACTTTGCCGTGAGAGCTGTAACCATTTGTTTATGTTTTTTTTTATAAAAACAAGGTTGCCACCTAAATAAAAAATAGTTTAAAAGTTATTTATAATTATGTTTTATATGAAGTACTGCAGCTAAGCTAAAACACAATCAAGCTTTTAATGGAATTATTTAAAAATGTATATTGCCACCTGTTTGAAAATTTTAATTAAATTTTAAATTCTAGTTATCTGTTAGCAACACTTTATTATTAATGTCAAATTACACGGTTTTTAGAGGTGATAACAATTGTGAGAGTTTTTCCTGGCCTTGCGCGGGGTTGTAGCTAACATCAGAGTCTCCTCAACTACATAGCACTTAATGAAATTATCTATTTAATTTATTTAAAAGACGCTCATAGTACTTAGTTAAGTAATAAATTATATTTATTTAGTAGAAGTACACAGCGTTTATAACAAAAAAGTAAATTTAGATAAAGGGCTTAAAAAATAACAAAACATGTAAGCAAAGGCTAAGTTCGGGTGCAACTGAACATTTTATACTCTCGCAATTTAGTGATGTAATTTTAGTAAGATAACACATAATTTGAACCATATATTCGGCATACAGTTCAATAGAATAACGAAAATCATCATAAATAGTATATGGGGACTGAGGTAATTCCTGAACCGATTTCATTCGTTTTCACCACCAAGATACAATATATGGAAGACTTTACGCTCACTTAATTTTATATTACATATCTGTAGAGAGTTATGACCTGATTTTAACCATTTTTGGTACAGAGACGAACTGTTATAAGAAAAAAATTCAGAGGGAATGAATTACATTAAAATATATGAGAATTATATTTATTATGAATTATTTTAAAATTAAAATGTATATCATTTGGGATCATCGGGATGCGAGATATAAGTACTGTTTGACCAACTGCTGGACCAGTCAAAACGATTGCAACGATCACGTTATTGCGAAGAAATTTGACTTGAAGTCGGGTCCCGTTGCATAAATTGGGTGGTTTCAGATTTCTAAGTAAAATTATTGGGGCGCCTATTTTTAGCTTAATGGAATGTGGATGAAGGCCACTTGGGTTCAAAGAATTTCGAAACTCCTGTGGGTAATGGACCACATCTTCTTGATCTATTACATTATCAATGCGACTATATCTCCTTCAAGTTTATTTAAAATTATGTCATTAATTTCGTCCACGCTACTGTTTCTCGCTGCCCTTTGACACATCCATTGGTGATCTTTATTTTCTATTTCGCTGTTGTCAGGGTAAACTTTTAATATTAATTCCTCAATGTTACCTACTCTTACTCCTAAATCGCGGTCAATTCCAATTCTATTTTGAAAATGAGGTATTTTCCTGTCTCCTACTAAAAGTAATTTTGAAGGGAATGTTATACTACCTCCCCCAAATGGGCTTTCATATTTGTCGATAATTTTAAAATATTTACAAACTTCCATAATGGAGAACTTTTAAGGCAAGTCTTTACAATGTCTGCTCTAGTTCCCCTTACTATTATGGGTAAAGTTTGTCGAAAGTCCCCAGCAAACATAACAGTAATCCCACTCATGTTTTTATCACAGCTTCTAAGATCTCTAAGAGTTCTGTCTAGAGCTTCTATGTGGGCTCTATGGATCATGTTACATTCGTCTCAGATTATTAAACTGACATCTTGTAAAACTTTTCCAAAAGGGCCATTTTTACGTACATATAGAGCACACGCTATCTTTCTCTAAAGAAACAGTTAGGGGCAGTTTAAAAGTGGAAGGAGCTGTGCGTCCACCTGCTAATAAAGTTGCAGCGATACCTGACGACGCTACTGCTAAGGCTAGCTGTCCCTGAGACCTTACTTTTGCTAATATAAGATTAGTAATGAAGGTCTTGCCGGTCCCACCGGGAGCATTCAAAAAAAATCTTCCTTCATCAACGACACTTAAAACGTTCTTTGAGTTGATTTTGTTTCGGAGTTATTTATTTGTAATATTATCATCTAAGTTGTTCGTTGAAATTAAGTGTCGTCAAAGACAATTTTATTCAGAATTAAATACTCTTAACCCACAACACATTTATTTGGATAAAGATTACTATTATTATGTTAATACAACTCTAACAAATAATTTCGACCAAATTAGTTATCACAAAAACGGTACTCACGGACTTTTTTTTAGATCATTAAAAGAGAAATAATTCTTTCATACATAACTTTTGTGTATCTTGAACCGCTTTCGCAGCGCAAGGAACGGAAGCCCTCAAAGATAAATAATTTCCCCCGTTTTTTACACATTTACCCCTGTTTCTTCGCTCTTCTCCTATATAGCCTATAGCCTTCCTCGATAAATGGACTATCCAACACAAAAAGAATTATTCAATTCGAACTAGTAGTTTCGGAGATTAGCGCGTTCAAACAAACAAACAAACTCTTCAGCTTTATAATATTAGTATAAATTTACCGATATTTTCGGTGAAAAATTACCTTTAGGCACTGAGTTCTTCATGTTCGATATCAGGTGCCTTGAAAAGCAATGGTCCGATTTTGATAATTTTTCCACAACTGATGTCAAAGCTCAAATACAGTATTTGTGTAGGGTTTTATTCCGCTATCTTCATTGGTTCCTAATGTATTTATTATAAAGTGAAGGAATCAGAAGAATTCATTTGAGTTATATGGGAAGTAGGCATGGTTGGAACTGTGTCATAAGGGTGTCAAAAAAGTGTTATATACCGAATTTCATTGAAATTGGTCGTGTAGTTCTTGAGATATGGTTTTTGACCCACACACATTTAGTAATTTCCAACCTAACCTTTGTATGAAAGGTGGGAGTGGTTATTATCCGATTCATTTTTGGACTGTATAAGGAAATGGCTAAAAGAAACGACTGCAGAAAGTTTGGTTTATACAATTATTTTGGTTTGCAAGGGGTCAAGCCCAATTTTCAAAAAAATTACATCCAAATATCGCTAATGCCATCCTATGTTCCAAATTTTATTTTTTTGTGTGTTTTCGGGTTTCGCCATTTTGTGGGCGTGGCAGTGGATTTTGACGATCTTCGAAAGCAACCTCCTCATTAAGATATCTTACATAAGTTATCGCTTGCACGGACAGACAGACATTCGGATTTCAACTCCACTCGTCATCCTGTTCATTTATATTTATAACCCCATATCTAACTCTTTTATTTCTTGGTGACACAAACAACCGTTATGTGACCAAAACTATAATACTATATGCAACATGTTGCGAGAGTATACAAATTAGCTCGAAATAGTTGAAGTGGTGATAAGTGAGTTTCTGGTAGTGAGAAAAAAAAAATTCAAGTATTTGAAGGTATTTAACTGCTTCGATATCTTTCTTTAAAAATTACCTTAGTTTTTGGAATAATATATACAACCGTAAACGAAATCAGCTCGATTTTTTTTTTTTTGTAAATTATTAAAACTAATATTAATAAATTATTTAAGCAAAACAAACTGTCTCAGAAATTCAACCGTATTTGTTAGTCGATTTTTTTTTAAAGATGACTATTTTCTGAAGCTTACCAACACCTAAATCAATAAACTATCTAATATCTTTCAGTATTACTGTTTGCTACATACTATATTAGAGCTTTCGATTTGTGCTTTTCAATGCTATGTAAGAGTGCTTTATTCGTCACATTAGATAAATTGCATTGGGTATTGAATGTATATTGGGTTGTTATTAAGTGTTTTCGCTTTTTCGTGACAAGTTTGTGTTTCAGGTATTAGTTTTGTACACAGAGCTCTGTCAACTCTTCTGCAAGGTCTCAAATAAAATACGAGTCTAGTTTATAATTTGGGGACTGAATGGAAATCTCAAGATTGACTGAGCAATAATGAAAGCTTGTCGTCTTTTTGTATAGTAGAAGTAAGCTACTGTTTGTATGAGTCCAATATGTACTCAAATGACTTTAACATTTTAGTTTACTTATGTTTTTAATGTACTCGAATAAATATAGTATATATTTATATTTGATTAAATGTTATTAAGTATACTGGGCTCATTGCAAATCTTATGGAAAAATAAAGGGACTGGCTTATCATTACAACTATATAGTTATATGTATAAGATATATACTTGATTCTTATATATAATCTTCCATATAAATAAGCGCATTTGCTGGGCTTTTAACTACATTCCGTTACTATACGGTAATTAAAACAGTTGTAACGGTAAAAAGAAAGCATGGAACGTTGGCAGAATCGTGTAGCTGTCGTTACAGGCGCTAGTGGTGGCATCGGCGCCGCTGTAGCCAAATATCTCGCAACAAACAAGTTGGTGACAATCAATCTCGATGTGAATATTCAAGGCTACGATGCTGTGCGTGCTGACGTGAGCCCCGAGGTAGGGAAACGCATGCACTGCATACGTTGTGATTTACGCAAGGAGGCTGAGATTAAAGCCGCCTTTAAGGAGATCGAGAAAAATTTTGGACCTATATCCGTGTTGGTCAACAATGCGGGTGTGCTAGTGAATACCAAGCTATTGACGGAGAATAATACGGAGGACTTGTTAAAAATGGTCGAAACGAATCTTTTAGCTGCGGTTTATTGCACACGCGAAGCATTTCGCTCGATGAAGGCGAACGGTATCGATGGGCACGTCTTTCTAATGATTAGTTTGTGTGGCCATAAGGTGCCAATACAGCCGGATATAAATCTGAATTTATATTCACCTACAAAATTCGCGATTACTGCGCTCACCGAAATGTATCGGCAAGAGTTTTTGTATCAGAATACGAAAATTAAAGTAACGGTGTGTACATTTCTATTCTAAAGAATTTGTAAAATAAATTCAACGTATATTTATTGATTACAGAGCATAAGTCCTGGTCAAACTGCGACTAATATCACGAAGGAAGTTTCGGTGCCGGCCTTTGATGCACATCTTAGCCCCAATGATATTGCCGATACAATAATTTACTGCCTAAAAACGCCAGCACATGTACAAATCCATGATTTAGTCATAAAACCCATTGGTGAAACGCTTTAAGCGTTTTAAACGAATCAGAAAGAGAAATAATAAAATTTAACTGCAACGATTTTTAGTTACGCAACAAAAGTGCGTCACTTTAGTAAGCGCTTGTTTATTATGTTTCTGACTTGGTTTAGGATTTGTTTGAAGAGAGAAAAGATAAATATTAAGACAGATATTTTGCTTGGTTTGCCATCTCTCGGAAAAACGCAGAACAGTAGGGCTCTATTGAACTCTTATACTATCTGTCAACAAGGATCACAATCTTACCCAGTTGTAGGGATCAATAGACACGCATATGAGTTTAAAAATTTCGAAAGATACTGGTTGTCAAATCTGCGTGGAAGATGTATCAGTAAATTCAAATCAAAATTTTCTCCTTGACTTTTAAGCTTTCGTTACATTACCTCTACAGATTTGTTATTGGCTTATGGTGTTTCAACTGTCCAGGAGATTCTACTTTATCTTCAACGGGCATATCAGTCTCGTTACCTAATGAGAACCTAACAAACACGAAATGACAAATGTAATAAAAACTGTGTTGATTTATGAGTTTCAGCTTGTGTCTTTATATCTCATATCTCCATGTGGCAGTCATATTGAGTCACTGACTTATATTCGAGATCGAGCTGATAAACAAAATGAATATTAATCTTATACCTATATGTACATCTAAAATGCCTACAACAATATTTTACAGATTACGTACAAAAAAGAACTGCAACGAAACTGTGTTACGCAACGTAAAAACGTCACGCTTACAACATATAGGGCGCCAATACAGTGAAAACTGGAGCTGCACTTGAATTGTTTTTTGTTTTATTTTTAAGATTTTTTATTCAGTTGATTTATGCCAAATAAAAATAGAAGGTTGCCACCATTTTGGAAATTTTGTATAAAATCTATGTAAATGTATGTTGTATAAAATGTAAATTTTTTTTTAAAGAAAAACACGATAAAATTATCTAAAAAAATTGTTTTAGGTGTTGCCACCATTTTGAAAATTAAAAAAAAAATTATAATATTTTTTTAATAAAGAAAAATACCGATTTTTTGACATATTAAATAAGAACTACAAATTTCTTTTTTTTGGAGTTGCCACATGTTTAATTTTTTTAAATTAATACACTATTTTTTTTTGGTTTTATTTTTTATTCTTAGCATTCCGAAAGCTGTTTCAGCAATAACTTACCGCGAGAGTTTTAGTTTTGTGTTGAGAAATCTGTCAACTCTCCTGTAAGGAACCAATTGTATGAAGTTCAAAATTAGAGAACCAATAAACAAGAAACTCAAGATTGATGGAAGATGTATAAACGCTGAGCTATAATGATATAAGCTCGAACAATATCGAAGGTATTCCTCTTTCCAGTCGAGGATTATATCCAAACTTCATCGATCTATCTTGCACACGCTCAAGGTACGAAACTATGGTTAAATAATGCAGAAAACCCAACACAAGCTGTTGCCAACCAGTATATGGGGCTGCAGCAAACAATTACAGTAAGCTAAGATAAAATTAAGCATACTCAAACTGAATGCACTCAAATGACATTAGAATTTTATTTTCTTTTTTAATGTACTCGACTATATAGAGTATATATTTATATTTGATTAACTGTAATTAAGACCACCGGAATATTTGCTATCTCATTGAAAAAATAAAGGGACTCACTTATCATTACAACTATATATATAATTTCTCATATAAATAAGGGTACTTGTTAGGCTTGTAACTACATTCCGTTACTAAACGGTAATTAAAACAGTTCTAGCTGCAAAAAAACATAAAGGAAAGTAGTGAAAGCATGGAGCGTTGGGAGAATCAGGTTGCCGTCATTACAGGCGCTAGCGCTGGCATCGGCGCCGCTGTAGCCAAGTATCTGGCAAATTATAAGATGGTGACTGTAAACCTCGATAAGAATATTGAAGATTACGATGCCGTGCGCGCTGAGGTAAGACCCGAGGTAGCGAAACGTATGCACTGCATACGATGTGATGTGCGCAGGGAAGATCAAATAAAGGCCGCATTTAAGGAGATCGCGAAAAAATTTGGACCAGTCTCTGTATTGGTCAACAATGCGGGCGTGTTAGTGAATACCAGGCTATTGACGGAGAATAATTCCGAGGACGTACTTAATATGGTCGAGACGAATCTGATAGGCGTGGTGTTTTGTACACGTGAGGCCTTTCATTCGATGAAGGCGAACGGTATTGATGGGCATGTCTTTATGATGAATACTACATGCGGGCATAAGGTGCCCGTACAGCCAAATATAAATATCAATCTATATCCACCAACAAAACATGCACTCACTGCGCTCACTGAAATGTATCGTCAAGAGTTTCTGCATCAGAATACAAAAGTGAAAGTAACGGTAAGTCATCTATATATGTTGCTAGGTAAAGTATTTATAAAAATTTTAACGCATATTTATTTATTACAGAGCATAAGTCCTGGCATAACTAAGACTAACTTCATAGATCACGTTACAGTGCCACCCTATACGGCAGTACTCAATCCGGAAGATGTGGCCGATGTATTAATTTACTGCCTACAAACGCCACCGCATATACAAATTCATGAGGTAATCATGAAAGCTATTGGTGATATTGTTTAGAAAAGTTTAAAGGGCAAATAAAATTATAACAAAATATATATGCAACGAATTTTGATTACGCAACAAAAAAACGTCACGCTTGCAATATGTAGTGTCACACTATATTACGCATTTTTATAGGTTGTTTAATTTTTTTCTTGTAATGTGATATTCGGTTGGTTTGAGTTAAGAGAAAAACTGAGGGTTGCCACCCTTCTGAACTTTTAAAATTAAACTTTAATCTTTTTACTTATTGTTTTTTAAAACACACTAAGAATATAAGTTATTTATATGCTCTCAGCTAGAAAAAATTGCAGTGTTGCCACCTGTTGGAAAATTTGAACTTAGCAAAATTATAATTAAATCTTTTTTTTGCAAAAAGGCTCTAAATGTTTGTAATAGCTTACAACTAAAAAGAAAATTTTTTGATAAAGAAATCTTCAAAATAGGTTGCCACATATTTCAAAAAATATTTATTTAAAGAAAGTCATGAAATAAATAAAAAATACAAAAAAGTGAACAACGAAAGTTTATTCCAGGAATACTTTTTCATACCCAAATTTATTATATGAGAACCGGCGCTGGTTTTCTATCCAAATTAATATTGAAACTAACTGTTACTCCACACTTTTAATAAAAGAAACAGATAGCTCGAGTAGTTAGTGTTTGAAATTCTTAAGTGTTTTTTAGTGTTTCATTTCAATAAGAGTTGCCAGATTTTTTTTTTAATTTTTATTTTTTTATGAGACAATTTCTTATGTTATTTTTACAACGTTGCTTTTAAGGATTCTTCAGTGTTTTTTACTGTTTCATTTCAATAAGATTTGCCAGATTATTTTTTGTTTTTTAATGTTTATTTTTTTTATGAGACAATTTCTTATGTTAGTTTTACAACGTTGCTTTTAAGGATTCTTTAGTGTTTTTTTATTTTTTATGCCAATAAGAGTTGCCAGATTTTTTTATTTTTTAATATTTATTTTTTATGAGACAATTTCTTATGCTATTTTTACAACGTTGCTACGATTCTTTAGTGTTTTTTTATTTTTTGTGCCAATAAGGGTTGCCAGATTTTTTTATTTTTTAATTTTTATTGTTTTATGAGACAATTTCTTATATTATATTTAAAATATGCATAGTTTTTTTATTATAATTATTCGCTGTATTTTTTAAACGTAGTACTTTTTGAATTAAGTCGTAACATCAATTAAACGGCATACAATTAAGTTTACATCTACATTAGTATTTTTTTTTTAAGATAATCACTTAATTGCGCCAATTAAAATAACTCGCCGAGTGGCTTAATCGTTAGCTCATGAATCTATAAGAAAGATTAGAAAATAATTAAACCAATTAAAGAACACAAAAGTAGCCGTTATAAAACAAACCTGCACATGCGGCGGTGTTTGTAGGCAATAAATCAACGCATCGGCAACATCATCTGCATGCAGGCGTGAGAAATCCTTGAGGTTATCACGCATATGCGGCGTTACAATTTCGGTTTCTACAAAACCGGGACTTAAGCTCTAAAAAAAAATAAACAGTTACATAGACATTGCAAAGCAAAGCAAAAGAAATTTGCACAAATTTTTACCGTAATTTTCACTTTACTACGCTCATTGTTGAACTCTTGCCGATAAACTTCGGTTAATGCCGTTACAGCATGCTTTGTCGGCGCATAGATACTCATTGAAATCTTGCCTAAAATCGGCACTTGATGTCCGGCTATGCTGTTCATTAGAAAGACATGTCCATCGCCGCCGTGCGCTTTCATCGCGCGGAATGCCTCACGTGTGGCATACACCACGCCTAAGACATTGGTTTCAATTATGTCTCGTATATCTTGTGTATTGCCGTCGGCCAACAGCGTACTATTGCGCACAATGCCCGCATTGTTGACCAAAACCCCTACGGGGCCATATTTGCTGGCGATTTCCTTAAATGCGGCAATCACTTCATGCTCATTGCAGATATTGCAGCCAATGGCGTGTATGCGTTGGCGCGCCTCAGCCGCCACTGCGTTACGCAACGCCTCAATCCGTTCCACGCGTCGTGCGAGTCCAACTACGATCATACCGTTGTTTGCGAGATATTTCACAATGGACGCACCGATGCCGGAACTGGCGCCGGTGACGACGGCAACGCGATTGTGCCAACGCTCCATTTTTGGTTAAAAAAATTTATAAATATTTTTTTAATGTTTTACTTTTTTATTGAGCACTTTTTTACAAATAAAAAAATATAATTTTTTTTTAACTTTTTTTATATTTTTTTAATGTTATCACTATTTTTATATTTTTTTAATGTTATATATGATTTTAATTTTAAAATTTGTTTAAAATAATTTTTTAACGTTTATTTTTTAACTTTCTCACAATTTTTTATTACTTCAATTAAAACTTTTTTATATTTCTTTTTCAATGTCTTTATCTTCAAACACAATTTCTCGGCTTAAACTCCGTTTGGCAACTAAAAGCCCTATTTGATTCCCATATCGTATTTATACCACATATTGAGTCGTTATTAAGTTGCAAATAATGAATGCTTTATGTAATAGAAGATGCAACAAATTAACTTATTGTTGTTATTACATTAGATGCAAAAAAATGTAATGATTGCAATTTTTAATTACGGAAAAATTGATTGACAATATAATGAATGGGTCTGCTAGTATCATCATCATGCAATGAAATTGTCTTCTGGGTTACCGCTATCAAAAAATAATAAAAGAAAGTGTATATTTTACAATAGTCACAAAAATGCTGGAATAGAAAGCAGAAACAACTATAAAAAATCGTAAATTCGCTTACAAAAGAAAGACCGATTTCGATAGTAAATTTGATTAGAAAAGAAATACCGATTGCGATAGTAAATTCGATTACAAGAGAAATATCGATTTCGATAGTAAATTCGATTACGAAAGAAATACCGATTACGATAGTAAGTTTGATTGGAAAAGAAAGACCGATTTCGATGGTAAATTCGTTTATGAAAGAAAGACCGATTTTGATAGCAAAAATGATTGTGAGAGCAAAATAATATCGATATAAACATTCGATATCGATAACAATACAATAAACCGATTTAAAACCAATCTTAATAGTTTTCGAAGTGATTCCTGCTAATAAGTAGAGCTTTGCCTACTACCTACTTTCCCTGCTCTCAAGATAGAAAGGGTCTCACAAAAATGACTGATAGAATGGTATTAGGTTAGCTTTAAGCGAAGTTATCTTCAAAATTAACATTTTGCTAATAAAGATTAAATAAAGAAAGATACCGAATAAATGTAATAAAAAAAAATAAAAATTTCGATCGAAAAAATGACATTGTAATCGATATAGTATGGAAAAAAGTAGATCGATAGAAAAATTATTGAATGCCACAACTATAGAAAATATTAACGATTTTTCAACGTAGAACCTCGTTTAAACAAAAGAGGTTAAAACGAATATTCGATTACTATAATAAAGAAATACAAACTACATATTTCTATTAAAATAGCTTTAATAAAACTCTAAAAGATTGAATTGAGTTAAAGTAATCATTTTACAAATTATAAAAGAAAACATTTTAATATATATTTAATATTAATATATTACATAAACGGAGTTAGAGGACATAGTTTTGTAAATAATCGATAAAAAGTATTAATCGTTACTATCATAAACATTTATGGAAATAAAAACAGATTTTAATAAGAGAGCTTCAGTGAAACGAAACAGGTGGAGTCGATAAAGCGCGTTAAAAGCTATCGTTTTGCAGGTAATGATAGGTTGACTCGATTAATCGATAAATAAATCAATGTCATAACTATTACTGTTAATATAAAACATGTTTTATAAACGAGTAAGAATTAATGAAAGTCAAGAAACATATGAACTAAATGCTAGTTGTGTGGAATTTTTTTCTGACGCTTGGCTGATCATTAAGTAATAAACGGGAACCTATATATAGTATCATATGAAGCATGCATTGACTGTCAAACAGTAATTGAATAATTGCAATGCTGATTTAATGAAGAATGACTTAACAAAATTGAATTTGCGTTCATTTCACTGTAGATTAAATATAGAAAGATAAGTTAAGTTAAGGCACGTGCGTTGTGTACATTATCGATAACTAATTATTTATAAATTCACTTGACAAACCGTAAGCATAAGCTAGGGGCGTAATTTAGATGAACACCTCGGAAAATATCGGAATATTATAGTTACACTAATGAATGGAAAATGAAAACTATTCAAATTGGTCTACGACTTTTTAAGGTCCTACATACCGAAATGAGAACCGTGGTGGCTTTCTACCTAAAATATCGGTTAACTTGTGAGTTATATTAATGGAGTTAACTTATTTTCTTTTTCCGAAGATAATCTGCTTAACTCATTTACTTGTACCATGGTTTCATCAATTAGTATTTCGTATTGACCTTGAGTGATTTGTTACACTCACTTAATAAGTCAAATATTGAGTGACAAGCTAGAAGAAACAGTAATTGAATAGCTGTTGTTGTACGTATGGCATGACGCGTTGGAAATTAATTCTGGAATGACTTTATAATTTGCAGTCTAATTGAATGAATTGAGATTGGAAAGTGATTAGAATATACATACTACGTACATATGAAACACTTAAGTGAGCAGCTGCGCTAGGTGTTACCTGGCTTGGTTTGACAACCGTTGTTTTTTGGCTAAATCATTCAATGACAGAGTAAGAATTTTTGAAAAGGGTTGCTAGGTGTTTGAAGTTTTCGATAAAAAAATTGCTGAGAGATTACTGTAAATAATATTTATTCGGAGAGGTTGCCACCTGATAAAAATTTTGTGATAAATAAATTGGTTAAAATAAATGGCATGTAACATTGTGAGTATCAAATAAAACAGTTTGTTTAAAGAAGGCATAAAGTCGGAAATATATTTGTTTGAAGGGTTGCCACCTTTTAAATTTTTATGTAATTAAATGACTAAAAGAAATCACGTGTTGACACATGGGTGACAAGCTAAATTGATTTCGAACGAATTTTTTTCTAAAGTGTTGCCACTTATTGCCATAAATTAATAAAAAAAATAAGCTAGACTCTTGAGCGCACTAAGCACTATATTTATTAAAAATAAAAAAGAGTGATTCTAATTTTTGAAATTAGAAACCTTGTTTCTATTGTCATTATTTTCGGCTACCCAATTTACCTACAACAAATATAATAAACAAATTAAATATAATGAGCGAATTTATTTGCCATTAGTGTGTATGTAGACATTCTTAATTGGTTGGCCTTGAAAAGTGTGTTGATTATAGACATAATGATACAAATCAACAGCTTTTTGTCGGTAGATAGCATAGTCATACACATACAGATAAATATAACAAAAAATACTATTGCTGAAAGAGTAGGGAATAAGAGAAGAGAGAAAA
The DNA here is from genome assembly GCA_031772095.1 of Zeugodacus tau. NCBI lineage: Eukaryota > Metazoa > Arthropoda > Insecta > Diptera > Tephritidae > Zeugodacus > Zeugodacus tau. The sequence continues at coordinate 67,317,101 of CM062652.1, read as the reverse complement.
AGTTTTAAAGAGAAATATAATAAGAGCTTTCAAAGCTTTGAAAAGTAGGGATGTGTTAATGTCGGGTGGGATCACACTATATTTGAATAAGTAAATGGATATGGTACGATTTTTTACAAATATAAATTAAAATCCATCAATCTGACGTTTCGAAAACAGAATTTTATACTATAACTCCTCAAATAAGAAAGCTATGAGCACAAAATTTTTTACAATGTTTGTTATTGATAAGTAGAAGCTGTCTAGTGTAAATCATCAAAATCGCACAACTACAACACAAAGTTGTCATACAAGTGTTACTTCAAAAACAGTTTTACTTAGAATAACTTCTCAAATCAGCAAGCTATGAACGCGAAATTTCGCAAAATATCTAATAGTGGCTAGTAGAAGCTGGTTAGTAAAAATTATAAAAACCGAAACATTCTGAAAGATAGCTGCCATACAACCCATACTTCAAAAACATATCTTTCGATTATAACTCTGCAAATATAAAAGCTATGCTAAGGAAATTCAGTGTGCTGTTTAGTCTTGATTAATAATAGTTGCTTAGTAAAAATAATTAAAATTGGAAGACTATAACACAAAGCTGTCATACAAATATTGCTTCAAAAATATATTTTTTTATAATAACTCATTAAATGAGAAAGCTATAAACATGAATTTTTGTTAAATATTTATTATTGATAATAGAAAGGTGTGTAGTAAAAATCAACGAAATCGAACAACTGCAATACAAAGCTGCCATACAAATGTTGCTTCAAAAACAGATTTTTCTTTTGAAACTCTCTAAATATTTGAGATATGAACACACAATCTAGTAAAATTTTTTAAAAAGATTAGTAGAAGCCGGCTAGTAAAAATCATGAAGATCGCATACCTATGACACATAGCTCCCACACAACATAATTGTACAGATTTCATATTTTCGCAGTTCGTTTGTGCTCAGTTTTTAAATTTTGTTTAACATAAACATTTCACGAATAGACAAAGATATATACATAAATAACTGTGCAAAAAAATTCACCTGCCGTACAACAAATTTTGCCAGTCATCATGACTGGTGAGTTGTGACTCGTTTTTTTGACGCTGTGAAGAAAGTGTTGTACCATGCTTTCATACTATTTATGCGTTTAATCTCGGAATTCTAAGAAAGTCTAAATACAACTTGTTTTTTATCAATTTATACCGCCATCTGTACTTGAGTAGTAAAGTAGTGTATTTAATTAAAGTTGTTGGACTTTATATATTTGTAGTTACATATATGTATATAGTTGTTTCTATTTTTGTTGTAAAACCGATAAGATTAATCAAACATAGAAAAATAAACAAAAACAAATTTTGTTATGCGTGAACGAAGTGAGCCAGCTGTTGGTCGGACTCTCGAGTGATGGCGAGAGTGAGAGCGAGTCATCAACGTGAGTACTTAGAGCAGTGGTCGGCACCAAGAATGATAGAAGACAAGATTACGACATAGTGACGTGCTCAGGACCCCTGAATGGGAATAGTCAACATGTAGAATTGTCAAATGAAAACGGAACTGCTATAAACAGTTAAACAAATTGAACATGAAATAGATTACATTAGTTAGCAATATTTAAGTCAATCATATTTGTTAACTAAAGTGATATTTACGTGACCTTGAGTCAGAAAACTCTTATGAAAACACATTTGTATAATATTTAAACAAATATTTTTAACTTTTCGTCCACCTAAAAATGAAAAAAAAAATTATTGCATGTTTAAAAAAATGTGCGTTTGCGATATTTTCATCAAAAGTTTCTTTTATTGCTTTTATTGTGCATTAACATTAACTAAGCACCAATATTGACTTCAACTCTTTCTTTTCACTTTATTGTTTTGTATTACCATGCAATTTGTCAGTTTTTCTTTCTTTTGTTTTTTTCGCGTGTTTGGGGGTCTTTATTGCGTCACTTAACAGGAAATTGAAACCCAAAAAAGCTAACTGTAAACGAATGGCGCAATCTTGTATTCTATCATTCTTTCCACTGATCTAAACATCATTTGGGGGAAATACGCTATTAAAATTTGGTGCTCACTGCGTACGAGCGTACGAAGTGGTAGGCTTACGTCATAATTTTGGATGTTATCTCAAACAAACCTGTATGTCTGTGTATATATACGACACAAATGTTGAGTGCCTATTTATTTGCTGTAAGTGTACATATGTATATTGATTAGTTGGCGGTAAATACTTGACATATAGATAAAGTCACTGCCATTATATATACGGAATACATATATGAAGCGAGTACATTATGTATAAATAAAAGGTAGAGCAAACAATTCATTCAGTCTAGCAAAGCTAAGCGAGCTGAAAGTACATAATATTTAATTTCGTGCGAGACAAATTGTCCAAAAAGTTAAAGAAAATATTTAGTAAATAACTGTTTTATAAATAAAAAACTAAAATCAAAATGGAACGTTGGGCCAATCGTGTTGCAGTGGTTACAGGCGCCAGTGCGGGCATCGGTGCCGCTATTGTACAGAAATTAGCCGAAAATGGCATGGTTGTTGTGGGTTTGGCGCGTCGCAAGGAGAAAATCGAATCGCTGCGTGACGAAGTGAAGCCCGAAGCACGTGATCGTATACATGGCATTGAATGTGATATCACTGTGGAGCAACAGATCATTGATGCCTTCAAAGAGGTCGAAAAGACCTATGGTCCAGTAGCTGTGTTGGTCAATAATGCCGGCACCGGACGTGAAACGAAATTGGTGAAAGAGGGCAATACCGAAGACATACTCGTTACTTTGAATACAAATGTGTTGGGCATTGTGTATAGCACACGCGAGGCTTTCCGTTCGATGAAGGAGAATGGCGGTGATGGACATGTTTTCCTCATCAACAGTGTAGCGGGGCATAATGTGCCCTACTTGCCTAATACAAATATAAATATGTACGCACCAACCAAGTATGCCGTTACGGCCATGACTGAAGTCTATCGTCAGGAGTTCTTGAGTCTGGAGACCAAAATCAAAGTAACGGTAAGTTAATGAGCAAATTTTTGAGTTGGCTGTAAGAATGCTTTAACTTTTACTTCACTTTTACTAAATTCAAATTCTTTCATCTTCCGTAGAGCATTAGCCCCGGCGTCACTGAATCAGAGGGTATCAAGAAACTCGTCATAAGATGCGTGAAGTTACTGCCATGTTGCAACCCGAAGATATTGCTGATGGCTTGATCTACTGTCTGGGCACACCACCACATGTGCAAGTGCACGAATTGACCATTAAACCTGTGGGCGCCACCGTTTGGTAGTTTGTTCTCGGTGGGAGTGTGATATACTAAGCGCTATGCATTTATTTGTTGCTGTAATGAGTCTACTAAAATATATAAGTTTTAATTGAAAGTAAAAATAAAAAATATTATAAAATAAAAAATCCAAAAAATTGTTTTAAAATATTTTATGAGTGAAAAGAATCTACGATTCTGCGGAGATCTATCATAATTTTATATCTGCGTTCTAAAAATAATAATAAAATAAAAAGAAAATCGAGAAAATATAGCTAATATGAGTACCTCTATGGACCTCATAAATTATCAGTGACGGTGTATTCATGTTTAAGAGTCGATTAAGAGTTCACAAATATCCGATCTGAACTGAACTGTTTCACAAGTTCGGAAAAAGCACATACCCATTACATTTTAATCGAAAATGAAAAAAAAAAACTGAAATTTTTTGGGTGAATACTGAAGGTCTTCACTTTAAAGCCCAGTTATTGAAGTAAAATATAATATCTTCTTTTGACGGGTTTATTGAACCAAAACAAGAAATGATCTGCCCGTGTGACTAATATCATATTAATTATTATTTTGTCGTAAATTGTACTTTTTTTTTAAATTTAGCTTCCCTTCGATCAACCCTAGTGTATAAATTCGTATATTCCACAACACACAATGTTATAGTATATTCTGTTGGACATACTTAATAATTTGCAACAATGTAAAGTCGCTTAATTATGCGATAACCTTGCAAAAGTTACACAATTTTTGCCACTTAATCAAAATTGAAAATTACATAGGTACAAGTTCATTTCGCTGTGTTCTAGTATCATGTTTGTATCTATAATCAGTCACGACAATGGAGTAAAAGAGTTTTTAATGGAATACCGATACGGCATTATGCGCGATAAGATTAGCGCAAAGCAAAAGTGCAAACGGGGCATGATCAGCGAAAAATATTGCTACGTACATACGTACGTCAGACATTTTAAGTGGAATAGAATATTTCAAATCACCCAATTTATGCAGAAAAAATTTGAACAATCAGAATGATCAGAGAAATTTATAGAAATTGTGATTCTATGGATTAGAAACAAAAATAAATTGAAGCAACTCTTAATAATCGTCGATATACATAAATATTATCGAGTTGAATTAAAATATGTAATAATGTTCAAACAGGCAGCTTAATTAACCCAATTAAGAAAGTTGTAACAAATTAAAACTTAATGGCAGTTAAATTAATCGTAAAAAGCGTTTTTAAGTAGTTGTAAATTACTATGGGAAATTAAAGTTTAATTGTCAATTAGTGCTTAATTTCAAATCAATGAACTCAATTAAAAGAGTGGTAACAAATTAAGTCTTAAGGGTAGTGAAGTTAATCGTAAAAACCGTTTTCAAATTTAAAGTTTTAAGTAGTTGTATGTTGATAAATAACGATCAATTAGTGCTTAATTGCAAAACAATTAGAGTAACTGCTAAACGATGAAAATAATTATTTTCTAAATAATAATAAACTTTGTATTTAGGTAGAAAATATATGTTCTGTGCACTTATCACTCAATTAACGCTTAATTGTCATTTAGTGCTTAATTACATATACATTATTGTAAAATTCGTAATTGAAAAAACAAATTACCGTAAAATTCGCTGAGTAACACTGACAATGTATTTAGTACGACGAAAAATTTAATAGGCAACTACCACTCAATTAGTTTAATTATTGGTCAGTTGGTGGTTAATTACATATTAATTGTCATCATATTTGCGGATCTACAATGAAGAAAATTTCTATCCGGCTTATTTCATTACTCAATTAGCGCTAAATTAGTGTAATTAATGATCAATTAGTGTACTTAAATATCAATTACTGCATAATTAAAGATCAATCAGCGTTAAATTTGTTGTTAAATTATTTAGTAAGAGAAAAAATATCTGAATCTAATTAATCTGAGAATATTAAAAATAGTATAATGTAAATTATTTTAAGAAACTTAAATATATTTTTTATTTAAAAGAACTATAACTCTAAAGAAATATACTGATTGTATTAAATTGTATAATACCTAATTGCCAATTAATTTAAAAATTTCTTGATTAAGTCAATTACTTTATTTCAGAAAATTAGTTAATCGACTCAAAAAGTTGAGAACAAAATGTAATTATAAAACTGTAAAGATATATTATAGTTATTTTCTTGTAGGCTTAATGGAGCATAGCGTCTTTTCAAACATTCACATTGAATCATTATCAATGTGCAGTATTCCTTTGCGAATCAGAACTTATGTACCTCAGTACATATCTACATTAACTTATTTACACATGCATTAAACCGGCGCGCCCAAATTCATCTTTATCACTTTATATGTCTAAATGTTTACTTTTGACCTGCGCTAGTGCGGGTATTGGTGCCGCCTGTGCGCAATGTCTCACCAATAACGGTATGATCGTTGTAGGTCTGGAGCGACGCTAGGAACGCAGATCGAGTCGGAATACGGACCGGTAGCGGTGCTGGTGAACAATGCGGGTATATTGCGTTTTAACGATTTGGACATGTTTTCCTGATTAACAGCATTGCCGGGCATAATGTGGCAAGCATAACGTGTTTATCGTGGAATATGTATCCATCTTCAAAATATGCTGTGACCGCTATGGGGCCTGCTACACCTTCAATATGTATCGTGATATTTGGATCGCGATCTATATTGAATATTGATGGATTACTTCGCGACTGCTAGACGTTCAATATATATTACGTCAATATTTATACGATGTTGTTAGTGTTTTCATAAGAATAAATATTTAAAAAATTTATTTGTTTATTTTTTCGTACATTTTTTCATAAATTTTCGGAAGAAAACCTAAGAAAATCATGTTTTGCTATTGTTTTTGCTCCCACAGCAATTCATTATATGTATGTATTCAATATTTGGACGTTATCAAAAAACCTTTGGCAGATGAGTTGCATAGCTCTGGCAAAGATTCTATTTTAAAAAGTATAATTCATGTTCATTTATTAGAATAAAGTTAATTTTAAAATTTTGGCACTGTTGTATTTCACCAATTCGGACTTGTAAATCACAAAATATGCTACACATTCAACATTTATCTCGCGATCCACGATCCGCGATCTGGATTTCAAAATATTTAAATATTTTGTGATATGGATCGTGATCCATCAATATTGCATGCTAAACGTTCAATAAATATCACGATAAATACTGAATGTGTAGCAGGCGCCTATGACGGAGGTTTATAGGCAAGAATTCTTGATATACAATACAAAGATCAAAGGGACGGTGAGTTTAATAAAAGAAGCGCTGGGAGAATTTGGGATCTTAAGAGTATTTTTCCATTTACAGAGTATCAGTCCTGGCGGCGTGTTAACAGATATTTTACCAATGCATCATCGGAAGACAAAACTGATTTACCGTTATTAACCCGGAAGATGTGGCCGATGATTTGTTGTATTGTCTACAAACGCCACCGCATGTGCAGGTGAATTGAATTTTCTTAATCGAAATTTATTTGTTTATCAATATTTTTAATTTTTTTTATTAAAAAAATATTTAATTTTTTTCTCATAATTATCAAAAAATTTAATTCATTATACATTTCTCTTCAGATCCACGAACTGACTATAAAACCTATGGGCGAATGAGTGTGCATTTATAACCGAAACAATCAGCATTGCTTGCAAAAACCCGTCCTTACACTCAGACATATCATAAAGGGTGATTTTTTAAGAGCTTGATAACTTTTTTTAAAAAAAAAACGCATAAAATTTGCAAAATCTCATCGGTTCTTTATTTGAAACGTTAGATTGGTTCATGACATTTACTTTTTGAAGATAATTTCATTTAAATGTTGACCGCGGCTGCGTCTTAGGTGGTCCATTCGGAAAGTCCAATTTTGGGCAACTTTTTCGAGCATTTCGGCCGGAATAGCCCGAATTTCTTCGGAAATGTTGTCTTCCAAAGCTGGAATAGTTGCTGGCTTATTTCTGTAGACTTTAGACTTGACGTAGCCCCACAAAAAATAGTCTAAAGGCGTTAAATCGCATGATCTTGGTGGCCAACTTACGGGTCCATTTCTTGAGATGAATTGTTCTCCGAAGTTTTCCCTCAAAATGGCCATAGAATCGCGAGCTGTGTGGCATGTAGCGCCATCTTGTTGAAACCACATGTCAACCAAGTTCAGTTCTTCCATTTTTGGCAACAAAAAGTTTGTTAGCATCGAACGATAGCGGTCGCCATTCACCGTAACGTTGCGTCCAACAGCATCTTTGAAAAAATACGGTCCAATGATTCCACCAGCGTACAAACCACACCAAACAGTGCATTTTTCGGGATGCATGGGCAGTTCTTGAACGGCTTCTGGTTGCTCTTCACCCCAAATGCGGCAATTTTGCTTATTTACGTAGCCATTCAACCAGAAATGAGCCTCATCGCTGAACAAAATTTGTCGATAAAAAATTTTCGAACCGAACACTGATTTTGGTAATAAAATTCAATGATTTGCAAGCGTTGCTCGTTAGTAAGTCTATTCATGATGAAATGTCAAAGCATACTGAGCATCTTTCTCTTTGACACCATGTCTGAAATCCCACGTGATCTGTCAAATACTAATGCATGAAAATCCTAACCTCAAAAAAATCACCCGTTACATGTGACCGCGTTGCTTCATAAAAACTGATACAAATTTTATTCTTGTAAAAGTGTACTCATCAGTGAAAATATCTAAAAGTGGCTAGTAGAAGCTTGTAAGTAAAAATTATTAAAATCGAAGGATTCTAAAACATAGCTGCCATACATCGCATAACTCATTAAATACGAAAGTTATAAACATGAATTTTCGCGAAATATTTATTATTGATGATGAGTGTAGTAAAAATCAAAGAAATCGAACATCTGCAACACAAAACTGCCATTCAAATATTACTTCAAAAACAGATTTTTCTTTCGAAATTCTCTAAATATTAGAGATATCAACACACAATTTAGTAAAATGTTTTGAAAAGATAAGTAGAAGCCGGCTCGTAAAAATCACTAAGGTCGCATACCAATGTCTCATGGCTCCTATATAACATAATTATACAAATTTTACATTTTCGCAGTTCGTTTGTACTCCGTTGTTTTTAGTTTTGTTCAACAAAACCATTTCACGAATCGACGAAGATATATACATAAATAATTGTGCAAAAAAATTCACCTGCCGTACAACAAATTTTGCCAGTCATCATGACTGTTGAGTTATGACTCGCTTTTTCGATGATATGAAGAAAGTTTTGTACCATGCTTTCATACTATTGATGCGTTTAATATCGGAATTCTAAGGAAGTCTATATACAACTTGCTTTTTATCAATTTATTCCGCCATCTGTACTTGAGTAGTAAAGTAGTGTATTTAATAAAAGTTGTTGGACTTTATATATATGTAGTTATATATATTCGTTTCTATTTTTGTTGTGAGCCCGATAAGATTAACCTAACATGGAAATACAAACAAAAATAAATTTAATTATGCGTGAGCGAAATGAGTCATTTGGTGGTCTTGCTCTCAACTGATGGAGAGAGTGAGAGCGAATCACTAACGTGAGTACTTAGAGCTAGGTATGTATCGATATACATAAATGTATATAATAATTCAAACAACTTTGTCGTATAAACAAACGAAATTGAAGATAATTGTCTATCATTATACATATATAGCTAGGTATATATTTGTATATATATAGTAAGTATATATGTATGTTTATGTCAAAAATCAGCATTTAATCATCATTTGGGGGAAATACGCTATTCAAATTTGGTGCTCACTGCGTACGAGCGTACGAAGTGGTAGGCTTACGTCATAATTTTGGATGTTATCTCAAACAAACCTGTATGTCTGTGTATATATACGACACAAATGTTGAGTGCCTATTTATTTGCTGTAAGTGTACATATGTATATTGATTAGTTGGCGGTAAATACTTGACATATAGATAAAGTCACTGCCATTATATATACGGAATACATATATGAAGCGAGTACATTATGTATAAATAAAAGGTAGAGCAAACAATTCATTCAGTCTAGCAAAGCTAAGCGAGCTGAAAGTACATAATATTTAATTTCGAGCGAGACAAATTGTGCAAAAAGTTAAAGAAAATATTTAGTAAATAACTGTTTTATAAATAAAAAACTAAAATCAAAATGGAACGTTGGGCCAATCGTGTTGCAGTGGTTACAGGCGCTAGTGCGGGCATCGGTGCCGCTATTGTACAGAAATTAGCCGAAAATGGCATGGTTGTTGTCGGTTTGGCGCGTCGCAAGGAGAAAATCGAATCGCTGCGTGACGAAGTGAAGCCCGAAGCACGTGATCGTATACATGGCATTGAATGTGATATCACTGTGGAGCAACAGATCATTGATGCCTTCAAAGAGGTCGAAAAGACCTATGGTCCAGTAGCTGTGTTGGTTAATAATGCCGGTACGGGACGTGAAACGAAATTGGTGAAGGAGGGCAATACCGAAGACATACTCGTTACTTTGAATACAAATGTGTTGGGCATTGTGTATAGCACACGCGAGGCTTTCCGTTCGATGAAAGAGAATGGCGGTGATGGACATGTTTTCCTCATCAACAGTGTAGCGGGTCACAATGTGCCCTACTTGCCTAATATAAATATAAATATGTATGCACCAACCAAGTATGCCGTTACTGCCATGACTGAAGTCTATCGTCAGGAGTTTTTGAGTCTGGAGACCAAAATCAAAGTAACGGTAAGTTTGTGTTATTTGATGGAAGATTCTTTATTCGATTTTCCGTACTAAATTCAAATTCTTTCATCTTCCGCAGAGCATTAGTCCCGGTGTCACCGAATCGGAGGGTATTAAGAAACATCGTCATAAGATGCGTGAAGTTACTGCCATGTTGCAACCCGAAGATATTGCTGATGGCTTGATCTATTGTCTGGGCACACCACCACATGTGCAAGTGCACGAATTGACCATTAAACCTGTGGGCGCCACCATTTGGTAGTTTATTCTCGGTTGGAGTGTGATATACTAAGCGCTATGCGTTTATTTGTTGCTGTAATGAGTCTACTAAATATATTAGTTTTAATTTTAAATAAAAATAAAAAAAATATTATTAAATTAAAAATCCAGACAAAAAATGTTTTAAAATAATTTTTTTAGGGAAGTGAATCTACAATTCTGCTGTTAAACAAATAGATCCAATCACCTTTATATCTGCGTTCTAAAAATAATAATAATTATCGCGAAAATATAGCTGATATGAGGGCCTCTATGGACTATTCCCGAAATTCTTAGCACATATTGAATTATCTGCTACGGTGGATTAATGTTTAAGAGTCGTTTAAGAGGTCACAAGTATCTGAGTTGTACTATACTGTTTCAAAAGTTCAGAAACAACATTAAATTTAATTCGAAAATGAAAAAAAAAATCCGAAATTTTTGGGGTGAATACTGAAGGTCTTTATTTTAAAGTAAAGTTATTGAAGTAAAATATAATATCTTCCGAGGTTTTTGACGGATTTAGTAATCCCAAACAATTAAGAAATGATCTGCTCATATGACTAATATTATATTAATTATTATTTTTTTGGAGTATTTCGTACTTTCTTTAAAATTACGGTTCCATTCGAGTAACCCTCGAATATATTTCCATAACATTCAATTGCGAAGTATACACGTTTTCTGATTGACATACTTAATAATTTGTAACAATGTAAAGTTGCTTAATGGTGCGATGACCTTGCAAATGTTACACAATTTTTGCCACTTAACCAAAATAATTATATACATGTGTACAAATTCAGTTCGCTGTGTTCTGGTATCATATTTGTATTGATACTCAGAGACGATAATGGAGTAAAAGAGTTTTTAATGGAATACCGATACGGCATTATGCGCGATAAGATTAGTTCCAAGCAAAAGTGCAAATGGGGCATGATCAGCGAAAAATATTGCTACGTACATACGTGAGATATTTTAAGTGGGAATAGAATATTTCAAATCACACAATTTATGCAGAACATATTTGAACAATCAGAATGAGCAGGGAAATTTATAGAAATTTTCATTCTATGGATTAAAAACAAAAATAAATTGAAGCAACTCTTAATAATTTGGTCGATATACATAAATATTATCGAGTTTAATTAAAATAATAATAATAATAAGTTCAAACAGGCAGCTTAATTAACTCAAATAATAGAACTGGAACAATTTAGGCTTTAATGGCAGTGAAATTAATCGTAAAAAATGTTTTGAAGTATTTCTAATTGCTATTTAATGGGTAATTAGCGTTTAATTGTCAATTAGTGCTTAATTGCAAAATTATGAACTCCATTGAAAGAGTGCTAACAAATTAAATCTTAAGGGTAGTGAAGTTAATCGTAAAAATCGTTTTAAAAGTTAAACTTTTAGGTAGTTGTAAGTTGCTAGATAATGTTCAATTAGTGTTTAATTGCAAAACAATTCGAGTAATTTTTAAATGATGAAATTTATGAAAATATATTTTTTGTAAATAATAATAAACTTACATAATTGTAGGAAGAAAATATATGTTCTGTCACTTGTCAATCATTTAACGCTTAATTGGCAATTAGTGCTTAATTACATATAAATTATTGTAAAATTGTAGCCAAATTTGTTTAATAATAGCAAATATTGCTAATCGGTGTACTAGATAGTGAATTTGCATTTCATTTGTGCTAGATAATACTAAACTAGTGCGAAATTTAAAAAAAAATTGCCGTAAAATTCGCTGACCAACACAAAAAATGTATTTAGTACGATGAAAAATTTAATAGGCAACTAGCACTCAATTAGTTTAATTATTGGTCAAATAGTGGTTAATTACAGAATAATTTTGATCATATTTGCGGATTTGCAATGAAGAAAAGTTCTACCCGGCGCATTTAATAGTCAATTAGCGCTCAATTAGTGTAATTTATGGTCAATTAGTGTACTTAAATATCAATTACTGCTTAATTATAGATCAATTAACGTGAAATTTGTTGTTAAATTAATTAGTAAGAGTAAAAAATATCCGAACCGCGCTAAAATGCAATGCAATTATCATGGGGAAATATCAGAAAAGTAGTGTTTTAATTGTTGACCTGAACTAATATTTTTTTTTACTTAATGCTATAACTCTTAACGATTGCAAATAAATTGTAATTAATTGTAAATCTTGGCTTAATTAAATCAATTATTTTATTTAGAACAGTCGTTAGAATCGTTTAACTTCAAAAAGTTCAGATTTTATTCATATTATTGGAATAAAACTTAATTTTTTATACAAATTTTATTATCTTGTAGGATTAATTTCTTCCAACATTCATATCTGAGACGCTTTCAATCTCACTGTGCAGTATTAATTTGCAAATCAGTACATTCATATGTATCTCAGTACATATCTACTTTAACTTGTTTACACATGCATTAAACCGGCGCGCCCAAATTCGTCTGCGGCTTTATCACTTTATATGCCTAAATGTTTACTTTTGAGCGCCGGCAAAGAACCGGCCCATATAAATGAAACCGCCGGGTTCGATGACTTTTAATTATCGTGAAGAAGCGTAGCTTTGCAGCGCATATTCGACTGCATACAGCAATTCGCAAAATTATAACAGTGCCGACACTCGTCGTGTGTAAACCGCATTGAAGATGGAACGCTGGTTGGGGCGCGTTGCTGTGGTGACCGGCGCCAGTGCGGGTATTGGTGCCGCCTGTGCGCAGTATCTCGCCAATAATGGCATGATCGTTGTGGGTCTTGCGCGGCGCAAGGAACGCATTGAAGCGCTACGTGAAACACTGAAACCGGAAGCCAGTCAACGACTGTACGCGATACAATGTGATGTGCGCAAGGAGCAAGATATTATAGATGCCTTCAAGCAGATCGAGTCGGAATACGGACCGGTAGCGGTGCTGGTAAACAATGCGGGCATATTACGTTTCAGCGATTTGGTAAGTGAGGATAACTCGAGCGACTTACGCGATACGATCGACACAAATGTGCTGGGCGTGGCATATTGTACACGCGAAGCGTTTCGTGCGATGCGCGCGCATGGTGGGGATGGACATGTTTTCCTGATTAACAGCATTGCGGGGCATAATGTGGCAAGCATACCGGGTTTATCGTGGAATATGTATCCATCTTCAAAATATGCTGTAACCGCTATGACGGAGGTTTATAGGCAAGAATTCTTGAAATACAATACAAAGATTAAAGTGACGGTGAGTTTAATAAAAGAAGCGCTGGGAGATTTTGGGATCTTAAGAGTATGCTTCCATTTACAGAGTATCAGTCCTGGCGGCGTGTTAACAGATATTTTACCAATGCATCTCCTACCGGAAGACAAAACTGGTTTACCGCTATTAAAGCCGGAAGATGTGGCCGATGCTTTGTTTTATTGTCTACAGACGCCACCGCATGTGCAGGTGAATTGGATTTTTTATTTTTTTTTTAATCGAAATTAATTATTTTCATCAAAATTTTTAATTTTGTTTTAATAATCAATAAATATTAATTCATTATAAATTTCTCCACAGATCCACGAACTGACTATAAAACCTATGGGCGAATGAGTGTGCACTTATAACCCAAACAATCATCATTGCTTGCAAAAACCCGTCGTTACACTCAGACATATCATACATGTGACCGGGTTGCTTCATAAAAACTGATAAAAATTTTATTTTTGTTTATGTTAAAATAAAAATCACCGAAAGTAAAAGTGTACTCGTCAGCGAAAATATGAAAGTCAGAATTACGCAGCAAAAATTTGTTTGGTGTTGATAAGTACGATACAACGATGAGTGCATACAGTGTGAGACATGAAGGAGAGGAGAACAAGTGTAAAACATGCAAGAGAGAGAGAGAGAGAGCGCTTTTTTTGGCGAATGACTACCAATAATACTAAAAAGCTAATATTTTCGGCTAAGTGCGTTAAGGGTTGCCATACGAAAAAAAAATTACATAAAAATTTATTTTTGTAAATAATATTTTATATTTCAATTTATGGAATTTATACGAAGAAATTAATAAAATAAATATAAAATATTTAAATTTAATATAAATATTTTTTGCTTTTTGAGTTAACGGTTGCCACAAAATATTGTTTGTGGTCCAAAAAAAAATTTTTGCAAATAATTTAAATAAAATTAAGAAGTTTTCAAACATGTATTTATGAATTTCTTATTTATAATAATTTATTTATAAATAAAATTAAAAAAAGTATAGTAAAACTAATTTTCAATAATTGAATTCTCGCGTGTACCACTGAAGAATACTTGCAATAGACGATTCTAGTAGGCATTCATCCTTGAATATAATGGAAAACTTGAAAACAAATAGCAAAATTTAATATAACAATATATTGATGTTAAGAAATAAATGTCATATGGCAACCCGGTTCATTATTTTGCACTTTAATTTTTTTGCTTTGACTATCCACTCTTTTTTAATTCTTCTCTGCTCCGTTCAAAAAAAAAAATATCACCGAACGTTAAATAAATAATAATTTACTCAAATTCCGGTCGCAGCGCCATCTGAGTTTGATTTTTTTATTATAAGATTGCTCTAACTAATACCACTACTTGAGAAAAATTTAAATTAACTTTGTTGCTGTTTGGGACTTATTTCTTTCCAAATATGTAAACAAAACCAGTTCTAATATCAAAGCATTGTAAATTCTACAGAGAATTATATAGAACTAGTATATAAAGGTACCGAACTGAGCGGAGAGCATCATCTCCCGAATGAAATAATTAAAGCTTTATGAGAACGTGATTAAGATGATATATATACAAATAAAAAGCATGTACACTCTTACATGTATACAGCTATACATACAAATGTGTCTAAAATACAGTTGTTAAGAAGCTTCAACGAAATTAGTTTTTGTTTACAGCAATGCATACAGTGGTGGCCTAGAATATGAGCTCACAGAGTTACAGTTTTAGAATAATTCATTGAAAAAATACAAAATATACAACCAAATATTATATTTTTCTATTTTTATATTTTTCAAAAATTTAATGTTTATCAAATAATTCCCCATAGAAATATTTGTTTTAATAAATTTTTTTATTATTTCTTAAATAATTAAAAATTATTTTTCCAGATTTTTACAAACTAACTTCAAAAGAAACCAATACAATAATGACGACATAAATTAAAAAAAAATATTGAAAATGGCCTAAAACATTTTTTCCGAAATTTATTTAAAATTTAATTAATTATAATTTTAATTTAATTAAATTATAAAAAAATACGAAAAAAAACAAATTAAATGGGAATTTAAAAATATGTTTTTAGATAATTTATTACATATATATATATAAATTATTATATATAATACTCTTTTTTAGTAAATAGTTTTTTTAACTAATTATCTAAATATTTAGCATTTATAATTTTTTTTTTTTTGGTAAACATATATTTAAATTTTTAAAATAAGAAAAAAATATAATTAATTTAATTTAACAATTTAAGTAAATTTAATAATGTATTTAAATAAATTTAAAAATGTTTGAATAAAAGAAAATAAAATTTGAAAAATGTTTAAATTTATTTAAATTTTTTAATTAAAACAAATTAAAAAAATTTAAAAATTTATATAAATTAATTTTTTTTTTATACTCTCGCAACAAAAGTTGCTAAAGAGAGTATTATAGTTTTGTTCACATAACGGTTGTTTGTAACACCCAAAACTAAACGAGTTATTTATCTAAATATTTAGCATTTATAATTTTTTTTTTTTTTTTGGTAAACATATATTTAAATTTTTAAAATAAGAAAAAAATATAATTAATTTAATTTAACAATTTAAGTAAATTTAATAATGTATTTAAATAAATTTAAAAATGTTTGAATAAAAGAAAATAAAATTTGAAAAATGTTTAAATTTTTTAATTAAAACAAATTAAAAAAATTTAAAAATTTATATAAATTAATTTTTTTTTATACTCTCGCAACAAAAGTTGATAAAGAGAGTATTATAGTTTTGTTCACATAACGGTTGTTTGTAACACCCAAAACTAAACGAGTTAGATATAGGGTTATATATACCAAAGTGATCAGGGTGAAGAGTGGAGTTCAAATCCGAATGTCTGTCTGTCCGTCCGTCCGTCCGTCTGTGCAAGTTGTAACTTGAGTAAAAATTAAGATATCCTGATGAAACTTGGCACACTTATTTTGTGGCACCATAGGAAGGTTGCTTTCGAAAATGAGCAACCACTCGCACCACTGCCATGCCCACAAAATGGCGAAAACCGAAAACACATAAAATGCCATAACTAAGCCATAAATAAAGCTATGGAAATAAAATTTGGTATGAAGGATCGCACTATGAAGGGGCATATTTGGATGTAATTTTTTTGGGGAAGTGGGTTTTTTGTATATATCTCGCAAACCAATATAGCTATATAAACCAAACTTTCTGCAGTCGTTTTTTTAGCCATTTCCTTATACAGTCCAAAAATGACAGAAATCGGATAATAAACACGCCCCCCTCCCATTTCACATAAAAAATGGCAGATGGAAGCTACACTCAGATTTTTTTACAAAATGGAAAATGGGCGTGGCGTCGCCCACTTATGGGTCAAATACCATATCTCCGGAACTACTCGACCGATTTCAATGAAACTTGGTTTGTAATAGTTTCCTTACATCCCAATGATATGTTGTGAAAATAGGCCAAATCACTTCACAACCACGCCTACTTCCTATATATCAGAACTTTGAAGACGATCTGAATCGTTTACATTACAATATATAAAGAAAGCACTAGTGAAGATATCGGAACAAAATTTTGCATAAATAGTGCATTTATAGTGTGGCAGCCCCATTCTAAAAATCGCCGAAATCGGACCATAGGTTTTAAGGGCCCATATATCGAACACGAGGGCCTCGGTGCTTCTAACCTAATATTATGGTTTCCAACTTTCAATGGACTTTATGCTCTATATATCACGAATATGTGGGTCAAATTGTGTATTATTAATATAAATAAAATTAAATAAATAAATTACGAGAGTATAAAATATTCGGTTACACCCGAACTTAGCCCTTCCTTACTTGTTTTAATTTAATTTTTTTATTGAAGACATTTTTTTACCATGCGCTTTGGGTATATTAAATTTTTCGAAGTCAAAAAGGGAATAATAATTAGGAAAATATCAAAAATTATTTGTTATTTTTTTTTTATTTACAAAAATCGCATTGTCTTTTGTTTAGCCACCAGTGTACTACCACCGCAAGTAATCTCAAGCAATTTTTAAATTGCTTCAACGCAATAACTATTCGCACCCATCAACGACTATGAAATTTAAAGTTGCGCCAACATTTTTATGTGGCTTTGATTCGCAATGGCATGTTTTTATAGCATTTTGACAACAACAGCAACAACAAAAAACCATTGTACTTTGGTTGCTGCATTTCCTTGATTGCCATTGCGAATGCCAAAAATTGCATCAACGCTATTTTCATCATTTGTTTCCGATAATCTTATTACCAAACACATGGACACACATCCGTAGACGCCAATAAAACCACATGTTCGCAACGGTTCCATGTATTAGTCTACATAAGATGGCTGCTGCACACACACACATCAGCTACAGCAGCTAGGGCTCAATGCATGGCGACCAATACATTGGCATTTGTTAAGTCATGCATGTCGGTGGGATTTTTGACCTCCTTTGGCACTGAAATCTACATTGTGTAACATTTCACGTCGCCAGTATTTGTAACAGTGTCGCTTACGTTGGTGGGTTTGTTGTTTTTGTTGCTGTAATGAAAATTGCAGCTACTGCTGGTGTTTTTGTTGTTTTGGTTTGATTTGTAATGTCTTTTGTTGTTGTTGTGTTTTTTTGCTATTGAAGTATTTGTTGTTGTTGCAACATTTGTTGTTTTTGATAATATATGTTGTTGTTGTAGTGTTCGTCTTGCTTTTGTAGTTTTTTGTTTTGTTGTTGTAATTGTGTTTGTTGTTTCTATTCTTGTACTACTTGTTGTTGTTGTGAGATTCCTTCCCGACGCTCAACGCCAAAATACGTCGTCAGGAGCTACTACAACTACAACTAAAGCAGCTGCCATCTTTGTTGTTGTTGTGGCTTCCATTGTTTTTTGTGTATTATTGTCACCAATGCCAGGAACATGATCATGTTTTCAGCTGGTCTATCAGTTAGCCAAGAACAACAACAACAACAATATGCACGTCCGTTAGCAAGTAACTTGACGCACCTTGGCTTCGGCAGGATGTGCAAAGACAGGATGTGCAAAGACGAAAGTTGGGCACATACTAACAACAACAACAACTACGAAATAAAATAAAAGACATAACTGGCATGGCACGAAATGGCATCGTATGTCTCCCAAGTGAGTCAACAATATGGCCAAAACCCCAATCGGGTCTCCAGGTATTTGTGTGTATGTGTGCGAATGTGAGTGTAAGAAGTAATGCAATGCAACGTTGCCAGCAACAACAATATTTTACAAACACCTACAGCTATCTATAAATACATCTCTATGTGACAACCCACAACTTGCTGTCCACCAGCACCTCACAACCCCCAATCCCCTCCGCTATTCTGCCACCCCGCTCTCTGTTCGGTGGGCGCAGCGCTGCGGGATTTGGGTTTTGCGTTTGCAACATTTTCGTTGCCAAGCCACATGTCGGAAGTAGCCGAATGTAATCCAATCACGGAAATTGATTATTGGTAGAACGGAGTCACCAATGCGTCCACCCACATTCACACTGTACCGCTTTACCTGTGTATGTGTGTGTGTGATCGTTGGCATGTTGGGTTGCTGTTTTGTGCACGTATCTTCACTTTGTGGTGTCGCCAGTTCGACGATTCTTGATATTGGTAATGCTGACGGCGACTTTCGACGATGACAATAAGCTTGCTATGCACAGTTGCGAGTTACATAATAGCAACATAAGAGGCCTTACATTAATCCTAAGCAGGTGGCTCTCATATTAAGAATACGTATGGTATACCTTTGAGAAGAGTCAGAGAGTGTCTCTTTGTGAGGAACGGACTTGAGATTTGCGGCATATTAGTAGGTAGATTCCGGCGAGACAATAAAAGCAAGTAAACTTAAAAAAAAATAAAAAATTGGCAAATTCTACGCCGGGAACCCTTCGGAAGTTACCCTTGCAAATGCCTTATGCAGAATTTCTTTATTCCAAAAACTCTAACCCAATTTGTCTCTATGAGCTCGAAGGAACCAAGAAGGCATCGGAATAAAGTTGAATATGGTCCACAAAACATATATCAATTTTTCTGTCCCTCCCTCTCCATTCGTATCTCTATCTTTAGTTATATCCATCTGGAAGAGACAAATATTTGCTAATGAGGAATAGGCCAAATGTATACGCTCCACTGGTTGAATCCATAATCGTTTCTTTTATAGCCTTCTATCATTTATCCGCATTCTAGGCCATAAAAACGTATAAAGTAACGAGAATACTATTAACTGGCTGCAGTTCTAGGCTCTACGGACCAAACATACATAAAAGTTATCTGATGTCATCTCTCTTTTGTAATTATCAGCCGTACCGAAAGAAGGGCTTAGTAGTTAACTAGAGGTTTAATCCTATCGGTATCATCTCCTATGTAAAGATTATTACTTCAGTGTTTCTTCACATTCTCTCTGTGGAAACATAAATATCGGTCTCTTAAATAATCAGTCTGACCATCCAACTAGAGACACAACCTCTCTGTATATATTTGATGTGGAATAACTATGTTGCGACCTCGTTCTTAAACTCACTATCTGAGCCTCTGAGCTTGTTCTCACTTCACTTGAATTTCTGGCCGCTGACACATATATAAGAGACAGCTGATCAGTTTCATAAATAGATCATAGATTAGTTAACCCATTTGGATTTTTTAGTTACAGAAACGAGAGAGTCGAAAGACTGGTTAAAGCCGGGAGCTATTGTGTTAAAATCATGGCAGAGGTGAATTATTACTTCATCTTCTTCAACACTTTTGGATATTGCTAGATAGATAACGACGCGACGGTTATCTACCTCGCTGAAATATGTGTCTCAAATCATGATCTCTTCTGGAATCTATATAATCAGGTAAGTTGATTAAGAACCTCGAACCTACTAAAAATTTCGATATAATCGCTAAAATGTTTGTTTCGAAGAGTAAAGAGAGAACTTAACGGTTCTAAATTTGACGAGATAAACTCGATAAGATGTTAAGCATGGAAAAAGAAGCAACATTGATGTCACTGTACATAAAATCTACACTCATATAAGCTTTGCTGTTGCTAATTTCTCAACCATAGCTGTATAATAAAGTCTACTGACATGGTGAGTAGAGTTGAGGTTATGTTAAGTAGTGCAGTGCATGAAAATGTTTAGCAAGTCTATGTATGTATGTATGTCAACTCGGATTCATTGATTCCCATGAGCTGGCTATCCGTCTGCTGTAACAGTGGCTGCCGCTCGTGCGGTGTGTCTGATTTGAATTTTTAGTAGTTCAACTTACCCAACTAAATGCCAGTGGGGCGCAGTGCAGTGCTGAGGAGTTGAAGAAAATCTACACAAAGACTCACACACAAATCGACTTATGCAAAAGGGATATCGCCGAAAATCGAAAACAATGCAACTTGGCCAAGTTGTCGTCTATGCCATTGATTTTGCCGGGCTCGCTGAGCGTGTAGGCAACGGAATTTAGGTGCACAACTCCTTAAACATTTGTTTTTGCTAGTGTACAAAGTACATTTTTCGGATACGAACAAATTCGTTTGCTGCAACATATTTAAACATGAATTTCCTTCTCGGCAGCTGTTTTTCAATCTCTATCTCACTCTAGCAACTTCTGTTTTCCAAGAACAAGCTTTAAATGAAACTTGTAAAGTGGCCAAATTTAAAACCCATTTAAAGTGCGTTCGCTCGTATATTGTTTGGTCGTTGTAAATTTCATTCGGTTGGCAATTCTAGTGTGCCACTTGGCTAGCGCTTCTCAGGAATTCATTGCTTCGGAAATATCCTTACATTCCTTCTGCCCGCGTGGCACTCAGTGACGTGTGAAGACGAGAAAAAAGTCGCATAAAAGTAGTAAATTTAGTTGCTGGCATTTAAATGGTGCACATTTTTTCGCACTTTCTTAGTTGGATTTAAATATTTATCGATATTGTGTGTTAAATTGTATATTTTGCTGAGCTTAAGACCCGTTATAAATAGTATTTAAGGCGTTTAACAGTAACGACATTTCAGATAGTCACAACTTTGAAATTAGTTCGGTTTTCCGGCGTCGCCTTGCCAGCCCGTAAAGCTCAGACGTCATTTTACCAAAGCTCGCTCGATAGCTCCTAAAGATTCTTGTCATCCATTTCCCACCGGTTTATATGGTGCTTTAAGAATACTATGAAGTATTATTATTATTTTTTGATAAAATCTTTGGTTAGACGACGATAGGTTTCAGTCACTCCTTTAAGAAGCTAGATTAGATTGTCGCTTAGCTTAAGTAAGGATAAATTAAGTTCGGTTAGGGGTCAGACTCTCAAATCACTTAGACTCCATAAAAGTCTAATGAAATATCTTCTTTATTGCCATCTGCGAGTGTAGAGAGCCCACACGTTTGATATAAGAACACAAAATTCTTAAGAGAGTATATCCAGTTTAGTTGAAGGACTTTTCGGATGGATCCTTGACGATGAACCCACTT
This sequence comes from Zeugodacus tau, assembly GCA_031772095.1. Taxonomy (NCBI): domain Eukaryota; kingdom Metazoa; phylum Arthropoda; class Insecta; order Diptera; family Tephritidae; genus Zeugodacus; species Zeugodacus tau. The sequence goes on along the minus strand of CM062652.1, from coordinate 67,295,145 downwards.
CGTAGTGGACTATCCGCTCGAGATCTATCTGATTTTATTGGAGTTCAAGTTCCAAACCTTATAAACCTCTGCTTTTAGAATGGTGTTCTACATGGTAGATTTTCACTTTAATCTTTGATTGAGATATTCTACAAATGTTAGACATCATTGACTGTAGTCGTCATTCCTTTGAAATCATATTATCGCATTCGGCTTAGCTTTGGCCAGAAGACTTTCTTGATGCAAAACAGGGTTCAGTGAACAAGAGTTCTGGAATAATGGATATATAAACCACTGTTCTTTTTGGTTTTTGGCAAGCTTCGTAATACTTTTTGGTGGGTTATTTATATTATGTGAGCTGAGGTTAACTAACTTGACCGGTTGTACTAATTTTGTGCCTCGAATTCCCAAATTAGAAATTCACAGAAGGCCGTAATTCATCTCCATGATTTCGTTGGGAGACTACAACCCCAAGAGGATTTTTCAAGTGGTTGCTTGGTGTTTTTTTGGTTCATTCCTAAAGCTTATAAAATGTCTAATCAATTGTTTCCATCGCATCCAATATATCTGACTTTTGGATCAGGTACATAGAGAGCTTCTGTTTCGAATCGGTATAGATCCAACACAATAATTCCATTCGCCAAAGAAATATTTGCAATTTCGAAACCAGTTCCACGCTTTTCTTTCGAAAAATTGTTGACACACGCTTTGAATGCCACCAAAGTGTAAATATCTGTCATCAACATAGCTGAACAGCAACCGTAATATAGGCTAAATTGTTGGCAAACTACCAACACTTTGCACGTAATAAATTAAAACTCCACGCATTTAGTAGCAACGTTACCAAAACCAACACCGACGCAGCCAAAAGCTGGATGGATTTAACGCTGAGCATAATATGCGGCAACAATAATAACTATGTGGTTGGAAAGGAACTAGTGGTCAGGTTGTTAAAAAGGAGGATGAAGGCACACGACCCGATCCGAATATTTTTTGGACTTTGTTGTTGCAATTTTTAATTATATACCAATAAGATGTTGCCTACATTTAGGCGCATTATTAATATATATAGTTTAGCGAAGTCACACACCGAAAACGAATTGTTTTGTAAATAATATAGAGAAATCATTGGGGAAAGAGTGCAGAGGGTGCTATGTTTTGGGTGCTCACTATATCATTTCATTCTCAGGAAACAGTAAGGGGTTGTATATAATTTTTTTTTTTCATTTAAAATACAGATACTCCAAATAGGAACCAGAATGAGATCTGTCTTCTTTGAAGTACACATATTTCTCGAAAATTCTTTTGTTATTTGTTAGAAATCTCACGAATTGACTAGTAAGTATCACCTGTCTACGCATCTCTCTAGCAAAAATCGGTAAGACAAACAATTTTTCATGCTCACTTGTCCTCTAATAAGGGTTA